>CAJHQP010000051.1:0-337500 GCA_905132765.1 Moricandia arvensis
CTGGATGTTTTAGAGATGCATAATACCGCGTAGATTCATCAGATGTTTAGCTATATATGGAGACCTTCTCACGGTGCATTATATTATTTAGTTCATCATGTCTTCTTTGATCATGTCTGAGTAACTCACCTGTTAGATTTAGGGTTCATTATGGTATTGGTGAATTAGCCCAAAAATAGGATTGCTAGGATGAAGTAATATCAATCTTTGGAATTGTGTTTAATACTTGCATTCTATTGTTGCTAACTAGGAACCCGAACTTAGGACATGGACGACTACGAGAGTAGGTTCTGTGCCAGAATTGTTTCCATTGAGCTAGGTTGTTAGATGCATGCGAGAACTAGTCTAATTAGCATAGTGGACGAACTTTTTGTGTGATTGCCGTCGATTGATGGTGTACTTCTCTGTCTACGTACGAGAGTTGGTACAAGAGGGGGTTGGACTAGTTAACATTTATTGTTCTCACATATTAATAATTCACTACATCCTATCCATTATCACTCACTTGCCTGAAACCCTCTATCTACCACTTTTCCATATTTGCATTCACTTTAGTATTTTAGATAATTTCCTATTTCTTATAAACTTACTATCAAATAGCTTGCCCAACTTAACCATTAGAGCTATAGAAATCTATTGTTTGTCGTCGCTCTCTGTGGATTAGATCCTTAAGTACTGCAATTTGACCTCTCTTGGCAATAGTAGTTAGTAGGGTTAATTTGTTAGATTGCATTATGAAGAACATAAACCTTAACCCGCACGCTGTTATCACCACCAAACGGATGGCCAAACCGAAGTGGTCAATCAAACACTATCCACACTACTTAGGGCTATCATTGAAAGGAATATGAAGAGTTGGGTCGAGTGCATTCCCTTAATCGAGTTTGTCTACAACTGCGCTCAACATTCGGACACAAAAATGTCACCATTCGAAGCCGCCAATGGTTTCAATCCTACCATACCCCTGGAACTCAAGCCACTACCACCATCTGAGGTAATTAGCTTGACAAGAGAAGCCAAAGCTAAGTATGTCAAAGAGCTCCACCTGACCGTCACTGGAACTTGGAGAAGAGGACTGAGCAGTAAAATAGGCGTGCCAACAAGGGTTGTCGAGACAATGTGTTTGAACCAGGAGAATGGGTTTATCTACACATGAGACAACAATGGTTTCCAAGCCAGAGGAGTTCCAAGTTACAGCCAAGAGGAGATGGCCCATTCCAAGTGATTGAGATGATCACCAACAATGCCTATCGTCTTGACCTTCCAGGTGACATGAATGTATCCTCAACTTTCATTGTAACTGACTTCTCTCCTTTCCCTGGAGATGAACCAGTTTTGCGGTCAAAACCTTTTGAAGAGGGATGGAATGATGAGGACAATCAACCAGAACCAGACCTAACCGAACCTGACATTCAAGAAGTGTCCATGCCATTGTCAACCAGATGCTGCCCAAGAAGTGTCCATGCCTATTGTGTTCAAAGGTCCTATGACTAGACAAAGAGCTAAGATACTTCAACCCAAGTTTAATGAGAGCACGACTGCATTGGACATCTATATAAGTCCCCTATAAGCAATTTGTACCTTTTCACGCAAGATATAAAACATAAACTTTTCCTAGTGAAAAACCTAAGAGCTCTAGCAAGAACTCGCCCCCCTTCTCTTTCCTTGTGAGACTATAACCTCCACGCCTAAGTGATTTCTGTTGTATCACGAGTATTGCATCCCTCCTGTGGTGCACTTCTTTCCCCTTTGGTTACTTGTTACTCGGATCCATTTGATTGATTAGAACATTTCAAACGGTCCACCCTTAGTGTAGATCGATTCTCTCTCTATTGCCACGGATCATACAGCCTTTGTCAGCTTAGGCTTGTATCAAATTGAAATACAGAGGAAGCAAACCTTGACGTGACTCGGCCAAACATGGAAAATACCCAATCTCTCGAACAAGAAACGGAACTGATGAAGTCAAACATAAGAACTTAGAACCCAACAGTAAGCCAGACCCTTTGGAAGAGGACGCTGATGTGCATCCAAGGATGACAAGAAGCCGTTCGGCTCAGGAGAACTCTCTGTTTGATATAACCATGATTGATGAGGAGGAAATCGCTGACAAACTCATAAAACTGCTGGCAGTGACACTCGTGAGATGCGCGATCTTTGGGATTATATTGCAAAATTGGCTGCAGAGGTAAAGGCGGTGAAGTCTTATATTCACACGCCACCCGCCCCGCACCTGAGATCGACAAACTCGTGAAAGAAGCTTCGAAAAATCCATTCACTGCTCGCATCACTAAAACGAGGGATTCATTCCCGAGGAAATAAAAACCCTTGTATACGATGGAACAAGCGACCCAAAAGCGCATCAGAAATGGTATAAATTCTATGATCCAACGAGTAGAAGCGTGTTAGTATCAAGGGATGTGAATTTTTTTGGAAATAAAAGGCTACTATGAAGAAAAGAAGTGGACAGACTTGGAGGAGATATCTTAAGAATCAGACAGAGTAGCTAATCTAAGGATGATACTAGAAGGAATTTGTGTTAATGTTACTGAGTATCCAAAGACTAGAAGAATTTGGGTAATACCCTCGATGCCAACCATCTCGACACTTTGCTTAAACCAGTCGGGAGGTCGTCCATAATTCAACTGAGGCCCTGGACGGGAATGACGATCATAAGTGGATTTGTTTCGAAATATCATGAATGGCGAAAGCACTTCTTTTTTGTGTGTGTTGACGGCACGTCTGTAGAAGTAGACGATCTCCCTGTCTATAGGACTAGATGGGTTCTGAAAGGCATCCCTTGCTAAGTGTAGCCTCTTTTCTCTTTTCCTTTTTTTTGCTTCGGTGAAGTTTGATCTCTAATACGTTTTGTTTACATTTTATTTTCAGAGACCAATGTTTTTCCTCCGAGTCCGGAAGGTCTGGATACCATCCGATACTTGCTTCGCGGTCGCCTGTGTTTGTGGGCAATATTTAGCCGAAAAAGGGTATGTCGTGCTGTTGCTCTCCACCGTTCTCGGTACCAGCCAGATCTGCCGGTCGAGGAAGGATCGGAGCCTTTAATGGATGGATATGTTCAGTGTGCGGTTCGCACGAGAGAGAAAAGACCAAAGACTCGGAATGACAAACACATCGTTGTCGAGGATGAAGTGGCTAATGAGCGGTGCTCTTCCAATAATATACTAAGGGATTACCTAAATAGTCAAGTAGGAGGGAGTAGTGGCGAACGGGACTACCTCGATGAGCTTCTTGGTTTGATTATGCTTGGGCAGCAGGTGGATCTAGCGAGGCCCCGGAGTTTACCCAAGCATCGCGAATGGTCAACAGGGTAAGCTTTTATTATCCTTTTTCGAGGTTAAACTTTTTCTTGACTTCGAGATATCTCGTAGGGTCTCCTTATGATGAACCGAGCTCTTGACGCTATCTGCCAGGAGGCATGCATGGCTCAGTTCAGGGCTGAGACAGCCAATAATGAGATCGCTCGTCCGAGAGGTGAGTTGGAAAGTTCCCGTCCTCGTGAGAGGGAGTCGGTCACGACAGAGGTTCGTCGTGCCTATAGGCGAGGGAAGAGAGAAATGTCCAAAGTCATGAAAACCCGTCGTGAAAAGTTCTCGCATGAATTAGAGGAGCTTACGAAGGGTTACAAGGACTTCAGAGATTATCACGACTGCCGCGGCGCTGTGGGTGGGTTGTACCTTACACAGGCTCCTGATTATTCGTTCGGTGCCGAATATGCGAGGCAGGCTGGGCGTATAAATGAGAGGGATAGAGGCTTTGCGATTCCTCAGATCGAAGAGAGGATTTTGGAACAGTGGGACCTGATTCCTGTTTCTCCCGACAGGGTGGAGGCCGAGGTGGAGAATGCCGATGAGACAGGCGAGGTAAACCAGCCAATGGCTCCTCTGGATGTCAACGACTATTCACTCGGTAGATCGATGAACGAGTGCTTTGATTTTGATGAGTAACCACGAGGTCGCGACTGATTCGAGAATGCTCTCTTTTATATTATTGCATGTTTCATTTTTGTTCGTTTGTCGGCCGAATATGGTTGTATGTAGTGGGACTGGCCGAGTGACGCCTTGAATCCCTATCTTTCATTAACTTTTATTTGAATAGTGCTTGTGATGATAAGGGGCTGTTTTTAGAAAGATGTTTGTGATTTCTTTAGTGTAGAAAGAAAACTCGAGTTGTCATCTCGACTTCCTCCCTCTTTTGCGGATCATCCTATTCGTTGTTCGTGCGAGATGTTCGAGGATCTTTCAAAGTTTCGAGAACATTTAGATATGGACGAAGAGACATGCTTTTAGGATCTCATATCTTTTTGATATCATGCCTTGAGACGTTAGAGATCAGTGTGCTGGGTTTAGGGTAAGACCTAGGTTTACTTTTGGTTTAAGGCTTCGAAAAGATTAATCAACTTTCATGTTTTGCATGTTTCAATTTAACTTGACTCTGTTTCGATTTAAAGTCTACAATAGGTTCTCGACTTATATGAATTTTTTGTTCGGAGTCGAGCATCTCTTTAGGGACAACTTTTAAGTCTCCCGAAAGTGCTGACAAAAATTTTGGATTTCTGTTATAGCGCATTGTTTATCCTAGTAGTATGTGAGAGGATCTGTCCTTAGGAAGGACATGGGTGCGTTTTTTAAAAACGGCTAAAATGCTCGGCAGGGCAAATTGCTGAGTGTTTTGTAGTGGCCAATGGACTGGGGTGCATTCTCGAAAATTCAAACGACGTCTCGCCTATTTTTCGTAAAATCACTTTGCTTAAGTAACACTTTGAGCATATGGAACCAGGATCTCGTACTTTGGTCGGGAACCGATGATTCGACCGAGATAAGATGGTGTAGAATTGATTTGTTTCGAGGCAGAACGATATTTCGCAAGTTACTGTTTCTTGGATGGTGCGATAATCGTTTTTCTCGTGTATGGATGTATAACATAGTGTTTCTTTGCTCAAATTTATAAAGAAGTCTTTATTTTCGAAAAAGTTTTGAAAATCTTGAGTACAATGCAAAAAAATTATTTCTGAATGTAGGAATATATGAGTGTTCGTATATGTACCCACTCCCCCATTTTTTAGAGAGGGGGATAGCTGAACTCGTCTTTTGACGAACTGGCTACTTACCTCTTTCGAGGATCAAGCAATCTCGTAGTTCTGTTTGTTTGGACGAGTTTGTTTACTCGGTCATTTTGTTTGTGTCTACCTCTTCCGTTGGACTTGTCTTCTTTAATGGGATGGATGCGTCGGGGACTGGAAGTTGTTTTCACTGGCAATTGCTAGAATCAACGGTTCTGGGTTGTCCTTGCCCGATGTACTTTCGGCTGACGCCTGGGTTATCCTCGGGCGCTTGGCCTATGTCATCGCGCTGTCCGTGATATGTCTTACCTTGTGCTTGGCCAGGAAGCAGCGTCCCGACTGCTTCTGGCAGCCCCAAATTACGGCAATCCTGTTGTGAGTTGAGAACTTAATGCCTAAGTGGTAAATCGATGGGACTGCTTTCGTGGCGTTTAGCCAAGGAGTGCCCATGATGACGTTGTATATGCCTGCGTGGTCGACGACAGCAAAATCAACGATCTTGGTGACTTCTTTTGCCGCAACGGGTAATTTGATAGATCCGAGGGTCATTGATGTTGTGCCAGGGAAGCCAATTAGTGGCTTAAGTGATGGTACAACTTCGCCTAACTCGATGTTCATTCGTTTGAGAGTGCCGTGAAAGATGATGTTGACTGTGCTTCAGTGTCGATGAGAATCCTAGCGACCTCGTTATCTCTTATTACTAGATCGATTACAAGTGGATCACAGTGTGGCTGATCGATTCCTCCGGCATCTTCTTCGTCGAAAGTGATATCTCCTTTCATAGTGTCACTGATCGTGAGCCAGATTGTCGAATTCACGCTTATAAGCTTTGATGGCCGAGACGGTGTCGCTGCTGAATTGTGACATGCCGATGATCATGTTTACCCTATGATGGTTGCTGTCATTGCCCTTATCGTCCCGCCTTCTTCCGCGCTTTTCTCCCGATTGGTCCCCTTGAGAAGGTTTATCAGTTTGAGGAGTCCTATCATTTTTTGTGGCTCGATCTGAGTCGCGGATGAGATCTTTCACGCTGGCGACTTCTGAGAGTTCTTAAGAGAACAGCTTCGCGGCCAATCTCGTTCCGAGAACATTGCAGTTAATGGCCGAGTGTCTGTGGTTTGGTGAAAGGCGCATATGGCCTTTTTCGTTGTAATTCGGATTTTGGGTATATGTATTACCCATCGTCCGTCCTTGCTCAGATCCAGAGTTAATAGCTCAGTTATGCGCTCCCTGCGTTTTTTGATCTCCGCGTTGGACGCTTTTATCATTGCGAGGGTTTTTCTTTTTTTTTTGATTTCTGATCGAACCTGGATCCCTCAACGCATTCTTTGTTGGCTTCCATTCCTGGGACAAGACACTCGTCTCTTATTTGATGATAATGTAATATGTGGCTTTGTGAACCGCTTGGATTGTACGCAGTTTTCAAAAGTTATCTACTTCTTGAACTTCGACTTGAACCAGAGTGTTTTTTCAAAGCGCGTGTTTCGAGACTTTGTTGCTTATCCCGCTGACTTTAGCCATGATGATTTTGAACCATTTTATGAAGTCGCGGAGACTTTCATCCTCTCCCTGGGACAAGCTCTAGCGGTCCACGTCAAAGGTTTCTCGATACATGAACATCGAGTATTGTTTGAAGAATTCTGAGGCGAGCTGACGGAAGCTTCCGATGGAGTTTCGCATGAGGCGAGAGAACTATTCTAACGCTGCTCCGCAGAGGTTCTCTATGAAGAGGCGGCATTCACCAACGTCTCTCTCGTTTTCTCTGAACCCGGATCTACCCATTGCGACTTGAAAAGCCTGTAGGCGTGCCTTAGGATCAGTAGTTCCGTCATATGGCATCACTTTGACCTTCCCAGCATCCAAAACCCTAGATACGGTGATACGAGTAGTAAAGGGTGTTTTTCGAGCTTCTTCGAGCAGCAGATCGATCTCCTGTGCGTTGCTAGTAGTGTGGTGTATTTGGGACTTCACCGCCTTGACTTAGGCCACCGATTTTATGAGATCATTGTGGAGATCACAAATTTCATAACTCTTGTTAGCAGATTTACGACTTTATCAGCATTTGCCGTTAGTGCTCTGAGTTTTCTCTTCAGCCAGTTCTTCTTGTTCTTTCCAAAAGACAGCGTCTTCTTCGTTCATAGGGTTGTCGAACTAGGACTCGTCCCGTTCTGCTCGACTCCTTGTGCGTCGCGGATGTATGTCTGTGTATTCGTCCATAGGTTTGGACTGATTGCTAGATTCCACGTCGACGCGTTCGACTTCTCCTCCTTCTTTATTTTCCTCAATAGGAGGAATGTCTACCAGGTTTTTCCGTGTTGGGGTGGGGGCACTTCGTCAGTGTTTTTTCCAGACGGTTTGGCTTGCGTGTTGTCGGACCGGTCCAAAGGTGTTGCAAAGTGAAGTCTTCTTCCGCGGACTCAGGCTGTTCCCTGCAGAAAAATGGCAATGTTCCTCGCTGTGAGGGCTTCAACCTTTTCAGCGAGGGATTTCATGACCTTAACCTGTTCTGCAGACTTCTTCTCAAAAGTCGAGAACATTTTCTTCACCTACTCGAACGCTGCGGTGTTTACGTTGGCGTTGACCGCAGTGAGGTTCGTCGCTGCAGTATTTTCGATGTTTTCGTCGACGAAGTTATCTTCACGAGGCTGTTGGTTGCTGAGATATGACATGGTTTGACTGAGCATTGATGCCTGAGAGTTAGATTGATCAGTACCCCCCCCTCCTTCTAGCGCCAAACTGTGGGAACCTCAATTCGAACTGTTTATATCCATTGAACTAGGAACGCAGGGTAAACCCTAGTTTCCCAGAGGTCTCAGATATCTACTAAACCGCACTCCAATCAGTCAGAATACGAAGTAAGTATCGAGAACAAAAAGTAAGAATCGGAAAGAGAACATATAGATGTCTTATTCCAAGTTTGTGTATGAGCGTTTACAACAGGATAGGAGCCTTGGCTGTGAGAATTATCGGCGAGATCCCTTGTTCTAATAACCTAAGACTGCAAAACCCTAGTTGAGTCGCAGCTCGAATAACAAAAACGAAAAGTTGCCTAAATGCTCTAAGTGCTAAGCTATGGTTGCTCTTAGTGGAGATTTCCGTGTGTCCTCTGCATCATCACCCTTGAAGTCCTTATATACTCCTCCAGAGGCGGTTTGCCCTTTCCCCTTCTGCCCTTGGTCGAATTTATCACTTCGCGGAAATATCACTCTGTAGAAGCAAACAGCCTCTCCGTCTTTAGGACTAGATGGGGTTTGAAAGGTATCCTTGGTCAAGTGTAGCCCCTTTTCTCTTTTTTTTTTGTTTCGGTGAAGTTTGATTTCTAATACGTTTTTACATTTCATTTTCAGAGACCAATCTTTTCCCTCTGAGTCCGGACGGTCTGGTTACAATCCGAGACTTGCTTCGCAGTCGCCCATGTTTTTGGGAAATGTTTAACCCAAAAGGGTTCGTCGTGCCGTTGCTCTGCACCGTTTGCGGTACCGGCCAGATATGCTGGTTGAGGAAGGATCGGAGGCGTCCATGGATGAATTTATTCTGTGCACGGTTCACACAAGAGAAGAAAGACCGAAGAGTCAGAAGGAAAAACACATCGTCGTCGAGGATGACGTGGTTAACGAGTGGTGCTCCTGCGATAATATGCTAAGGGATTACCTAAATAGTAAAGTAAGCGGGAGTAGTGGTGAACGGGACGATCTAAATGAGCTGCTTGGTTTTGATTATCCTCCGGGCGCTGATGGATCTAGCGAGGCCCCATAGTTTATCCAAGCATCGTGGATGGTCAATGGGTAAGATTTTATTATCCTTTTTCGAGGGTGAATTTTATCTTGACTTCGAGATATTTTGCAGGGTCTCCTTATGAAGAACCGAGCTCTTGATGCGAGCTGTCAGGAGGCACGCATGACTCCATTAAGGGCTGAGACAGCCAATAATGAGATCGCTCGTCTGAGAGGTGAGTTAGAAAGTTCCCGTCGTCGTGAGAGGGAGTCGGTAGCGATAGAAGTTCATCAAGCTTATAGACGAGGGAAGAGAGAAATGGCCAAAGTCATGAAAACCCGTCGCAAAAAGTTCTCGGGTGAATTTGGGGAGCTTACGAAGTGTTTCAAGGACTTCAGAGATTATCACGAGCGCCGCAGAGCTATGGGTGGGTTGTACCTCACGCAAGCTCCTGATTATTCGTTCGGTGCGGAATATGCGAGGCAGACTGGGAGAATGAACAAGAGGAATAGAGACTTTGCGATTCCTCAGATTAAAGAGAGGATTTTGGAAAAGTGGGACCCGATTCCTGTTTCTCCAAACACGGTGGAGGCTACGGTGGGGAATGCTGATGAGACCGGTGAGGTAAACCAGAAGACAGTTCCTCTGGATGTCACCGACTATTTGCTCGGTAAATCATGAACCGGGTGCTTTGATTTTGATTAGTAATCGCGAGGTAGCGGGGCTGGCCGAGTGTTGCATTGAATCACTATCTGTTATTAACTGTTATTCAAACTGTGCTTGCTATGATAAGTGGGTGTTTCTAGAAGGATGTTTGGGGTTTGTTTAGTGTAGAAAGAAAACTCGAGTTGTCATCTCTACTTCCTTCCTTTTTTGCGGATCTTCCTTGTAACACCCCCAAACCCTCCTAGGCCGGACTAAACCGGAACGGCCCGGAAGCGCCACAAGTATAGCTCGCCGAGTCAGATCGACCAAAGATAAAGAACAAATCAAGACCCTCGACCAACCCGTCCTGGTTTGCTATGTCCTCAAAGGCCATGTCCTAAGGCTTTGCAACCTGTACAACGGACATCGAGTTTTGTCGACCTGGACAAGGTCAATAAATTTAGCACAACAACAACGAATATAAACATTCATTTTATTAATAGTAGTTGGAAAGCGTTTTACATTACAAAATATCAGAGTTTGAGTGCTCGGCTAAGAGCACAAATAAAAAAAAGAAAAGTCAAAATACATTCAAAATCTAGTCCTTGTTTATGCTTATGCCAAAAAATCTACACTGGTTTCCTTCTGTTCCACTGCTCCTAAGCTTTCACCTACTGGTTACCTACATAGTAGAAGAGGGGATGAGCAATCGAGATTACTCAGTGAGTTCCTAATAACAACTAACCCTCCCCAGCCCATGCTTAAACAAACAAACAATCAAGCAATCAATCAATCAAGAAATCAAGGAATCAAGCAATAAACTACTAAAGAATTGGAGTTACTGTCCCCACTAAGACCTAATAACAAGCAATCAATCTAGACTCAATCCTAGACTCAACAACAAAATAAATAAAATAAAAAAATACTCAAGTGCACCAAAGGATGGGGCCACACGCCATTCATCCTCGGGATCCCTAAACAAACGGAGTCCTAACCACTCCATCCTGAACACTTCCGACCACAAACACAAGAGTCACGTGGCCGAGAAACATCATCTCCGGGAATTGGTTTAATGCCAATCTAACCCGGGCCACCTCGTCATGCAGCGCTCGTCCATGGGCGCTACCCAGTTTATAGTTGACAAGCCATGGAGGGTAGGTTACTCCACCACTGGAGAATAGGTTTACTCCCAATATAACTCCAGGGTTCCAAGCACATCATCCAAGAATTGGTTTACTCCCAATCTAATCTCGAGACGGCCATCTTCCACTAGTCTAGACCAAGACAAAAATACAACACGCATGAGGGATATCAACCTCTGACCAACATGCAATGCTTAGTCTAGACCAAGGACACACAATAAAAACAAAAAAACTAGTTTAGACGCAACAAAATAAACAAACAAACGTGAGGGAGCTAGCTCAAACCTCCATGCAACTACTACACGCATCTAGACTAACAAACAACTACACAAGAAAGCAACACACCCGAAAAGGTAGAGTATCACTCAATATCTTGCGGTTCAAAAATCAATAATATCTAGATAATTAAAGAAATTTTAGGCAACACAACAATCAACAATCAAACATGCATGCTATCGGCGCACACTCATCCAGGGCCCATCACAAAAACGGTTAGACTATGCCTCAGGTCTTCTCATTAGACCCTTGGTCTTAACCTCCACACCTGCATACATAAACACAAGACAAGGTATCCGGGAACCCACCTGGTTTGACGCCTAAAGAGACTACATAGAACTTCCAGAAAACTCCCTAAAAACACTAAGCTAAAACAAACCAAAAACACTTTCTAAAACTTGGTTTCTCTCTCTAACCTCACCTCTCTCTCTCTCTCTTTAAGGGGTCACTCACGGCTTGAGATGGAAAAAAAATGAAGGAGTGGGGTCTGGTATTTACAGAGAATGGGGCCGAGGTTGGTGGGACATGTTGTCTTTGTGCATGTAGTTTTGAGGACATGTGTCCCAATTACTAAACTTAACTTGCAAGATTCCTCTTCTAGAACATCCACTAGCTTTTCTCCAAGTCTTAAAACCTTTCAAGGCAAGTCTTCTCCTTCTAGAAACTCAGTAGCTTGGTCGCCAAGTAACCTCTCCAGCCAATGAGAAATCGCCATGTGTTCTTTGCAACATCACCAATCATTACCAATGGGTGTGCGCCACGTCATCGCCATGTCATCCTTGGTCACTACATCATTGCCACGTAATCAGCATCTAAAAGTCTTCATTTTAATGTAGTTGAGTAGAAAAACAATTTCAAGAAGCTCGCATTCCATTTCCTTGCTTGAAATTCGTTAATCGGCTCGACCGTTCTTGATTCGAACAAAGACTAGATCATCATCCAGCTCTTAATTCCTCCTGGACCATCTTGATTTTATCACGACCATATGTCCTAACACCACTCCTTTGAGTGATCTAAGCAAAGATACTCCTAGTTCACACGTATTCAAAATATCGCCTTCGTCCATGTCGTCTATTCCAGTTAGAGTCTCGACTATTCTTCAAGTTCCTTCGACTGAACCTCTAGTCAAGATCTTCTTAAAGCTTCTTCATACTTGAATGGCTTGATCTACGTCCGTTGACTTACGTTGACTTGATATCCTAGATCAGGGGTATCACAGTCCTATTCGTTGTTCATGCAAAATGTTCGAGGAGTTTTCGAAGTTTTGGGAACGTTTAGATACGATTGAAGAGACATGCTTTTAGGATCTCTTATTTTTTTTTGATATCATGTCTTGAAACGTTAGAGACCAGTGTGCTGGGTTTAGGGCAAGAACAAGGTCAACTTTCAGTTTAAGGCTTTGCGATGACCAATCAGCTTTCATTTTGCATGTTTCAATTTTAACCTGAATTCGTTCCTATTTAAAATACGCGATAGGTTCTCGGTTTATATGACTTGTATGGTCGGAGTTGAGCATCTCTTCAGGGAAAATTTTTACGACTCACGAGTGCTGACCAAAATTTCTGATTTCTCATATATAGCCCGATGTTTATCCTAGTGGGATGTGAGAGGATCTGTCCTTAGGACGGATCAGGGTGAGTTTGTTTAAGACGGATAAAGTGCTCGGCGGGGCAAATTTCTAAGTGTTTTGTAGTTGCGAATTGAGTGGGGGTGTGTTCTCGAAAATTTAGACGCCGTCTCGCATATTTTTTAAAAAACTCACTTTGCGTAAGTAACGCTTTGAGCATATGGAACCAAGATCTCGTGCTTTGGTCGGGAATTGATGATTTGACCGAGATAAGATAGTGTAGAGTTGATCTGTTTCGAGGCAGAACAATTTTTCGTAACTGTCTATTTCTGGGGTGATAATCGTTTTGCTCGTGTATGGATGTATAACATAGTGTTTCTTTTGCGGAGGATAGACAATTTACGAATTTATAAAGAAGTCTTTATTTTCGAAAAAAGTTTTGAAAATATTGAGTATATGCAAAAAATTTAACTCCGAATGTGGGAATATATGAGTGTTCGTATATGTACCCACTCCCCCTCTTTAGAGAGGGGATAGATGAACTCATCTTTTGACGAGCTGCCTACGTACCTCTTTCGAGGATCAATCCATCTCGTATTTCTATTTGTTTGGGCAAGTATGGTTACTCGGCCGTTGTATTTGTGTCGACTGCGTCAGTTACTGAGTCGTTGTCTTCCGTTGGACTTGTCTTTTTGTTGGAATGGACGCATTGGGCACTGGAACTGGCTGTTCGCTGGCTGTTGCGAGAATCATTGGTTCTGGGTCGTCTTTACCCGAATTACTCTCGGCTGACACCTGGGCTATCCTCGGGCCCTTGGCCTTTGTCATGCGGTGTTCATGATTTGTCTTAGCTTGTGCTCGGCCAGGAAACAGCGTCTCGACTGCTTTTGGAAGCCCCAAATTACGGCAATCCCATTTGAGTTGGGAACTTAATCCCTAAGTGGGAAATTGATGGGGCTGCCTTCGTGGCGTTCAGCCAAGTCGTGCCAATGATGACGTTGTAGATAGCTGTGTTGTCGACGGCCGCGAAATCGATGATCTTCGTGACTTCTTTTTCCGCAACGGGTAATTTGATAGATGCGAGAGTCATTTTAGAGTGTCCAAAAGATGACGTTGACTGTGCGTCAGGTGTTGATGAGAACCCTAGCGAGCTCGAGATCTTTTATTACGAGTGGATCGCAGTGTGGCTAATCGATTCCTCTGGATTCTTCTTCGGCGAAAGTGATTGCTCCTTTTGGAGTATCATTGATCGTGGGCCAGATTGTCAAATTCGCGTTTGTCTCGGCTTTGCGCTGATAGGGGTTGATGGCCGAGACAGTGTCGCTGCAGAATTGTGACCCTGCTACGGTTGCTGACGTTGCCCTTATCGTCCTGCCTTCTTCCAGGCTTTTCTCCCTATTTGCCCCCTTGGAAAGGTTTCTCCGTTTGAGGAGTCTTGTTGATTTTTGGGGGGCAATTTGAGTCGCGGATGAGATCTTTCAGGCTGGAGACTTCTGAGAGTTCTCCAGAGAGCAGCTTTGCGGCCAATCTCGCGCCGAGAACTTTGCAGTTAATGGTCAAGTGTCTGCACGTCTGGTGAAAGTCGCAGAAGGCATTTTTGTCGTAATTCAGATTCCGGGTCCACGTATTACCCGTTGTTTATCCTTGCTCCAATCCGGAGTTAATACCGTAGCCATGCGCTCCCTGCTATTCTTCATCTCCGTGTTGGACGCTTCTGTCGTTGTGAGAGTTTTTTTTTTTTGATTTCTGATCTGACCCTGGATCCTTCAATGCATTCTTTGTGGCTTCCATTTATGAGACAAGACCCTCGTGTCTTCTTCGATGATAATGTAATCGGCAGCTTTGTGAAGCGCGTCTTGGATTGTACGCGGCTTCTCCAAAGTTATCCACTTCCTAAACTTCGACTTGAACTAGAGCGTTTTTCAAAGTGCATCTATCGCGACTTTGTCACTTATCCAGCTGACTCTAGCCCTGATGGTTTTAAACCATTTTACGTAGTCGCAGAGAGTTTCGTCCTCTCCTTAGGACAAGCTCCAGAGATCCACGTTTGACGTTTCTCCATCTAGGAACATCGAGTATTGTTTAAGGAATTCTGAGGAAAGTAGGCGGAAGCTTCCGATGGAGTTTTGCCTGAGGCGAGAGAACCATTCTAGCGCTGCTCCACAGAGCTTTTCTACGAAGAGGCGGCATTCACTAGCGTCTCTCTCATTTTCTCTGATCCAGGCGCTACCCATTGCGACCTAGCTATGCGTTAGGATCAGTAGTCCCGTCGTATGGCATCACTTTGACCTTCGTAGGATCCGAAACCCTAGTTTCAGCGATACGAGTAGTAAGGGTGTTTTCTGAGTTTCTTCGAGCAGTAGATCGATCTCTGGTGCAGTGCTAGTAGCGTGCTTGATTTGGGACTTCACTGCCCAGAATTCGGACACCGTTTTCATGAGATCATCGCGGAGATCACTGATTTCGAAACTCTTGCTAGCAGATTTCGGACTTTGGCGACGATTTCTGTGAGTGCTCCGAGTTTGCTCCTCGGCCAGTTCTTCCTGTTCTTTCCAGAAGATAGATTCTTCTTCTTTGTTCATAGGGTTGTCGAACTGGGACTCGTTTCGAGTTGCTCGACTCCTTTTGTGGTGCGGATGTATGTCTGTATCTTCGTCCATAGGTTCAGACTGACTGCTAGATTCCACGTCAACGCTTTCGACTTCTTCTCCTTCTTTATCTTCCTCGATAGGAGGAAGGTCTCTCGGGTTTTTCCGTGTTGGCGCGGGTGTCACCTCGTCAGGGTTTTGTCCAGACGGTTTACCTTGCGTGTTGTCCGACCGGTCCAAAGGTGTTGCGAAGTCGAGTCTTCTTCCGCGGATACGTATTGTTCCCAGCGGAAAAATGGCCATGTTCCTCGCTGCGAGGGTTTCAACCTGTTTAGGGTGGGAGTTCATGACCTTATCCTGCTCTGCCGACTTCTCTCAAAAGCCGAGCACATCTTCTTCACCTCCTCTAAGTGCTAAGCTATGTTTGCTCTGAGTCGAAATTTTCGTGTGTCCTCTACATCATCACCCTTGAAGTTATTATATACTCTCCAGAGGTGGTTTTCTCTTTTCTCTTTCTCCCCTTTGTCGAATTTATCGCTTTGCGGAAATATTCCTTTTTTCCTTGATCTTCATGATTATCTTCGAAAACTTTAACATTTATCCTTCCATCCTGACATTTACCTTCTGAACTTAACATTTATCCTTTCGTGCAAAATAAAAGGTAAACCTTCACAAAGTTTGGGCTTGATTTTGGATAGTATCGTGAGTGGGCCATTAGCCCAGCTTTAGACCTCATCGGGTCGTTTTCTGACTTAGGTGTTTCTACGATTTTATCAAAGAGCATTGCTAGGACGACGTCATCCGAGAGTTAGGATCTTTTGTATGGGGCATATGCCTCTAGGTGTTTAGTTAACCATTATCGTCTCATACGATCTACCCGATCCTTTCTCGAGAAAACCAGTTCTTTTGGTGAAGTTCCAATGTCAATCCTGATCGAGACAGAATAAAGATAAGTTTGATCGAGTATCGAAAGAGGGAGTTACGAGAAAAAGGTGAATATGGATTGATTGATCCGACTTGCCGAACGATCAAGTCGGATTGCTCGTGCCACCTACCTCGCCCGTTTGACGAATGGCCCGTACTGCGAGTTGGTTGTTCAGTGCACTTGTCCAACTCGCCATAAGGGCTAGTTTGTTGGTCCGTCTGTCCAACTCGCCGTACGGGTGAGTTGGATGGTCCGTGTTATCCAACTCGTCGTACGTGCGAGTTAGTTGGCCTAGGTGGCTTGTTTTGCCCATTCAACAAGCTGGACATCTTGCTCGGCCATCTTCTCCATTAAGGGAGTTAGATGATAGAGCTCTCTAGTCGTTTTGTCGTATTGCCATTCGGGGATACGTTTACCCGCGGTCTTTGGACAAACTCTTACAGACCACTCCTTTGTACCGACCACTCCTTTGTGGTCAGTCGAGATTTGACCTAGATTTTTCCGTTCCCCTTTTTCCGAGACATTATATGTTTCTTACACAAACAACGCATTTTCCCGGTAGGTTTCCGACGTTGATTCCGTCGTAACCGATTTTGACCCCAACAGAGACTTCCCCTATGAAATCCAAGGGACTCAATCAATAACCATATAGAAAATAAGCCGAGGATCAATAAACTATTTGCATAATAAAATGGATATATGCTAAGAGTCTCAACACCTATACACTAAACGACACAACCTCACTCGATCTCTCTGCTTACGTACACAACCACAAAACACCTAACTCGCAGCCACAAAGGCACACGAGCTAGAACATCCATTATAACTGACATGTAACCCTGAAAAGGTGTCACATGACGAAGCATGCTTTCTAGCAACCTCTATGAACATAGCATGCTTTATGCAACCTCTCTGCCGAGCCGCGTAGGGACATACTCTAGCAACCCTCCTTTCCGAAAACTAACATGCAACACCCACCAAGGATACCACATGATGGAGCATGCTTTCTAGGAACCTCCCCATACAGAGCATGCTTTATGCAACCTCTCTGCCAAGCCGCGTGGGCATGCTTACATAACTTTCCTTCCCGCATACCACCCAGTACACAAGCCTAGCATCACTGATCAGGCAAGCTCTCGGCATAACTCGACACTAACCACTAGTACCAGCAATCCTGTCTATATGGCCAAGGACCCTTAGTACGACACTAACTAGGAATTCGACCTATATGGCCTAGATCCTCAGCCAACATTACACATATTAGAAATTTCGGTCTATCCAGAGCACTAATAACTAACACAAAACATCATCTCAATCCCGGCATGTAAACATATAATAACGCAATAGCAATAATCACCTAAGCATGCAATCTATCAACCTAGAAATCAACCATGGATTCTAGTTATCTAAGCATTAACCAACCAATAACTAAGAATGCAATCTAACAACCTAACAATCAATCAATTCCAGAACCTAGCTAACCACAACTTAGAAATTAAGCGTTCAACATCCCCTAACTAACCAAGCAACGTAATCACAAAGCTAACAATGCTATTACTAAGCATGCTACCAATCAATCTATCATGATTTAGTAACCTTAATTACTCTCTAATCAAACTGTTACCAAGTTAGACCTGCCCTTCTGCCATGATCAACCTAAATAATAACGGGAACCTGCATGAAAACAAGTTAAGAAACAATTGCCATGACTCACAGTGTTTGGTTCGTTGTGGCATTCGCCCCTTGCCTGACTCCTCGACCAAAACCCTTTCTTGGACTCCTCAAGTAGCTTTCCGTCCATGCTTATCTCATAGGCGTTCTTAACATTGTGTGGTCTCCCTTGAACAACTCCAAACTCAAACAGAAACTCCTCTAGGCGTCGACCCGAAACTTGTATACTAACTGATCTCGAAAACGCCCAAAAACTCTCAAAAACTATAAAAAAACTCTTGGATTCTTTTTCTACTTTTCTCTAACATTGTGTGGCCTCCCAGATGTCAGGCTTCATGATTGAAACTAATTCAAGGCACCACACTAATTCCATATGGCGATCATCATGCTTCGGTTGCATGCGCGGCGGCACCTCGTGCTACAACATGTTAGGGTGCATGTACTGCTTCCATAGGTGGTGACATGTCGTGCTTTAGTAGACACTCAGATTCTTAGATGGTTGACACCACATCCTCCAAATTTCTGGAATCATGGCCTGGTTTCATGCAAGGCAACACCACACCGCCCACATGTTGATCAGCATGCTTCGGTTGAATGCGAAGCGGGACCTCGTGCTTTTACATATCATTCCAAATGCTCTGATTGCTTTTGCTGAAACAGACCGTGCTTCTCTTGCCACATAACCTGTCAGGCAGTCACCACCACGCCCTGAACCCATACAGAAACCCACCTCATGCTTCTCAGTCCATTCGTCTGATTTCGACACATTCAAGATATTTTCGACACGTGATCAATCCCAAAATATATTTTTACGCATATTCTGATGCTCCAAATATTTTTAATAAACTCCAGACTCAATTATGTCCTTGACGGTAAATATTTCCTGATCCTCTGGGTGCCCCGAAAAATTATTGTAATACCAGAATTCGGGTTTTCGCCCAACTTCAGATTTTTCACGTCATTCTTCAAACCCACCGTGCTTACTTCTCGTCCTGCTTCCGACTTATTATGTTCCCAATACAATATTTTATTAACATGACGTTCTAAAGAAAACGCTGTGCTTATTATTTGTCGAGCTTACTTCCCGTCGAGTTTACTTCCTGTCGAGCTTCTGACTTTTATTTTTCCAAATATGAAATTCTCTCACATTGAAAATTTCCCATAGATTTCGTGCTTTGGGAACGTCGTGCTTCGGAAACGTCTTTCTTCGAAAACGTCGAGCTTCTAAATTGATAAGCACAACTCTCTGGTCGACCCGATCACCAACGGTTCGACCACCAGACATAGATGCTCGACCATCTTCCATTTTCTCCAAATTATGTCAAATTTTCTGTGATCAAAACTTAACACTCCTCCATATACTTAGATTCCCAAAAGCATGGCTCTGAATCCCAACTGGTCGACCTAGATCTTTTTATCCTTTCGGTAGGGTTACTAGATTCATCCCCCCCCCTTAATAGAATTCGTCCTCGAATTTTTAGTTGTCTATTTGCTCATTTCTAGGACATGTCCTCCTCAGAGTTTTTTGATGACACTCTCTGCTTGGATAAATCACTCTTGTGGTCTTGGTTATATGATGTGTATCTTCACCGGTTCACCTTTCATATCTTCTTTCGATATCTTTGTCTCCATCTAGACTTCTGATTCTGAACTCCCTCTACCTTGATACATCTTAAAGTATTCTCCTTGGTCTTAAATCCTTCTCTTAATTTCTTGAGTTCCCATGGTTCACTCATTCTTAATTGACTCCAAATTTCTTCACTCTGTCTACTACTGTCCATTGAGTGTCCTCCTCAAGGTCCATAGTTGGCTTCAAATCTCTTCCATCTCACTGAGTCGTTTTTTTACTTTTACTTTGCCATAACACTCTCATTTTGAATGATACTATCATATCCTCTCAGTTTATACTATATTCGTACTTAGCCATTTCTTTAATGTTGATTTCTTCTAATGATCAAATCTTCTATATATTCATGTCCTTTTGATAGATATCTCCTTTGAACCAAACATGCAACCCAACATAGCCACCAAATTGTACCATGTCATCGATAGACCCGCTCATGAGATCGAACAATCGTAAAACTATTGATCCAACTATCAATCTTCAAGGGTTTGGTCTTCGGGGGTCATTACCTGCCAGAACGTTCCTACACACAACAAGAACACTAACAACAAGTTCTAGTTCAATAGCAGAGAACAACAACTAAAACCAATATTCCAACACATACCAACCAATAAGGCAATCAACATTCAAACAAGGAAGTTAGAAGCCCTACATACCTTGCAGGCCTGTAGGTTAAGGTTTTTCTTGTTATCTAGGCTACCTATGCTTCATCTTTATCGGGATCTGACTTCCAGTAGGGAAAGTTGGGGATGTTCTTCGGTAACTAGATCTGCCATGCAGTGTAGATTAATGTGACCAACTTTTCCAAGATTTTGAGTAATGGACACTTTCCTGGTTAAGCCTTGATTACAGGAACCCCTGAACTCAGCTATCTCTTATCCCTTCTGACCACTAATGTCTTTTCTTTCTGATTCAGACGTGGCTTCTGCTGCTACCGCAACTTCTACAATTTACAGCCCTCTCGACTAAGTCTGTGAGATTTCCAAAGTTACCTGCTGCGAGCCTGCTACCTAGTTCAGATTGCAATCCATACATGAAGTTTCGGATCATTGTTGCTTCGTCCTCCTGACCGTTAAAAACATAACGACGAAGTCATATTAATTACACTTCATACTCCCATACTGTCCTATCTCCTTAAGTAAGACTGATGTCTTGCCTCGGGTGGAAAGTATTTTCTTCTAAAATCCATCTGAAATACTTCACAAGATTTAATATGGTTTCCATGTTGACGCTCAGCACTTTCCCACCAGTTACGAGCATCATCATCTAGATAGTAAACCGCTCCTCTCTTCTTGTATTTGTCTGGACACATAATTGCTTCGAAATTGGTCTCCATCACGTGCATCCACTCCTCTGCCTCAAAGATGTTGATTCCTTCTTTTAACTTATATGTTTCCAAACCCATCGTTGTCTTCAAGTACTTTCAGATACTCTATGTTTACGGATTACTTAGGGGTGGCATTCCTTGAAACTTGCCGTAGAATTTGAGTAACCAAATCTACTAGTCACCCCAGTGGAACTTCAGCCTTTTGATTCCCTCCTTGTCTCGGTTGTTCATTTGAATGTGAACTCGCTTGAATCTGTGACTGACTATGTCCACAACTTGTTTAAAACTGATTTTTATTCCGTTTACTCATATCTCTGTGATCCATTCTGTTTCCAATAGAAAACTCTTGTTCTGAATATTTATATGTTCGACCGTCCCTTGAAGACCATCCCTTGACGACCATCCCCACTGTCTACGTTGACTTGCACCTCAATTATCCATCTAGATCCAACGAAAAAGGTAAATCCTAAATTTCTTACCCAGAATGGCTAGACGTGACCGGACCCCTAATGCTTTTCGACTCCTTTTAACTCAATAAAACAATTGAAATCGATTAAAATGAAGGTTTTTGAAGCAAGGACAAAACCATGTTCGGATACCACCTATGTAACACCCCCAAACTATTCTAGGCATAGGTCGAACAACCGGCCGACTATCAAACAAGGACATGACTGCCAGACTAACCGTCTACCAAGGTTCGGAAGCGCTACATGACGGGCTATGGAAAATCCGGTCAACATCACAGAACTTAATCCGCAACTTAGACCAGTTCATCCACTAACACGTCCTGCTATATCAAGGTGTAAGGCTTTGCAACCCGTACCAAGAGTTAACAGTTCCATTAGATAGAAGACTAAAGCTTTTCAACCCGCACCAAGACCTAATGTTGTGTTTAGAACGGACAAGTCTATTTACCAGTGAACCATTACAATGAATATAAACATCACTTTATTGATTATTGTAATATTCGTTAGAAGTAAAAATAAAGATTAGAGATGGATGCAGGCCTAGAACCATCATGGAGTCAAAATAGTTTTAAACAAGTACAATTTTAAAAACGGAAAGGCAAGGTACTTCCGGTACTGCTAACGTCCACCTTCCATGCTTCCCAGTCTCTCCCTAAGGTTTCTTGCAGTGATAGGTGAGTTTAAAGAGTAACCTAATGTCACTCAGTGAGACAGAGCTCCAACTAACGAATACAACCCCTTACCATCCCAACCCCAAACAATCTAAGACAAGGAATTCAGCTAGTACCACAACAATAATAATCATCACTCGAAACTCAACCAATAATCATAGAGAAACTAAGCAGAGGATCAATAAACCATTAGCATAATAAAAGAACATATGATAAGACTCTCTACACCTATACACTTAACTACACAACGTCACTTGATCTCTCTCATTACTTACACAACCACAGAACACCTAACTCGCAGCGAGAAAGGCACACGAGATAGAACATCCAATATAACTGACATCTAACCCGAGAATGTGTCACATGACGAAGCATGCTTTCTAGCAACATCTCCATATATAGCATGCTTTATACAACCTCTCTTCCCAGCCGCGTAGTGACATACTCGAGCAACCTTCCTTGCCGAAAACTAACATGTAGCACCCACCAAGGATACCACATGATGAACAATGTTTTCAAGCAACCTCCCCGTACAGAGCATGCTTTGTGCAACCTCTCTGCCAAGCCGCGTAAGGACATGCTGACGTAACTTTCCTTGCCGCATAACAACCAGTACACAAGCCTAGCATTGCTGATCAGGCAAGCTATCGACACAACTGCACTATACGAGATCTGTGTTTTGGAGAGCTTATGTTTTTTGGTTGTTCCGTAAATTTTATTTCCGTGTTTTATATAAGAACCTATATCTGTTATGGACTTAATTTACGCGACTGAACTTAATCAGAAATTTTCTCATTTCCGTAAGATTAACCGGGGGAGTTTTGAGTAGTTTTTCCAAAGTACGCTTAGGTGACAATTATCGAAATTGTTCTGAATATATTACTATATAAATGACCCTTGAATTTTTATAAAATCTTAGGTTTCAGAAAACGTTTTAGCATTGAGGGATATGATCTTCTGTTTTCCTGAGTTTAGTCTTCGTTAACTGTTTTAGGTTTTGAGTGATTCGACAGAGATCAACTTTGTTTCTTCAAAAATTATTCGGAAGTAGTACATCAGTGGGGTTGTGTACCCGATTTTTTGTGCTTACTTTTTTCGCGTGTAATCTAGGGTTTCTCCGCGATTTCTGGGAGAGCAAGTTTTACTTTTATGAAACGTTTCAGAAAAAGTCTTTTGGTCGAGCCCTTACGCGTTGAGATTTCTACAGCTCGACAATGAGACGAACTTTACGGGTTTTGATATATTTTATTGTTGACCTTTCAGTTTAGAGAGAGAAATCCCAAGCTTGTTTTGGTGCTCTTCCTGTGGTGAAAAGTCGCGACTAGGTTTTGGATTTTATTGAGCACTGTGGCGTTTGCGAAAGCGTTTGCCATAGGTGCAGTCACTTCTGGAGTTATTTTATCAGCATTGTTGCGAGCGGCGAGTTTTTTTTTCATATTTCCGGACATCATTTCGATCAAGCATTTTGTGTCCATGAGTTAGAGTAATTTGTCCCCCCTCCTTCTAGCGCCAAACTGTGGGAACCAAAATTCGCAATGTCATTTTTATTGAACAGAGGAAAGCAAAGAAAATCCTACTTTCCTTGAATTCCGGATTCTTTGCAAGAGCCAATGACACATAATCGAATAAATGCAGAAAATATAAAAAGATAAGAAAGCAAATTAAGAAAGTCTTTATTTAGAATTCTCGTAAGAACATAGCGATTTTTACAAAAGATTGTAAAATCTTCGTTCGCAACAGCTGTTAGAGAGTTTTCTAGTTCTAGCCACAGAAAACCCTAAACCTAGTTGAGTTGCAACTCAATAACAAAAGACCAAAAAAAGATAAGAAAAAGGTTTTGATTTATTTTGGAGTGGACCATATGGAAGGCTGCCTACGTACCACCTTCGAGGATTAAGACGAATGTAGTTCAGTTAAAGAGTTTGAACAAGAGATCGAACTACCTTTGCGAGCTCGTCTAGTAATTGAGTGGAAGACATAGAAAACCAAGAATGGGGAGAATGATGCCTAAGGTTCCTAAGCGCTAAGTTTTCTTCTAAGAATTTCTTGTGTATGCATCCCTCTCCCATGCTTCTCTCATATAGGTCTTCAAGGGCGGTCGTCTTTCCTTTTCTGCCCCCGATTCGAGTTTATTCTTCCCTGGAAATCTTCCTTATCTTCTCGATTTTGTATAATTATCTCGGAAATTGACAATTATCTTGTTTTCCATTTATCTTCTGCGGATATCCGGTAGACCGTCACTATAGTTGGTCTCATTCTTGTTTAAAACAGTAAGTTGGATTTTATCGCGTTTTAGACCCTTCGTGTCATTTCGCGATTTAAGCATTTTTTACGATTTCTTTTAGAGAAATCATCCTTCGTATATTTACACGATGATGGCTCCGCAAAATAACAACCCAATCGTATATTCGAGATAAAATTGATATTTAAATTAATCGTTATCCTTTTATACAATTGACTCGAAGTTTTAAGAGAAAACAAGTCTTTACGATTTTTATCATAAAACTTTGACGAAAACTCCAATCAAGACGAAACAAGAAACATCCTTGTCAAGGTTCAAAAGAGAGAGCGATGAAGAGGATACGGTCTATTCGACCATGGGCGACTAGACGTTTGTACGCGTCTAGTCACCCATGGTGACTAAACTTTGAGGAAAGTCTAGTTCCCCATGGGCGAATTAGTGAGTATAGTCATCGCTGTGCGAATTGACTTGATAGTGAGTATACTCGTCCGTGGGCGACTTGACGTTGCGTGTCTAGTCGCCCACGGGCGCTAGACTTTGAGGTGTTGCGGTTGTTCCTTCGATCGTACATCTTGACTTGTTGGCCGGGACGAGACAGGTTGGGCGGTGAGGATTTTTTATATGACGATTTCTTGCTTTCTTTTTACTCGAAAGAGAGATAATGTTTCCACAGTAACTTTTAGACATATGTTCTGCCGTGACCATTTTTTGACTCCGACAATGGGAGGCTGTTTCGTAAAATTCGTCATTTGTCCCAAAAACGTTCCACAAGAATGTTTTTGCGATCATTTTATCTTTGGATAGAAATTCTTTTATTCCTTGACCGGGATGAAATATATGAAGTTTGTTCTTGTATCCTTATTCAAAAAGGTTTGGCTTATGCCGTATAGTTTTCTGACATTTTCAGCTTATATTTGCTTAAGGCACACTTTTTCAAAGGATTTTAGCCGTTCATTTTACCATGACCGACTTTGACCACCAACAGACCGCATGGTCTTCCTGCTTCTGCTGATGATTCCACATTCCTAAGGTGTCTTCTTGGCTCTGAGCCGTGTCACCATGGAAGGTGTTTGGGTTTATAGCTGCATCCTTCAGTGGGATGCCTACGTACCCCTCAGTGAGGGATCAAGCAATCCATGGTTCATATATTTGGAGGAACATAGATTAGATGGGCACATACCCTGTTGGGCACGTAGCTTAGTGGGCACATGGCCTAGTGGGAACGTAGCCTTCTGAGCATGTCTCTTTAGTTGATAGGAGTAATCTGTAATAGAGGGCACATGGCCGAAACATATAGTAGCCATGTCGATATGCTACAATGAGCATAAATTATTCCTACTGATATGCAGAAGATCGTGGCGTGAGCCAGTAACTATAGTTGTAGATGTGCTACAATGAGCGTAGGGCTTTATCTGGTTGATAGTAATCACAAGGATTTGCCTGTTATAGGCATGTCGATGAAGATGATCTTCAAGGTGTAAATTCTTGCATTGGCGTCTGTAGAATTTGTGAGCTCTGTAGATGGACGTCTTCACCTCTTTCTATAGGTGTAAGAAACTTATATTCATAGTAGAGGTTGTGCCTCTCTCTTAGGATTTGGAAATATTCATTATATCCTTAAATAATAGAATATTTCCATTTTTCTTAAGTATGGCATATATATTAGAATACTTCCTCTTTTTCTCGGATTTAGCAAAAGTCCTTATTGCATAAGCTGGTTACCTTATATTAAGAAAGATTTCCCTTTATCCTAAGGCAGGAGAAACCACTTGACCAGGAAGCCAGAAGCCGGAGGTAGGAATGGAACTAGGGTTTGATCAGGGATTTCTCCATGCAGGAATCGGAAGGCCAGGGTCTTGCTCGGAAATTGGAGTAATATCTTCAAGTATTATTTTTCCCCAACACAAACCATTTAACAACCCTTGTCGAACCCTAGGTATACAAATAGAACTACTCTCACATAATGATAAAGAACATAATGAAGGCATGATAAATTGAATAAAATAGATAAGAAACATAGTAGAAAAATAAGAGAGTCAAGATCTTCTCTCAGAACGTGTTCAGTTCTCTCTTTCCAATCCTAGGCTTTCTCTCCTCTAGAACAAAGGCGGAGGCAAAAAGTGTAAAAGACGCATTGTATGAATTATGTCTTACAAAACAATAGAAAATCCTAATAAATAGCCTAACATGTGGCCAGGTACAAGGTGTGAAAATATTAGGACTTTTGGGTAATTCTTGTAACTTCCTTAAATTATCATAAAACCCTCGGGCGGCTGGACTATTGATTAATACACCTAGGTCGTCATCAGTCGATATTCATCTCCAGCACAGCCGTCGACTTCAGGTTTTCAGGATGCTTTCTCAAACCTCTAAAATGGTCCAAAAGCTCCAAAGTTGTCCAGTAGGTACCGAGCCCTTTAAATACTCTAAAACACCTCGAAATGGATATAAAACACTCTAATAACATACATAAGTTATGGGTGAAAACAGGTAAAGTCCATGATATATCACTACTCCATCAACAGCCGCTTGACTTGATTCAGCCATTCCCTTAGATTTCCTTCCATGTTCGCTTTTGCGTTTTTTATCCTGGAATAAAACTTGTTAGTGAACGACCACAACATATAATGTATCCTAGACTAAGAAAAACATACCGTGAGACCCAAGCCAGATGAGTGGTGTATCCACATAACCCAACTAATCCAAGAATCAAGCATGCTCTTATACCAACTTAAAGCGCCCTAACCTGGACCCTATGTCCGGTTAGATTCCTATGGATCGACCATGACTTAAGCAGGCTGTCCAGTATAACATTTAATTCGATCAATTCTATGATTTATAAGATAAACTCTACATATCGACCCTAACTCACTTGCATGTAGAGTTAGGGCGACTAGACTCTCCCCAAAGTTTAGTCACCATGGGTGACTAGACGCGTACAAACAACTAGTCGCCCATGGTCGACTAGACCGTATCCTCATCATCACTTTCTATTTTCAACCTTCACTAGGATGTTTCTTGTTTCGTCTCGATTGGAGTTTTTCTCAAAGTTTTATGATAAAAATCGTAAAGACTTGTTTTCTAGTAAAACTTCGAGTCAATTGTATAAAAGGATAACAGTTAACTTAAACACCAATGTTATCTTGAGTATACGACTAGGTTATTAGTTTTCAGAGCCAGCATCGTGTAAATATACGAAGGAAGATTTCTCTGAAAGAAATCGAAAAAATCGCTTAAAACGTAAAATGACCTGAATGGGTCTGAAAAACGATAAAAGCCAACTTATTGTTTTAGCCAAGAATGAGCCCAACTATGGTGATGGTCTACCGGATATCTGCAGAAGATAAACGGAAAAGAAGATAATTGTCAAGTTCCACGATAATTATATAAAATTGAGAAGATAAGGAAGATTTCCGCATAAGAATAAACTCGAATCTAGGGCAGAAAAGGAAAGATGGCCGACCTTGAAGACATATATGTGAGAAGCAAGGGAGATTGATGCATACACAAGAAATTCTTAGAACAAAACTTATCGCTTATGAACCTTAGGCATCATTCTCGACATGCTTATTTTTCACTATCTTGCACTTGATTACTAGATGAACTCACAAAGGTAGTTCAATCTCTTGTTCAAACTCTTTAATTGAACTAGGTTCATCTTGATCCTCGAAGGAGGTACATAGGCAGCCTTTCATATGGTCCAGTCCAAAATAAATCAAAACCTTTTTCTTATCTTTTTTTTTGTCTTTTGTTATTGAGTTGCGACTCAACTAGGTTTAAGGTTTTATGTGGATAGAACTAGAAAAGTCGCTTACATCTCTTGCAAACGAAGCTTTTACAATCTTTTGTAATAATCGCTATGTTCTTACGAAAATTCGAAATAAAGATCAAACTTTTCTAAATTTTTTTGTTATCTTCTCATATTTTCTGCATTTATTCGATTACTTGTCATTGGCTCTTGCAGAGAATCCGGAATTAAGGAAAGTAAGATTCTCTTTGCTTTCTTCCGTTCAATAAAATTGACAGTGCGAATTTTGGTTCCCACAGTTTGGCGCTAGAAGGAGGGGGGACGAATTACTCTAACTCATGGACACAAAACGCTTGATCGAAACGATGTCCGGAAATATGAAAGACAAACTCGCAGCCTACAACAATGCTTGTAAAATAACTCCAGAAGCGACTGCACCTATGGTCAACACTTACGCAAACAACACAGTGCTCAAGAAAATCAGAAACCTAGTCGCGACTTTTCACCACAAGAAGAGCACCGAAACGAGCTTGGTATTTCTCTCTCTAAACTTAAAGGTCAACACTAAAATCTGTCAAAGCCCGTAAAGTTTTCTCATTTTCGAGCTGTAGAAATTTCAACGTGTAAGGGTTTGACCAAAAGACATTTTCCGAATTTTTTTCGGAAAAGTAAAACTTGCTCTCGCTGAAATCGCAGAGAAACTCTAGATTACACATAGAAGAAGTAAGCACATAAAATCGAGTACACAACCCCACTGATGTACTTCTTCCGAATAATTTTTGAAGAAACAAAGTTAATCTCTATCGATAAACTCGAAATTTAAAACAGTTAACAAAGACTAAACTCAGGAAAACGGGAGATTGTATCTCTCACTGCTAAAACGTTTTCTGAAAACTAATATTTTTTCAAAATTCAAGCGTCATTTCTATAGTAGCATATTCAGTGCGATTTCGATAATTGTCACCTAAGCTTACTATGGAAAAACTACTCAAAACTCCCTCGAATTAATCCTACGGAAACAAGAAAACTCTCATTAAGTTTAGTCGCGTAAATTAAGCCCATCACAGATATAGGTTCTGATATAAAACCCGGAAATGAAATTTACAGAACAGCCACAAAACACATAAGCTCTCCAAAACACAGCTCTTGTATAGTCAAACTCGAACACATTTTTTGAAATAACTTTCGTAAAATTAAGCTCAGCAGCGTTCGTGAAACAATTCGACAATCTTCGAGCAGTAAACAAGATCATAAAAAGGATGCTCAGAGAAGGAAAGAGATGGAGCGAGAGCTGAAAAGTAAACTTCGCCTAACAGCCTCTCTCCATGGTCTCACCGTCCTCTCTCTTTTGCCTCATCGCCCAACGATTCTTCCTGATCGCCCAACGATTCTTCCTGATCGCCCTCGGCAGCTCCCAATCGCACTTGGCTAATTCTAAATACCAAAGGATTTCGAAAAGATACTCATTCTTCTTCATAAAACAAATGATAGAGAGACCGAAACCCAGATCTGAAAAATATAGATCGCCGAACCAAAACCGCAAGACATGCTTCAGCCTAAACGCAGCCAGGAAATTAGAGAAACCTCGGAAGAATCAATATTTTTACTATCCGTAAAGGATGGACAAACACGAGAAGAGGAAGGGGGAATGAGCAAGCAAAACTGAGAAGAGGCAAACCCAAATCTCCGAGAAAACTAAGGTATGTCCGACTTGGGAATTTTTAAAATCAGACATGGAGTTTTCGTAGGAAAGTACTAAGAACTAAAAACACTTTGAAGATTGGCGTAAACTTTAGGGAACTTAGAAACTAGGTGGATAGTCTAGCGAACTAAGTCTTAGGCCATTTTCCCTATCTATTGTTCCTTAGCTATTCAGACAGACCTTGCAAACTGATCTTAACTCTTGCAAAAACCGAGAAACGATCATCATGCATACTCTGCTTGCCTTATAAAGAAACAAAGAACTAGTGAAACGAACGCCGTCTTACAAACAATTTGTTCCTAGCAATTTTCTCAAAACAAACATATTCCAAGTCGTCAACTTGAAAACCACCAAGTCACAATCCAAACGTCGTCTTTATAGTGGACTTTTATCGCGTTTTAGACCCTTTCCGGTCGTTTTGGGATTTAAGAGATTTTAACGATTTCCTTCGGAGAAATAGTCCTTTGTAAGTTTACATGATGATGGCTTCGCAAAATAACATACCAATTGTATAGTCGAGGTAACATTGGTGTTTAAGTTAATCGTTATCTTTTTATACAATTAGCACGAGCTTTTAGGAGAAAACAAGTGTTTGAAAATTTTAACGTAAAACATCAACGGAACTCCAATCGAGACGAAATAAGAAACAGCCTAGTCAAGGTTCAAAGGAGACAGTGATGAAGAGGATACATCTAGTCCACCATGGGAAACTAGACATTTGTATGCGTCTAGTTTCCCACAGGTATCTAGACCTTGAGATGATGCGTTGTTCCTTTGATCGTACGTCTTGACTCGATGGCCGAGACGACACGGGCTGGGCGATAAGGAGTTTGGATATGGCGAGTTTTTGATTTTTTTGACTCGAAAGATAAATAATGTTTCTTTGGTAACTTTTAGAGATCGTTTCCGTCGTGGCCGTTTTTGACTCCTACAACAGGAGATTGTTTCGTAAATTTGTCATTTCTCGCAAGAACCTTCTGCAAGAACGTTTTTTGGATTGTTTCATCCTTGGATAGAGATTCTTTATTCCTTGTCCAGGATGAAATATACGAAGTTTGTTCTTGTATCCTTACACAAATTGGCTTATGCCGTTTAGTTTCTCTCACATTTCAGCTTATATTTGTTTAAGGCACAATATCTCAGAGGATTTTAGCAGTTGATTTTTCCATGACCAATTTTTACTCGAACAACTAGCCCCCAGCTCGTAAAATATTATGTGTAATTTCTTGCGAAGTATTAACTGGTGTGTTAGGTGGAATCAATGTCCAAAACGGTCCGTTCGCGAAACCAGTTTTTTTCTTAAAGTTTATAAGATTGGGGCTGCACCTTGTGAAGGCTGCCTACTTACTCTTGTTGAACGGATCAAGCCTTTCGTATTTCTTCTTAGAGTTAAGGTTCTTATGACCTGTTTTCTAGTGAGACCGTTATGGTTTTGTTGTGGTCATGTAGAAATTATCACGCATGTTGCTGCTGATGTCATTTTGTATTGGACCTTTGTCGGCCACGAGACTACCCTTGTAGGCTTTTTGCTTTGGCTAAGTGTACCCATATCCATGTTTTCGGGACTAGCCGTGTGTGGCCTTGAATCCCTGCTTCTTTTTTCTAATGAATTGCGTTTTGTAGTTTTAAGAGCATATGAGTATATGTGTGAATGTAGAGGGAAAATTATAAGTTCTTATCTCATATCTAAATTTTTGACAGATCTTGATACTTGTCATTGTTTAAGATGAGAATATCCAAAGGCTTGTGTTCGAGAGGTTTCATAAACCCACAAATATCAACGAAGATACATGTTTTAGGATCTTGTATCGGTTAGATATCATACCATGAGATTTTTGAGACCAGTGTGCTGGGTCTGGGGCATGACCTAGGCCTAATAATGGTCTAGAGTTTGCTATGACTATTTTGGCTTATGTGACTCGTAGCGTTTTCAACCTGATTCCGTCTCAATATTGAAGTGCTTGATAAATTCTCGGCTTATATGACTTGCATTGATCTGGAACCGAGAATCTCTCCAAAGAAAATTTTGAAGTCGTCTGGAATTCCTGACAAAAATTTCGAATTTATTTTATAGAGCACTATTATCCTTGTGTTGGATGTCTGAGAGCTATCTCTACGGGAGGAGATGGTTTTGTCTGTGTAGGACATTTAGAGTGTGTTGTGGTAAGAAACAAACATGATGCTAGACGTTACCATTTTCAGTCTTCCCGAATTATACATGTTTGAGAAGATGTTAGTGTGTATGACTGTTTGGTCTTCCAAGATGGTGTTTTCATCGAGGAAGGTATTTTTGTCGAAAAACGTCTCTTCGGGCGTCTGAGACATTTCGTGATGCTGATGATTGTTTTTTCTTTTATATGCTGAATTTCGTGCTTGAAATGTTCGCTGGCTTGAAGATTTTTTGCGGTGTCTCAAGTGCTTTGTTTTAACTTTGCGGTAGAGAAATCTTTTGTTTGTTTGCGGATGTTCCCAGCCAAAAATGTTGTTTCTATTTGGATGTTAAATTGTTTATTTGTTGTGATCGAGGAACTAGGACCAAGGGGCCATGTAAATTTTTCCCTGGGAAAAAGCGTCTTCCTTCATTGTACTGTGTGAGGAGTCAGCCCTCCGAGATTTATTTCGTGTATTTTTAAGGATGTTTTGTATAGCTCTAGGAGCTTTGTTACGAGATTTTCTTTATATGCCTCGTTTTATGGGTAACAAATTGAGTGGTTAAAGTGAAATGTTGAACATATAGAACTTGATATACTTTTCAACACGTTCAAGTTTTTTGTTAACCGTTTGGTTGTTAGGACTGAGTATCGTTGTACAGACTTTATTGTATGATTTAAATTTTTGGGTTATACGATAATTGTTTTTCGTAATCGTCACTTGGCGTTTTTAAACGAATTGCGGATTGTCGGTTTATCGTTAAGTGATTGGATGGAGCGGTGGTCGCTCAAATGTCCTTGCTTGGTGTAAGGCTGTGTTCAGGCGCATAGCCGAGGACATTGTTGGTCAAGGAGTAGACCGTGGCACTTCCGTGTTAACATTAAGGTCAAGTTAGTTTATAATTGTCCTTAAAGGGGATGCCAAATTCTGGTTCTAGCTTTTTCAAAAAGGCGTAACTGGCCGAAAGCCAAAGAACACTCGTCGAGATTGATAGGCCAAGTATGCCGAAATTTTCCATGTTAAAATGGCCAATGGTGGTAGAAAGCGATTTTCCACTCTATGTTTTCATTTATACGATGAAAGTTTCGTATAATGCTTCCTTTAATCGTATGAAAATTGTTTCGTTTTTGTCCGAGGAAGATGAAGCCTAAGAGGCTTGATAAAGAACCAGTGCATAGTCAGTTGTGGGATGATTGTCTGCTCGGTTGTCACCGAGGGGAGTTAAAGGAAAAAGCCAGAAAGCCGCAGAGCTGAAGAATAAGATCTGTAAGATCGTAGTGCGTAGATATATTTTAGATTGGTCATCCAAAGTCGGATCATACAGCTTCATTTTTGTCTATACAAAAAAACACTTCTTTGTTTAAGTATATCTTAATGCTAAGTTGAACTTGATCACTTCAACCTTAGATTGTAGGATGTTATAGTGCAAGCAAGAGCTGGGTTATACCCTAAAACATACCTTAAGCAATCTAAAACTCTACTAACAAACAAGAGTTGAATTAGAAGTTTAGAAAACATATCAAACACACAAATGACATCTGTTTAGAAGTAGCATCAATCGATACCACGTAGTGGCCATCGATCAACACTCCGTTAAGAATTATGCGAGTGACTTACATAAACCCTAGAGTTTGAGTTAAGAACAAGCACTTCACTAAAACCCTTAACAATCTTTTAGTTTGCATTACCTAGTCTACCTGAGAGTTCCCATAAATCTAATCCTTCCTAAAAATCTTCACAAGCTAAACCAATCTTTAATTCACTATTCATAAATCAAAACTTTTATCTAGCTTTATTTCGAAGCAACAAATCTATTGTGTAATCTTAGAGTCTCTGTGGATTCGATCCCTAAGAACTACACTGAACCTCTTATTTGAAAGAGTAAAAACTATATCATAGGGTTAATTTGACAATGCATAATAAAAGCTACTTCAAATTTTCCGCCGTTGTCGTGGACTATTTCTTATTGCCATTAGATTTAGTTTAGAATATAGTCGAGATTTTTATTACTGTTGCTAACCTAACTCTTTTCTTATTCCTGATGACACATGTACCTTTTAAGGACAATATGGACTATGGACAACAAGAATCGATCGATGGATATCTTCCAACATCGATCGACAATCATCCAACAACGTCTGGCGACACTCTACTACTGACATGGATCGATAAAGATCAGGCGGAAGCAGGTAAGTCTGCCTATACTGAATTTATTAATGAGAAAGTAGTTTTGAAAGATCTAAATGATGATGAAAGCAATGAAGCAAGCTAAATCATTAATAAACAGGGGACTGTAATCCCTAGCCAAATTACCAAATCTCCACAAGGTGAGATTTAAAATAAATCTGCATGATTACCAGATAACCATGTAGGAAAATCTGGCCTTAACGCTGATTAAATTGCTTTGTTAAGTAAAAATTCATGCAGTGGTTTTGCCATTGGACACTCGAACGATCACATCGGGCTTCTACAAGACATGATTTTTGACAAATTCAACCGTTGCAAGCATTTCTATTTTTCACTTTTAGGCTAAGCCAGTAGGTGGCTGAAACTGCTACCACAAGGATCCCTAACTTTCTGGAATTATTTTAGGAATGCTTTCATTAATCACTTCTTCGACGAAGAAATATATTAGGAAGCAAGAAGAGAAATTATGAGATTCCTTCAAGGTGACCGCGAATCCTTTAAACACACTTGTGCAAGGTTCACGGATTACCAATTCACATGCCCACACCATGGTTTTTCGGAACCCCAACTCATCAACGCCTTCAATAGAGGGCTAATCCTTGACTATCAAACCATCCTTGATACAGCCAGGGAGGAAAAGTTTGGCACTCGAAATCCTCATGACGCTAAGAGGCTGATTAAAAATATAGGTTTAGGTAAAGCCTTTGGGAGGAGGGATGCTGAAGGGAAGGAATCATCAACGTCCGTAGAAGAGAAACACATTATCCAAGTTAAGAAGACTCTGGCTTCAGTAGCGCCTCTTTTTGATAAACACACTAAATCGGAACAAAATGGCGAGAACTATGATATTTCTTCCAGAAGCGGAGACGAGTTGAGTTCACGGATGCGATAAATTCAAATGATCAGCAATTTGGGGAAAACATTGGCAGTTTCTCAAGAAACTACGACGTAAATGTAAAGAAACATTAAAGAATGTCTTAATTAAGAATGGATCACATATTCGTAGGAAACCGTAGGGTAGCCGCTGACCTTGAAATAAATTTAGACTTAATATACTCAGAGATGACGAAAAATTTGAAATTCTGAATGAGCAAATTAATAGGATCGACAAACCAAGTTGCAAATAACGCCTTGTCTATTAGAAGAGAAGAAGGTGTTGTAACTGGTATGACAAACCCCAACCCAAGGAGTCATGTCAATTTTGTAGCCTTACGAAGCGGAAAACGACAACTCCCAGCGCAAAAAAAGTACCACCATTGATGAATTCGCTAGAATTGCACATGATCAGAAAGAGAAATCACACCCGTTTACATTGACATCGAGAGCATGGTCCTCAAATTCTTCCCAAAACGTAAATATTAGATCACGCTGATGACCTAGAGGAATTTCCAACTAACTCGAAGGGAAAAAGAAGGAAATAGAGGATCGTGATACCGTCGATCGACAGCCTGCACCCAGAGTCGATCGACGCCCAATCCCCAACCCAAAATTAACCGAACAGGTCAAAACTAGGGTTTACCAACCGAGATCCCTTTTTCCTGGTAATAATGCGAATGTGAAAAAAGAGTTAGATCGAGCAATATTCAAGAAGCTTTTGAAAAAGTAATACTCGAGATGCCACTTAGCGATGCTAAAAATGTTACATCTGCAATCAAGAACTATGTGAAAGAAGCAGTGTCACGAGGATTTAGTGAAAAATAGCATAGCATAGTGATGGTATCCGAGGAAGTGAGCGCAATTATTCAAGAAAAAATCCCAGCTAAACTTCCTAAACCTGGTACCTTTGTTTTAGATTGCACTATCCACAATGAGAGGTTCCAAAGATCACTTTGTGATTTAGGCTCTAGTGTAAACTTGATGCCTTACTCAGTTGCAATTTCCCTTGGGCTAACTCAATTTCAGTCTACCGGGATCACCCTCGTTTTAGCCGACAGATCCACTAGGATTCCAGAAGGTGTACTTGAATATGTGCCCATTCACATTAATGGCTGTTTTATATCACAAACTTTGTAGTGCTACTATATGAGCAAGAACCCAAAAATCCTAAAATTTTAGGAAGAGCATTCTTGGCTACAACTGGAGCGAACATTGATGTCAGGGAAGGAGACATATATCTCAATCTGGGTAATATACCGATGATTTTCGACATGGATAAGATAGTTAAGAAACCCTTGATGGATGGTCAAGCCTACCATATAGATCACATATCTGAATATGCTAAAAAGTCGCTTATGGATGTGGGTTTTAATGATCCTTTGGGTAGATCAATCACATCTCTGGAAAGCGAAATCTTTGCGTTCGATGGTTGAGCGGAGGAATATGCAAAATTGATGGATGCTGCCAAAGAATTCATTCATGTCGACATTGAAGAAATTGATTTATCGACCACCGTCGATCAACAAACAAAGCCTACCGTCGATCGATAGCCTTCAATAACCGGAGACTAGAGTAAGGAGAAAGACACAAGGTTGACCTTAAAGCGCTCATGACTGTACTTAAATATGCCTTTCCTTATGAAAAATTCTTTACCATCATCATCAACGTCAACCTGAATAGCGAAGAGCAAGCACTTTAGCTCAACAGATTGCGAAAACATCAAAAGGCGATCAGATATTGTTTTGATGATATTCCGGGAATTTCCTCCAGTTTATGCATGCATAGGATACACCTGGAAGATAAATCAAAATCATCCATTGAACATCAGAGAAGATTAAATCTCAATCTAAAAGAAGTAGTCAAAAAGGAAATCATGAAACTTCTGGAAGCAAGCGTTATTTACCCAATATCAGATAGTATTTGGGTCAGTCCAGTCATGTTGTCCCAAATAAAGAAGGAGTCACGGTGGTGAAAAATGACAAAGATGAATTGATCCCGATGAGGACTGTGACCGTAAAAAAATATGTATCGATTACATGAAGCTAAATGCTGCCACATTAAAAGATCACTTTCGTCTACCTTTTAGTGATCCGATATTAGAGAGACTCGCATGCAATCAATACTATTGTTTTCTCGATGGGTATTCAGGATTTTCAAGATTCCTATTCATCCTGAAAATTAAGAAAAGACCACATTCACCTGTCCTTATTGACACAAGCCTAAGCTATCAAAGGCTGTATGATCCTTGGATCAAAGATGATGGATGTTCCAACAAGAGGGGTTGTTTGTATAATCCATCTAATCGACCTTAAACCGGCTGGACAAAAGCAATGATGATGGTACTGGATAGAACGGTTTGTTGAATGATTCCACAATCAACCACAAGCAATAACACTTGAATCCACAATCATCCTCAATCACCAATCAAAGATCCAAGTGATTCGAAACAAGACTTGATTATCAAATTCACACAAAGACACAAGACTTTGGAGAAAAGAAACTAAGAAGTTTATAAGGTTTTTGGGTAAATGATTCATTTCTTTTACAATGACAGGCCTAATGAGCTTATATACTGCTCATAAATATCTAAGGCTAACGTTTATAAACAAAATAAAAGGAAGAAAATCAAATCAAGCTAACAAAATCGGAAACTAGCCATTGGAGAGATTGATGGGAATATTTCTTGAAGAGGGGAGCTTGAATAATCTTGTGTCTGGACGGTTTTAATGGATAGCTGAGCTTTTTGGGAACCCTATTTATGCTCTGGAATGTGCTTATGTCGTGCTTAGACTGAAGAGGAAAGAGCTGTTGGAGCTTTATTGCAAGATGCTCCAAATAAGGCAAGTTGAAGCAAGTGTAGATCCTCTTAATTTTATGCTTGCTGGTGCATAGAAGAATGATGGAGAACTCTTCTGGATCGTGGATTATGTCTCTTTTATGTTTAATATGATCTCCTGGCCTCCATAGATAAGTTTGGGCCATACTAAACTGATTGGATTGAATACCATCCACAAATAATATTGGTTTGGCCAATTGATGCAAACAAGGCCTATCTTCTAGTCTGATTGGGATCCACCTGATCAAGTGTATGGGGGTGCTTTATAAGGTATTGTGGAGTGCCTCTGAATGACTTAGAAGTTCGCCTGGTTGCATATCTTGTGGTTGGTTTGATGTGAGACCCGGATCTTCCAAATAAGGCAAGTGATGGACTGGTTTGGCCGGTTTTTGGAAATTGGTCATAACTTTAATTTTCCTCGGTATATTATTGTCATTCTAGGGTTTTTGGAAAGCTTAGAAATCTATCTTGATTACTGAGGTTAATTTTTTGATGGCTGCTTCATGGTTGGGCCTGAATCCTCTTCAACAGGCTGATACTTGCAGATGGATGGGCTGGGAAACCTCCGTTTTGTCAAATCCATAACTTTCTGGTCTAGATGGTTATATGTCTGATTCCACTTGGATGTTAAAGCTTGTTCAATTTTTAATCCATGTAAATTGGTTTCATGGTGAAAACCCTTCTGGTTTGTAAGATATGGCTGATTTACTGAGGATGTATCCTGGATAGTTAGCTGCCTGGTTGAGTAATGGGCATGGACGACCTTCGGCTCAGAAATAGACTTGATGACCACATCATACCCTCTCCTTGACAAAGTTCAACCTCTAAAATGGAAAACCTGCATCAAGATAGAGCAAGTCATGTTTCATTCTCTTTTGTAATTCTAAGGTCTTACCTTGGTATTGTTTCGGTTTGGGAATGGGCTTTGAGTCAGGTGGTTCTCCTTTGAGAAGATAGGACAGGATCACTCCTCTGCCTCTCTCCAGTTTTAATGGTATCTCCTTGAGCTGAGAAGTGGTCGTGGCATTTTCTTCTTTGGTGGCAATGGTTTTGATCACCATTGGGAGTGGTATCTTCTTTTTAGGCAATAAGGTCTTCTCCTTGCAGCCTGAAATATACTCAACATTTTGGGAGGGAAGCAAGTGTATTATATCTGTCTTTGGACTTTCATAAGCAGAAAATGGAGTAAGATTTAGAGAATTACTTACTTGGTTACCACTCATAGCATGTTTCATTGCTTTAGCCTTGGTATTTGTCAACTTTATTGCATGATTGGCTGGTGATAAAGTGTCTAGGGTATAATCCTCTTTCTCCTGAGGTTGGTGAGCTTCTGGACGGGCTCCTCCTTACCTAAACCTTCATCAAAATTCAGGACAAAGTGCAAGTGCATCATAACAGTATTTTGATAAGAAGAATTAATTGAATTAAGTTCAGAAATCATCTTTTCTTGAACCGAGACTTGAAATATCTCAAGTTTTGGTTTTCCTTGCACAGCAAAGTTTAGCTCTTGACCCTGTTCCCATGGCGATCCTTTTCCACCTCTAAACCTGTGTTAATACTTTCTTGCAAAGACAAGGGCATGCAACTTGCATTGGAAATTTATAATCTGATTTGATTTGCTCACTTACCTCCAAGTTGGTTACCTTTGCTTCAGGTAGTTCTAACTTCACAGCTCGTTTTGTTGGACAATATTTTGCAAGATGACCCTGGCATTGACACCTATAACAAATAATCTCATGTGGTTTTAAAGAGTTAAAGTACTCACCTTGGTTTCGTTTGGCCTAAGGTGTATGCACTGGTTGCTTTTGGTTTGTTAGCTTCAAGACTTGGGTCAGTGATACTTTCTTAGACACCTTCTGGGCATTTTTTTTAGGGTTGTGAGTTGCAAATCTATCCCTCATGACCCCCTTCAATTTTTCCCAAGTGTGTATAGGAGGCTCCTGGAATTGTTTTCTAAATTTCTCTTCTCTGTCCCAATATCTTTGATCCTTTTCAGGGAGTTATCCTAGACCATAAGACAAGTATTCTCCCTTTGGAATGGATTTAAACTTGAAGTATCTTTCCATTTCCTATTCCCACTGAAGATAGTTTCTATGGTCTTCACTTCTTCCTGAAAACTTATACAAACAAAACTCATCATATGATCCATAGTGGGAATTTAAAGTTACCCATGTTCATGTAGCTGTTTCGGTTTCAGTTTAATCAAAGGTTTTGAACAGGTTCTTGGGGGTAATCTCCTCATCTCTAAATGTTCATACATCAGTTCTTTGACATATGACCAATATGGAGTTGGTTCCTCGAAGTTGAGATGGCATTCTTCCTCTTGAAGCCAGCATTGGTAAACATCTCCTACAAGGGTCTCTAAGGCTATGAACAGCTTCTTATGTTCTGGAACTTTGTACTCCCAAAAATAATTTTCCATGTCTTCTTCCCATCTGGAGTAGTTCTCTTGTCCTGAAAAAGATATAAGTGTTTTAGTTACAGCTGTTGTACCAAAATCATAAAATTCATTTGTAAAAATTATCCAAGGCTTAGAATAGCTCTTGTTGATGGCATGGCTCTTGTAGTTGTCTGGTGGCTTGGTATCAAGCTCCCCACGTCATATCTCTCCCTCATATCCATATTCAGTCCATGAGTCTCTAAAATGGTGTCTTGTCCATAGCAGTCTCCATAGTTTTGTTCTTCCCATGAGTATCCTGGTTCTTCACCCCAATCAACTTCCGAAATAGTGTACTCATCAACTTCTTCTTCAGTCGCCATGTCTACCAAGTGTTAGGACAGAATCTCTCAAGAAGAAAGAAATATTTAGAGGAAGATACTTAAAAGAAACATGCACCAAAGAAGTTAAAAGAATGAATAAACAAAAAATAAAAAAGAAAAATGAATAACTAATGAAAAGAAAAACTAAGGAAATATAACTTTTTTTTTTAAAAACTTTATAAATGAATAACTAATGACATACTTTTGATCTTTTTGGTTTATGGTCGAAAAAATAGCAGAAAGAAAAATATATGCAAGCAAGATATGAAAAGATATAAGTGTGGTCGACAAAGGAATTTTTTTTTGAAAACCCGACCAACTAAGGAAACTCGAATCTGCTCTTAATAATAACTATTTTTTATGATTTTTTTTGAAGAGGAATGGATCTAGACAGCAAGGAAACTCGAAATGCTGATGAACTGAATGAAGAACACACTTTTATGATTTTTTTTTTGGATTGGACAAAAATGAAACAACTAAATGCCACAAATGTCAAACCGATTTCTTTTTATGGGTTTTATGGTTTTATGAGAAGCTAAACTAGATGCAGCACGAAAAAAAATGATTCTTATGAGTTTTTAAGATTATGCAAGACAGAAACTAGATCAAACAAGAACAAACGAATTTTTATAGGTTTTTCTATTTATGAATGCAAAAACAGAAATGAACTAAACCAATGCAAATAAAAAAGAAGAGAAAAGGATAGATACGACCTGATGCTGAGAGAACTTCAACTCTGATACCAGAAATGATACAAGCCAAAGATATATCAAAGGTTGTATGATCCATGGATCAAAGATCATGGATGATCCAACAAGAGGGGTGGTTTGTACAATCTATCTAGTCGACCTTAAAACCGGCTGGACGGAAGCGATGATGATTGTACTGGATAGAACGGTTTGTTGAATGATTCAAATCTCAACCACGAGCAATAACACTTGAATCCACAAGAAGCCTCAATTTTCAATCAAAGAGCCAAGTGATTCCGCACAAGACTTGATGATCAAACTCACACAAAGACACAATGCTTTTGAGAAAAGAAACTAAGAAGTTATTAGGTTTTTGGGTAAATGATTGGTGTCTTTTACAATGACATACCTAATGAGCTTATATACTGCTCAGAAATATCTAAGGCTACCGTTCATAAGCAAAAGAAAAGGAAGAAAATCAAATCAAACAAAGAAAATCAAATCAAGCAAAGAAAATCGGAAACTAACCATTGGAGAGATTGATGGAATTTTGTCTTGAAGAGGGGAGATTAAATGATCTTGTATCTGGACGGTTTTAAAGGATATCTGAGCTTTTTGGGAAACCTCTTTATGCTCTGGAATGTGCTTATGTCGTGCTTAGACCGAAGAGGAAAGAGCTGTTGGAGCTTTATTGCAAGAGGCTCCAAATAAGGCAAGTTCAAGCAAGTGTAGATCCTCTTAATCATATGCTTGCTGGTGCATTGAAGAATGATGGAGAGATTGATGGGATTTTGTCTTGAGGAGGGGAGCTTAAATTATCTTGTATCTGGACGGTTTTAATAGATAGCTGAGATTTTTGGGAACCCTCTTTATGCTCTGGAATGTGCTTATTTCGTGCGACTGAAGAGGAAAGACCTGTTGGAGCTTTATTGCAAGAGGCTCCAAATAAAAGCAAGTGTAGATCCTCTTAATCATATGCTTGCTGGTGCATGGAAGAATGATGGAGAACTCTTCTGGATCGTGGACTATGTCTCCTGGATGGTTAATATGATCTCCTCGCCTCCATAGATAATTTTGGGTCGGACCAAACTGATTAGATTGAAGACTATCCACAAATAATATCAGTTTGGTAAATTGATGCAAACCAGGCCTATCTTCTGGAATGATTGGGATCCACCTGATCCAGTGTATGGGGGTGCTTCCTAAGTTTTTCTGGAGTGCCTATGAATGAATTAGAAGTTCTCTTGGTTGCAGTTCTTGAGGTTGGTTTGATGTGAGACCCGAAACTTTTAAATAAGGCAAGTGTTGGACTGGTTTGGTCGGTTTTGGGAAATTGATCGTAACTTCAATTTCCCTATGTCTATTGTTCTCATTCTTGGCTTTTATGAAAGCTAAGAAATCCATATTTATTACTGAGGTTGGGTTTTGTAAAGGCCACTTCATGGTTGGGCTTGAATCCTCTTCAACAGGCTGCAACTCGCAGATGGATGGGATGGGAAACCTCCATTTTGTAAAATCAATAACCTTCTGGTCCGGATGTATAATTGGCTGATTTGACTTGGATTGGAAAGCTTATTGAATTTATAGTCCATGATATTTGGTTTCATTGTGAAAACCCTCCTGGTTTGTAAGATATGGCTGATTTACTGAGCATATGTCCTGGATAGTTAGCTGGCTGGTTGAGTAATGGGCGTGGACAACCTCTGGCTCAGAAATGGACTTGATGACCACATCATTTATAGAAAAATCACATACCCCAGAATGCCCTTCGGACTATATAACACTCCTGCAACATTCCAGTGATGCATGATGCTTATATTCGCTGACATGATCGAAGATGTCTTGGAAGTTTTCATGGACTATTTCTAAGTTTAAGGTCCAGATTTCAAAACATGTCTGGATAACCTGTGCAAGGTGTTGGCAAGATTCGAAGAAAATAATCTAGTCCTAAATTGGGATAATTTTAACTTTATGGTCAACAGTGGAATCGTTTTGGGACACAAGATCTTAGCAGTCGGTATTGATGTCGACAAGGCCAAAATCGAAGTAATGATAGGTTTCCACCACCCACAAACGTGAAAGACGTTAGAAGCTTCTTAGGACCTGCTGGATTTTAAAGAAGATTCATAAAAGATTTTAGCAAAACTGCTAGACCTCTTACAGCCCGCCTATGTAAAGATGTGAAATTCGACTTCACACATGAATGTCTGACTACTTTCAAAGAAATCAAATCAGCCCTCGTATCTGCTTCGATTGTGCAAGCACCGGATAGGAGTTTACCTTTCGAAGTTATGTGTGACTCCATCGATTTCCCTGTGGGGGCTGTCCTCGGACCAAAAAAGGACAGAAATCTGCACACTATCTACTACACTAGTAGGACTGTGATTAAGGTCTTTGCATATTTCCTAATCCTTTGCATCTTATTCATTATAATTCCCTTACCAGAAAACCCTAGATCTGTATTTCCTTATTTAAATCAGTTAACCTAGTTAGGGAATTTCCTTTTTGGAATAAAATCTCATTACAAACCCCCTATTTATAACTTACCTAGCTTAATCTTTAGGACTCAAAAATCTATTGTGTACCCACGCTCTTTGTGGATTCGATCCCTAAGTACTACAATTTGACCTCTCTTGGCAAGAGTAGTTTAATGGGTTAATTTGATAGATTGTCTGATTATTTATATACCTTAACATGTACGCTGTCAGTGTACTATACTCGTATACTCCCATACTTCAAAAACATATTACGACATAACAAACTCTTACGACATAAGGCAATGATAAGACCCATCAAAATCGTCGAAAAGGAAAATGACGATCTAAGATTTGTCTAAACACTAGATGCATACCTAAACAGTAAAATATTATACGATAAATTTTCAAACATCTAAGCATTGCGCTTCGAGAGGTCATACAAGCATATCCTCGATGTAGACCTCCATTTTTTTCTGAGATGTTCAGAGAACATACGGTTGACGAGATGTTCTTGAGGCCGAACGGCATCACCCTGTAATAGTAAGTGTCGCGGTCAGTTATGAATTCAGTTGTTTCTTAATCGTCCGGGTTCATCCTAATCTGTTTGTATGCGGAGAAGGCATCCATAAAGGAAAAGAGTTTGTTTCCTGCTGTTGCTTCGACTAAGCGGTCGATATGTGGCAGTGGGAAGCTATCCTTCGGACACGTCTTATTGAGATCGGTGAAATCGACGCAAACTCTCCACTTCCCGTTCTTCTTTTTGACAACGACTGGGTTAGCGAGCCAAACGGGATACCTGACCTCCATTATGGATCCGACTTTGAGGAGTTTTTCAACCTCGTCATTAATCGCACCAGCGCGTTTTGGTCCCAGCTTCCGTTTCTTTTGTTTGTCAGGATTGAAATTCGGGTCGATGCTGAGCTCATAAATGTGACGTTGATGTCAACCCCTAACATATCTTCCGCGGCCCATGCGAACATGTGCAAGTTCTTCTTCAGACAAGCTATAAGCTCATTTTTTCAGAGACTCGCTCAAGTTTGCGCCGATTTTTATGCAGCGGTCTTGGAATGCTTCATCTAAGCATACCAAGAGCACGGGCTCGCAGTTTGGTTCGGATTTTCCTTCCAAAGCTTCGGCTACTCGTGACTGCCAAAAGATTTGAGTCTTATCTTGCTTTGAGGCATTGTCAACGATGGACAGTTTCTTTTTCTCTCTAGGCAAACCCTCGATTGATGGGTTCTTTTGTTTCAATTCTGCGGTGACGCAAATTCGCGAGATTCTCTGATCTCCGAAGATGGTCTCGATTCCGTGAGTGGTTGGGAATTCGAGACCCATGTGATACGTCGACGGCATTGAGTTCAACCATGGGGTTCCTGTTATCGCGTTGTAAGATGTGGGTCGATCAATGACTTAGAACTCCACAAATTTTTGACATGCTACAGACTTTAACCGAGAGGTTGATTGCACCGAGAGTCATGATAGCTTCCCCCGAGAGTCCTACTATTGGGTTTGGATCTTCCGCGATTTTGGATAGACTGACTTCCATTTTCCCGAAGGAGGTTTTGAAGATGATATCGGATGAGCTTCTGGTGTCGACCAACATCGTCGCGACATCGATATTCTGGATTCTCAGCTCAACAACAAGGAGATTGTTGAGAGGTTCGACCGAGTTGGTCGTTGCTCTTTCCTTGAAGGGGATGACATTGCTGCTTGCTTGATTAGGCTTATAATGTCTCAGTCGTTCGGTGGTTTTTTCGAGTTAGAGAATCCGAGCCCCGCACCTCCTTCTATCGCCAAACTGTGGGAACCAAAATTCGCGCTGTCAATTTCCGTCAATTTAGGAAGGCAAGGTAAAATTAGCTTTCCCAGAGCTTCTGGTGTCGACCAACATCCTCGCGACATCGATATTCTGGATTCTCAGCTCAACAACAAGGAGATTGTTGAGAGGTTCAACCGAGTTGGTCGTTGCTCTTTCCTTGAAGGGGATGACATTGCTGCTTGCTTGATTAGGCTTATAGTGTCTCAGTCTTTCGGTGGTTTTTTCGAGTTAGATAATCCAAGCCCCCCCTCCTTCTATCGCCAAACTGTGGGAACCAAAATTCGCACTGTCAATTTCGTCTATTTAGGAAGGCCGGGTAAACTTAGCTTTCCCAAAGGTCTCGGGTTTCTGCTAAGCCAAAAACGTCAAGCGACCAAAAAATGAGAACAAACGATATGATAATGACTTAGTAAATACAAAAAAGAGCAAAGAGGATCTTATTCTGAATTTGTGGTTTGAGCGTTAAAACATGTAAAGCCTTAGCGGAAAGAGCCGTCGGAGATTTCCTCGTTCTAACCTTCTAAGACTTGAATAACCTAGTTGAATCGCAGCTCAATAACAGAAAAACGAAAATATGCCTGATTGCCCTAAATGTAGTGCTTGCTCTGAGTAAGATTTTCGTGTGTCCCCTACATCCCTAGCCCCGAAGCTCTTATACTCTTGTCAGAGGTGGTTTGATCTTTCCCCTTCTACCCTCTGTCGATGTTATCGCTTTGCGGAAATATTCCTTTTTCCTTTGATCTTCGTGATTATCTTTGGAAACTTACAATTTATCTTCCGCACTTGAATTTTATCTTCCGAACTTAACATTTTTATCTTCCAGAAAAATAAAAGATAAACCCTCACAAAGATTGGGCTCGATTTTGGGTAAAACCGTAAGTGGGCTTTTAGCTGAGTTTTAGACTTTCTCGGGCCGTTTTTTGACTTAAGCGTTTTTACGATTTTATCGAAAGAGCATTTCTGAACGTCGATCCCGAAGAGAGTTTGAATTTCTCGTATAGTGCAGGCAACTTTAGGTGTTCAGCCAACCATTGCCATTTTACACGATCAATTCAAACTCTAGACGAGGAAACGAGTTTTTATGGTAAAGTGCCAACGTTAATCTTGATCGAGATGAAACAAAGATGAGTTTGATCTGAATACAAAGGAGAGAGTTATGAGGATGGGATGAAAATGGATTGATTGATCCAACTCGCCGGACGGGCGAGTTTGACTGCTTGTTTGACCCAACTCGCCTGTTTGGCGAGTTGGATTGGTCCAACTCACCGAATGGGCGAGTTGGTAATTTTGTTTGATCCAACTTACCCGTTTGGCGAGTTGGTTTTCTTGTTCAAACCAACTCGTCAAACAGGTGAGTTTATCGGCCTACGCTGCCCAACTCACCAGATGGGCGAGTTGGTCGGCCCATGTTGCCCAACTCGCCTGTTCTGTGAATTGGACTGCTTGGTTGGATTCGTGCTCTGTTTCTCTTGAGTCTTTAGCTCGGGAAATTTTTTCGGGATGGTGTTGAGATAACTTTTGTGTTGAAACACAATTTTTAGACTTTGATTTCGAGAATACCGTTTTTTACCCCAACATCAGAATTCAACGCAGGAACCAACTATAATTTCCTGCTGGTTCCGGGGTCTCAACCAGGAATCACTCCTCTACAATCTTTGTTTCCTGTTGGTTCTGGGTCTCAACCACAAATATGACCTCTACAACCTTTGGATTCAATATTCCCAGCCAGGAGCAGTCAATTCCACCATCAATGTCAACGGGTGATATACTAGAAACAATCTAGCAGGACCTAGACGCCACCAATGCGTATAGGTTCACAACTCCGTACCACTTAAAAATGATTGAATGTCCTCAAGCAAGAGACACAACATTTCTTCCTGGTTTACGACTTCAATGAATTCCAAAAGAAGGAGTAAAAAGAAGAATTCATGGGAAAACTACATGCATACCAAAGAGGTAACTCAAAAATACAATTTCTTCCTGGTTTATAGCATGTAGGCAGTAATTTAATCCTAGATTAGCTAAAATGCTAGGTGAAGAAAGAACTTTTCAAGTACTTAGTGAATTCCATACAAATTGTTCCAGACTATGGCACACGTTCAGTAGGCATCGAGAGTGGTCCATCTTCATAAGTTAGAGTGCGATACTGCATTAAGTCAATACAGCCACTGGATTCGAGACAACAAAATAAGAATTCACTCCTGGTCAAAAAAAAAGAATTCCTCATGACCTCAGGGTTCTTATGGACAATATGTATAGATCCTCCTGTGTCAGATCACTACTTCCTTGGAACCTACGGGTTCCCAAAGGTAAACCTACGGGCCTTCCAGGATCAGAACATCAATCCCTTCAAAACTCTAGATTCCAAAGAAGAATTAACAGGAACTCCAAGTTCATAGGCGACGTAATTCGATACCTCAGGGTGATACGACGAAGAATCATCCTTCACGCCTCAAGGAAGGGTCTTGTTCTTCTTGAAAAGGAAAAGAGAAGACGCATAGTCTTCAACTCCCTGGTACTTAGTACATAAATTCTTCTTCCTATAGTCAGGGTACGTCCCAGGGACTAAGCAAAAAGATCTAAACCAGCGTCCGACTATTAAATATATATAAAAGGAACTACAAGGCCATATGATCTTGCTTGTAAGTGTATACCGACATATATGGCGCATGAAAAATATTTGACAAACGCCAGAATGACATAGCACAAGCATAGTATGCAGTCAAATATAGTACTCCTCGTGAAAGCTCAAGAGCCTACTCTCATGCAGGAGCCTAATACATGAGATGCAAAGCGCTGCATGAGATGCTAACTCGCTTACTCTTAAGCAGGAAGCATATTACATAAGATGAAAAGTACTGCGTAAGAAGCTTCCATGCTTACTCTTATGCAGGGAGCATCGTAGGAAACATGCCAATTCTTTCAACAATGAAGGATGCCTAAGTAAAAATGCAGAGTACTGTATCCAAACTCAGAGTTTGTACATGGAGCAAACCTACTTAGTTAGGACATCCAAGAGAATGATGCAAAAGGTATACGAGTAAAGCAGGAATAGGCACGTGCAAGCCTGAGTATGCTGTCAAATAAACCCAATTCCTGCATAAAGGCCATGCGCCAAAACATATGCAGAAACTTTGGTACGAAATATCCATATTCCGGCATCAAAACGCTAAGTGCTTGGAAGAATGGAAGAAGCATAAAGTACGTGATATGTCATGGTTTTTACCTGATTTTACCCATGATATGTATATGGTTTTAGAGTCTTTTATATGAAATTAGTATTGTTTTAGAGCCTTTGCAGGTTCAGGTACTCACTGGAAGCAATTGGAGCTTTTAAATCATTTTTGGAGCATTGAATAATGCTCAGCCGAAAACTAGAAGCAGAACCAGAAAATGCTAAGACCATCAATCGACGTCTTACCCTGAGTGTCGATCGACAGTCAACACTTTCGCCGAGTTAATAGAAGATTTAAAGAAATCATAATTTTACCCAGAAGTTCAACTAATTGCAAGACAAGCCCCATGCCGTATTTTAGGCTAGTTATTAGGTTTATTAGCTATTTTGAAAGACACACTTGTTTGACAACCTTTTTGACACTTGCAACCTTGACGGCTATCTTTGGAGAGAGAGATCTATTCCATTCTCAGACTAAGATCTTGAACTCCCTAGTTTTACTATTATTATTCCTATGCAATTCATTCAGCTATTTTTCATGTTTATCACAATCATATCTGAGTAGGCTATTGTTAGATTTAAGGTTATTCTAGGGTAGATAATGGCTTGCTGGTGTTGTGAAATTGTTAGGGTTATTCTAATTATTTCTTTGTTTAAGTAAATCTTAATGCTAAGTTGAAGTTGATCACTTCAACTATAGATTGTAAAATGTTATAGCGCAAGCGAGAGCTTGGTTATACCCTGAAACATATCTTAAACAGTCTAAAACTCTAGTAACAAACAAGAGTTGAATTAGAAGTTTATAGAACATATCAACCACACAAATCACATCCTTTTAGAAGTAGCATCGATCGATACCACGTTGTGGCCATCGATCAACACTGTTAAGAATCATGCGAGAGACTTACATAAAGTCTAATCCTTCCAAATAATCTTCACAAACTAAACCAATCTTTATTTCACTAATCATAAATAAAAACTTTTATCTAGCTTTATTTAGAAGCAACAAATCTATTGTGTGATCTTAGAGTCTCAGTTGATTTGATCCCTAAGTACTACACTGAATCTATTATTTGAGAGGGTAAAAAGTAGATCATAGGGTTAATTTGACAGTGCATAATAAAAGGTACATCAAATTTGCCGCCGTTGCCGTGGACTATTTCTTATTGCTATTAGGTTTAGTTTAGAATATAGTCTAGATTTTTATTACTTTTTCTAACCTAAATTTTTTCTTATTCCTGATGACACATGTACCTTTTGAGGAGAATATGGACTATGGACGATAAGAATCGATCGATGGATATCTTCCAACATCGATCGACAATCGTTCAACAACGTCGGGCGACACTCTGCTACTAACATGGATCAATACTGATCAGGTGGAAGCAGGTAATTCCGCCTATACAGAATTTATTAATAAGAAAGTAGTTTTGAAAGATCTAAATGATCATGAAAGCAACGAAGCAAGCCAAATCATTAATACACAGAGGACTGTAATCCCTCATCAAATTACCAAATCTCCACAAGGTGAGATTAAAAATAAATTGCCAATGCTCGAATACTTAAATCCCAGCAGGACCTATTCCAATAGATCCACTATCAGATTACCAGATAACCATGAAGGAAAATCAGGCCTTAAAGCTGATTATATTGCTTTGTTAAGTAAAAATTTGTGCAGTGGTTTTGCCATTGAACACTCGAACGATCACATCGGGCTTCTAGAAGACATGGTTTTTGAAAAATTCAACCGTTGCAAGCTTTTCCATTTTTCACTTGTAGGGGAAGCCAGGAGGTGGCTAAACCTGCTACCACAATGATCCCTAACTTTCTAGAAGTATACCAGGAATGCTTTCATTAATCACTTCTTCGACGAAGAACTATATTGGGAAGCGAGAAGAGAAATTTTGTCATTCCGTCAAGGTAACCGCGAAGCCTTTTAACACACTTGTGCAAGGTTTACAGACTACTAATTCGCCTGCCCACACCATGGGTTTTTGGAACCTCTACTCATCAACACCTTCTATAGAGGGCTAATCCTAGATTATCAAACCATACTTGATATAGCCAGCCTCCTTCGGGCCTATCTTCTGGTCTGATTGGGATCCGCCTGATCCAGTGTATGGGGTTTCTTTCTAAGGTGTTTTGGAGTGCCTCTAAATGACTTAGAAGGTCGCCTGGTTGCAGTTCTTGAGGTTGGTTTGATATGAGACCCGAATCTTCCAAATAAGGCAAGTGCCGGACTGGTTTCGCCGGTTTTGGGAGATTAATTATAACTATAATATCCCTCGGTATATTCTACTCATTCTGGGATTTATGGAAATCTATCTTGATTACAGAGGTTTATTTTTTTTTGAAGGCCGCTTCATGGTTGGGCTTGAATCCTCTTCAACATGCTGATACTTGTAGATGGATGGGCTGGGAAACCTCCGTTTTGTAAAATCTATAACTTTCTAGTGCAGATTGATATTTGTATTAGTCCACTTGGATGTGAAACCTTGTTGAATTTATAATCCATGGAAATTGGTTTCATTGTGAAAACCCTTCTGGTTTGTAAGATATGACTGATTTACTGAGCATACGTCCTGGATAGTTAGTTTGCTGGTTAAGTAATGGGCATGGACGACCTCTGGCTCAGAAATGGACTTGATGACCACATCATACCCTCCTCCTTGACAAACTTTCAACCTCGAAACTGGAAAACCTGCACCCAGATAGAGCAAGTCAGGTTTCATTCTCTTCTGTGATTCTAAAGTCTTACCTTGGTATTGTTTCGGTTTGGGAATGGGTTTTAAGTCAGATGGTTCTCCTTTGAGAAGATATGATGGGATCACTCCTCTGCCTCTCTCCAGTTTTAAAGGTCTCTCCTTGAGCTGAGAAGTGGTCGTGGCAATTTCTTATTTGGTGGCAAATTTTGATCACCATTGGGAGTGGTGCCTTCTTTTTAGGCAACAAGCTCTTCTCCTTGCAACCTGAAATATTCTCAACATTTTGGGCAAGAAGCAAGTGTATTATATCTGTCTTTGGAATTTCATAAGCAGAACATTGAGTAAGATTTACAGAATTACTTACTTGGTTACCACTCATAACATGTTTCATTGCTTTAGCCTTGGTATTCGTCAACTTTATTGCATGATCGGCTGGTGAGAAAGTGTCTAGGGTATAATATTTTTTCTCCTCAGGTTGGTGAGCTTCTGGACGTGGCTCTTCCTTACCTAAACCTTCATCAACATTCTGGACAAAGTGCAAGTGCATCATACCATTATTTTGATAAGTAGAATTAACTGCATTAAGTTCAGAAATCAACTTATCTTGAACCAAGACATGAGATATCCCAAGTTTTGGTTTTTGTTGCACAGCAAGGTTTAGCTCTTGACCTTTTTCCTGTGGCTCATTTTACACCTCTAAACCTGTGTTAACACTTTCTTGCAAAGACAAGGGCATGAAACTAGCATTGGAAATTTTATAATCTGATTTGATTGGCTCACTTACCTCCAAGTTGGTTACCTTTGCTTCATGTAGTGCTAAATAAACAGCTCGTTTTGTTGGACAATATTTTGCAAGATGACCCTGGCCTTAACAACTATAACAAATTACCTCAGGTGGTTTTAAAGAGTTAAATTTCTCACCTTGGTTTCGTTTGGCTTGAGGTGTATGCACTGGTTTTGAGCTTTTCTTCTGGTTTGCTGGCTTCAAGACTTGGGCAGTGCTACTTTCTTAGACACCTTCTGGGCGTGTTGTGTAGGGTTGTGACTTGAAAATCTATCCCTCATGACCCCCTTGATTTTTTCCCAAGTGTGTATAGGAGGCTCCTAGAATTGTTTTCTAAATTTCTCTTCTCTGTGCCAATATCTTTGATCTTTTCAGTGAGTTGTCCTAGACCAAAGGAAAAGTATTCTCCCTTTGGAATGAAGTTATACTCGAAGTACCTTTCCATGTCCTCTTCCCACTGAAGATTGTTTCTAGGGTCTTCACTTCTTCCTGAAAACTTATACAAACAAAACTCATCATATGATCCATAGAGGGAATTTAAAGTTACCCCATATTCAACGTAGCTGTTTCGGTTTCAGTTTAACCAAAGGTCTTGGAAAGGTTCTTAGGGGTAATCTCCTCATCTCTAAATGTTCGTACATCAGTTCTTTGACAAATGACCAATCTGGAGTTGGTTCCTTGAAGTAGAGACGGCATTCTTCCTCTTGAAGACACCATTGGTAAACATCTCCTACAAGGATGTCTAAGGCTATGGACAGCTTCTTATGTTCTGGAACATTGTACTCCCAAAAATAATTTTCCATGTATTCTTCCCATCTGGAGTAGTTCTCTTGTACTGAAAAAGACACATGTTTTAGTTAGAGCTGTTGTACCAAAATCATAAAATTTATTTGTAAATTTTATCCAAGGTTTAGAATAGCTCTTGTTGATGGCATGGCTCTTGTAGTGGTCTGGTGGCTTGGTATCAAGATTCCCACGTCATATCTCTCCCTCATATCCATATTCAGTCCATGAGTCTCTAAAATGGTGGTCTTGTTCATACCAGTCTCCATAGTTTTGTTCTTCCCATGAGTATCCTGGTTCTTCACCCCAATAACCTTCCGAAATAATGTACTCATCAACTTCTTCTTCAGTCGCCATGTCTACCAAGTGTTAGGACAGAATCTCTCAAGAAGAAAGAAATATTCAGAGGAAGATACTTAAAAGAAACGTGCACCAAAGAAGTTAAAGGAATGAATAGACTAAGAAACAAAAATGAAAAATGAATAACTAATGAAAAGAAAAACTAAGGAAATATAACTTTTAAAAAAAACTTTAAAAATGAATAACTAATGAAATACTTTTGATATTTTTGGTTTATGGTCGAAAAAATAGCAGAAAGAAAAATATATGCAAGCAAGATATGAAAAGATATAAGTGTGGTCGACAAAGGAATTTTTTTTTGAAAACCCGACCAACTAAGGAAACTCGAATCTGCTCTTAATAATAACTATTTTTTATGATTTTTTTTGAAGAGGAATGGATCTAGACAGCAAGGAAACTCGAAATGCTAATGAACTGAATGAAGAACACACTTTTATGATTTTTTTTTTGGATTGGACAAAAATGAAACAACTAAATGCCACAAATGTCAAATCGATTTCTTTTATGGGTTTTATGGTTTTATGAGAAGCTAAACTAGATGAAGCACACAAAAAATGATCCTTATGGGTTTCTAAGATTATGCAAGACAGAAACTAGATGAAACAAGAACAACCGAAATTTTATAGGTTTTTGATTTATGAATTCAGAAACAGAAATGAACTAAACCGAATGCAAATAAAAAAAAGAGAAAAGGATAGATAAGACCTGATGCTGAGATAACTTAAGTTCTGATACCAGAAATGATACAAGAATAAGTTATCAAAGGCTGTATTATCCATGGATCAAAGAAGATGGATGATCCAACAAGAGGGATGGTTTGTACAATCGATCTAATCGACCTTAAAACCGGCTAGACGGAAGCGATGATGATGGTACTGGATAGAATGGTTTGTTGAATGATTCCACAATCAACCACGATCAATAACACTTGAATCCACAAGAAGCCTCAATCGACAATCAAAGAGCTAATTGATTCCACACAAGAATTGATGATCAAACTCACACAAAGACACAAGCCTTTTGAGAAAAAAAACTAAGAAGTTTATTAGGTTTTTGGGTAAATGATTCGTGTCTTTGACAATGACAGGCCTAGTGATATTATATAATGCTCAGAAATATCTAAGGCTAACGTTCATAAACAAAAGAAATGGAAGAAAATCAAATCAAGCAAAGAAAATCGGAAACTAACTGTTGGAGAGATTGATGGGATTTTATCTTGAAGAGGGGAGCTTAAATGATTTTGTATATGGACGGTTTTAATGGATATCTGATCTTTTTGGGAAACATCTTTATGCTCTGGAATGTGCTTATGTTGTGCTTAGACTAAAGAGGAAAGATCTGTTGGAGCTTTATTGCAAGAGGCTCCAAATAAGGCAAGTTGAAGCAAGTGTAGATCCTCCTAATCATATGCTTGCTGGTACATTGAAGAATGATGGAGAACTCTTCGGGATCGTGGAATATTTCTCCTGGATGGTTAATATGATCTCCTGGCCCTCATAGATAAGTGTGGGTCGGACCAAACTGATTAGATTGAAGACCATCCACAAATAATATCGGTTTGGCCAATTGATGCAAACCAGGCCTATCTTGTAGTCTGATTGGGATACGCCTGATCCAGTGTATGGAGGTTCTTCCTAAGTTTATTTGGAGTGCCTATGAATGACTTAGAAGGTCGCCTGGTTTCAGTTCTTGAGGCTGGTTTGATGTGAGACCCGAACCTTCCAAATAGACCAAGTGCTGGACTGTTTTGGCCAATTTTGGGAAATTTATCATAACTTCAATTTCTCTCGGTCTATTCTCCTCAATCTTGGATTTTTGTAAAGCTAAGAAATCCTTCTTGATTACTGAGGTTTGGTTTTGTGAAGGCCCCTTCATGGTTGTGCTTTAATCCTCTTCAACAGCCTGATACTCGCAGATGGATGGGCTGGGAAACCTCAGTTTTGTAAAATCCATAAACTTCTGGTCCGGATAGATATTTGGCTGATTTGACTTGGATGTGAAAGCTTGTTGAATTTGTAATCCATGATATTTGGTTTCATGGTGAAAACCCTCTTGGTATGTAAGATACGACTGATTTACTGAGCATACGTCCTGGATAGTTAGCTAGCTAGTTGAATAATGGGCATGGACGACCTCCGGCTCAGAAATGGGCTTGATGACCACATCACTTATAGAACATTCACATACCGCAGAATTCCCTTCGGACTATGTAACACTCCTCCAACATTCCAGTGATGCATGGTGCCTATATTCACTGACATGATCGAAGACTTCATGGGAGTTTTCATGGACTATTTCTCAGGTTACGGTCCAGATTTCAAAACTTGTCTGGATAACCTGTGCAAGGTGTTGGCAAGATGCGAAGAAAATAATCTATTCCTAAATTGGGAAAAGTCGCACTTTATGGTCAACAGTGGAATCTTTTTGGGAAACAAGATCTTAACAGCCGGTATTGATGTGGACAAGGCCAAAATCGAAGTAATGATAGGTTTGCCACCACCCACAAACGTGAAAGACGTTAGAAACTTCTTAGAACATGCTTGATTTTAAAGAAGATTCATAAAAGATTTTAGGAAAATTGCTAGACCTCTTACAGCACGCCTATTTAAAGATGTGAAATTCGACTTCACACATGAATATCTGACTGCTTTCAAAGAAATCAAATTAGCCCTCGTATCTGCTTCGATTGTGCAAGCACCGGATTGGAGTTTACCTTTCGAAATTATGTGTGACTCTATTGATTTCGCTGTGAGGGCTATCCTCGGACAAAAAAGGACAGAAATCTGCTAACTATCTACTACTCTAGTAGGACTGTGATTAAGGTCTTTGCATAATTCGTAATCCCTTGCATCTTATTCATTATAATTCACTTACCAGAAAACCCTAGATCTATATTTCCTTATTTAAATTAGTTAACCTAGTTAGGGAATTTCCTCTTTGGAATAAAATCTCATTACAAACCCCCTATTTATAACTTACCTAACTTAATCTTTAGGACTCAAAAATCTATTGTGTGGCCTCGCTCTCTGTGGATTCGATCCCTAAGTACTAAAATTTGACCTCTCTTGGCAAGAGTAGTTTAATGGGTTAATTTGATAGATTTTCTGCTTAATTATATACCTTAACATGTATGCTGTCAGTGTACTATACTCGTATACTCCCATACTTCAAAAACTTATTACCTCGGCATTAGAAAACGATTTCAACAAACCAAACTCTTACGACATAAGGCAATGTAATGACCCATCAAAATCATCAAAAAGGCAAATCACGATCTGAGATTCATCTAGACACTAGCGGCATACCTAAACAGTAAAACATTATACGATAAATCTTCAAACATCTAAGCATTGCTCTTCGAGATGTATACCTCCATTGTTTTTCCGAGATGTTCAGAGAACATATGGTTGACGAGTTGTTGATAGGTTGTGCCAGCATTCTTAAGGCCGAACGGCAACACCCTGTAACAGTAAGTGCCGTGGTCAATTATGAATGCAGTTTTTTTCTTGATCGTCAAGGTTCATCCTAATCGGTTTGTACGTGGAGAAGGCATCCATATAGGAGAAGAGTTTGTTCCCTGCCGTTGCTTCGACTAAGCGGTCGATATGTGGCAGTGGGAAGCTATCCTTTGGACACACCTTATTAAGATCGATGAAATTGATGCAAACTCTCCACTTTCCGTTCTTCTTTTTGACAACAACTGGGTTAGCGAGCCAAACGGGATACCTAACTTCCATTATGGATCCGACTTTGAGGATTTTTTCAACCTCGTCATTAACTGCAGCAGCGCGTTCTGGTCCCAGATTCCGTCTCTTTTGTTTGACGGGCTTGAAAGTCGGGTCGATGTTGAGCTCATGACATGTGATGTTGATGTCAATCCCTGACATATCTTCTACGGTGTGGGAACCAAAATTCGCATTTGTCAATTTCCGTAAAATAAGGAAAGTTAGGAAAACCCTAACTTCTCAAAGATCCCGGATTTCTGCTAAACCAAAAATGTGAAGCAACCAGACAGAGAGAACAAACGAAAATAGCGATGAATGTAAATAAAAAAGGAAGAGCAATAGGAATCTTATTCCGAATCAGTTTTTGAGCTTTACGACGAGGTATGAGCCTTGGCTATGAGAGCTGTCGGCGAGGTCCCTAGTTTTAACAACCTAAGACCGAAAAAACCTAGTTGAGTCGCCGCTCAAGTAACAAAAAAGGAAAATTGCCTAAAACGCTAGGTTTGCTGTGAGAGCTCTGAGTAAAATTTCTGGTCCCTCTGCACCTTTGACCTTGGATCTCTTATATACTCCTTAGAGGCGGTTTTGCCTTGCCGATTCTGCCCTTGGTTGAATTTATCTTCTCGTGGAAATCGTCCATATCTTCCCGATTCTTGTGTTTATCCTTTGGAAACTTTACATTTATCCTTCAAGACTTAACATTTATCCTTCAAGACTTAACATTTATCCTTCAAGACTTAACATTTATCCTTCAAGACTTAACATTTATCCTTTCCTGCAAAACAAGGGTAAACCGTCATAGGATTTGGGCTCGATTTCATATAAAATCGAAAGTGGGCTTTCAGCCGTGCATGAACCCTATCGGCCCGTTTTTATGACTTAGGCATTTTTACGATTTTATTGAAACAACGCTTTCCGAATGTCGTTGGTTCGTGCGGAAGCCCGAATCTCCCGTTAATGAAGAAAATCTCTTGAGGTGTTTAGGCAACCGTCGATTGTCTATACGTTAGATTTTAACTTCTTTCGAAAAAGAAATCCTCGTAGTTCTATTTTTAAGTAGTAAAGTTCAGGAGATGATTTTGATCGGAAAGAAACGAAGACTAAGTTCGAATTGTTCACGAAAAAGGGAGTTATAAAGATGGGCCGGAGATGGAATGATCATGCTTCTGGGCCGGTGTGGCCCGTACCTTCAACATTTTGGTCTACTCAACAAACCAGTGAACCGACCGTTCGGGATTGATCTACTCGCCGTTTGGGGAGTAGACCGAGCTTGTCCGGTCTACTCACCGTTTGTGGAGTAGGTCGTATTGTCTACTCGCCAAACGGCGAGTAGACCGAGCTTGTCCGGTCTACTCACCAAACGGTAAGTAGACTGAACGGCGAGTAGACTGTGTGGGTTCAGTTTAGTCGAACCGGTGAGTAGACTGTTTTATTTGGTTATGCCGAGATTATTTGAGTGTTCTCGAGGCTTTCCTGGTTCGATGGATTACTTGTGAAATCTAAGTTCAGTTATGCCTCTTTTTGATTTACAAGTTCTCCTTTCTTTTTTCTCGACAAGAAATCTCTCTCGAGAAGTTTTTTAAGGCTGATTTTGTCGTGACTGATTTTGACCCCAACAGTTAGTCCCCCAACTCGTGAGAACATGTAGTGTTCTTATGAGTGTTTGGCGTGTGCGAGGTGAGTTAGGCGGAATCAGTGTTAAAAATTTGAGAGTAAATAGTGAAATCTCTTTGCCTATAAAGAAGTGAGGTAAGTTTTCACATTCTTCGGTCACTTGGTAATAACTTCCCTTAAAAGAAAATCTTCTCTCATTTTTCCCTCTTCAGAAAAGAAAAATTTCATATCTCCCTTTTCTCCCTTTTTTTGAGAGCCATGTCTTCAAAAAAGAAATCACTGAAGTCTCGTCACAGCCGTTTCTCTAAAGAGGGCTCGAGTTCACGAAAACGAGGATGCTGCACACAAGGTCGAGTTTGTAACCCACTCCGTCGACCCTGAGGAGGCTCACGAGTATTGGGGTACGCAGGATGCTCCCGATCCTGGGACATGGGTTCCACCCGAGTTCGAACCGAATTGCAAGGACGGTTCTCCGAGCAAGATCTGCCCCAACAGTCTGGCCTCTGTCCGGAAATTTTGCCAAACACCAGAGGATGTCGAGTTTCGCTTGCCAGTGTTTGGGGATTCTGCGGAGTCTACTCCTGATGGCTATTTCACGTGCTATAAAGCGTTCTTGACGCAGGGGCATCTATGGTTCCCTATCCCGGAGGTAATCTCGCAATTTCTCCATCTTTTCAGTTTGTCGATCGTTCAGATCAACCTTCGTGGCATTATGCACACGGTCAGGATTTTTTTGTTGAGCTACGAGCACCGGGTAGCTTTCCTTACGCCTTGGACGAGTTCGGGTATGATCATGCTAAGGCCTAAAAAAGCTTTCTTGAGGATCATAAGGGGCTTCCCGTTACACGTCCATATCTGGAATGACCACTTCTTTTTGTCCGCATGAACGAGGCGTCAGTTGTCCCGGAGGGCCTTCCCATCTTTCGGACTGTTTGGCGGTACACAAGGTATTTCCTTCTCGTTGCTGGTTGTGTAGCAGTTTTTGTTCTTTTTTTTAATGCGCTTGTTCATTTTTGTAGAAACTGATCCTCTTCCCCCGCTCTCGGATGATCTGTTCCAACTCCGAGAACTTCTCATTACCGGCAAGTGCTTTTGGAATGATTTTACACCGCGCCGAGTTCGCCATGCCGTCTCCCTTTGCCTTTCTCGACTCCATTCGGATCTTCCAATTTAGGAAGAATCGGGGTTAAGTCGCGATGGGTACGTTCCATGTATGCCTCATCGAAACGGGGGTCGTCGGCTTTAAAGGATAAGCATATCCTCATTTATGACGATGGCGTTGATGTGGATGGTTGTTTCTACAACATATGCCGAGATTATCACGTCCAGGAGGTGGGCGAGGGTGGTGGTAGTCTGATCGATGTCGAATCTAATCCTCACCCGGCCAAGGGCGAACCTAGTGAGGTGTCAGAATTTCATAAAGCGTCGAGGATGGTTAATGGGGTAAGTGATGTTCTGAAAATCGTTATTCTTATTTTGACCTTCACTCTTACTTTGTGAGTTTCCTTCCAGGGACTTCTTTTCATGAATAAAGCCCTCACTGAGAGTAGCCGGGAGGTTCGTAGGGCTCGAATTAAAGGCGAGCTAGCTGAGAAGGAGGTCACACGCCTAAGGGATGAGTTGGAGCGCACCTTTCATGGACCGACTAAGACGGAGATCCGTCATGCTTATAGGCGTGGTAAGAGAGAGATCACCAAGATTGTGAGGAGTAGCCGTGAGAAGTTATCTGGCGAGATTGATAATCTTAAAAAGGTTTATGACGAGTACGGAGAATTCCGTGAGTGTCGCGAGACGATGGGTGGCTTATTCCTTACCAAGGCTGACAACTACTCGTTCGAGACCGAGTTTGCGAAGAAATCCGACCCTGTGAGCTGTAAGACGAAGGATCACTCGACCTCTCAGATTGAGCGAAGGAAATGGGAGCAGTGGGAGTTGGATATTGTGTCTCTGGACACGGTCGAGGCGGAGGTCGGCGCTCCCGACAAGATAGGGGAGGTGGACCAGTCGAATGTTTTGCTGAACATTGAAGATTCTGCGGTGAGAGTTTCGACGTCCGGGAAAATCTACTACGACTGATCGTAGTGTCTTTATCAGGAGTGTTATCGTCTTGGTAAGATATTTCTTTTTAGTAATGAGCCAAGTGCGGCTGTTTGTTATGCTTTTCGGGACTGGCCGTATGTGGCTTTGAATCCCTTAACGCTTTGGCGGGTTTTATGTGAAAAAGCTTTTATGATGATTGTTTTTGTTGTTTTTAAAGAGTTTTCAAGTTTTAAGTAGGAAGATCTTGAGTTTTTATCTCGTTTTCCTCCTACTTTTGTAGATCATCATGTTCGTTGCCCGAAGTATTTTGAGGTTTCCTCGGAACTTTCGTGAGCATTTAGATGCGGATGAAGAGACATGATGTTAGGATCTCATATCTTTTGATACTTCATGCCTTGAGACGTTAGAGACTAGTGTGATGGGTTTAGTGCAAGACCTAGGTTTACTCTCGGTTAAAGCTGTGTGACAACTAATCTGCTTTCGTTTTGCCTGTTACGATTTTAACCTAACTCCACCCTGCTTTAAAGTCCGCGATGTGTTCTCGGCTTACGTGACTTGCATGGTAGGATTCGAGCATCTCTTCGAGGACAATTTTTAAGTCTCCCGAAAGTGCTGACCAAAATTTTGGGTCTCTTTTATAGCGTGCTATTTCATCCTAGTCGGATGTTAGAGGATCTATCCTTTGGATGGATCTAAATGTGTTCGTTTAAGACGGCTAGAGAACGTGTTTCTTCAGAACACTGGGCGACGTCTCGCTTATGTTCTCTCGAGGAAACGTGTTTTTACGTTTGGAAAAAGTCCGAGACTTAGAGTCTCGTTTTTTTGTTGCGGCCTGCAAGGTGCACTGACCGCGTGGGAGGCTAAGTAGTCGAGACGAAGCTCCTTTTAGTTAGACAAGTTTTTGAGGAGTTAATCTGTCTACAAGTTTTTTGAAAATCTTTTCGATCTCTTCCGCTATTCGGATTGGTTCGAAGATTACATTCTCCTCTTGCGTATAGATCGTTTTCCGAAAATGTAATAAGATATTTCACTCTATAAAAGAGGTTGCTGTTATCAAGGTTTTAAAGATATCGTTTTACTGCCGAAAAAATTCGAGAAACACAAGGTAAATGTTTTCGAGAGCGGGAATATACGAGTATTCGTATATGTATCCACCCCACCCCTTTTAAGAGAGGGGGATAACTGAACTTATCTTTCGACAAGCTGCCTACGTACCCCTTTCGAGGATCAAGCCATCTTGTAGTTTTGTTTGTTGCGTGGTTGTGTTTGTGTCGACCGCATTATTCGCAGGGTCGACGACTTCTTCCTCCAGAGCTGTCTTCTTTAGTGGGGACGGAGTGCTGGGCGCTAGAACGGGCTGTTCTTCGGCTGTTACTGCTATTGCTTCGGGATCGTCTTTTTCCAGGGTCGTTTTGGTCGGCGGCTGATCCAGTTTCGGGCACTTGGCCTTCACCATTGTGGTGGTAGTGATCTGTTGCAGTTTGTGTTCCACTAAGAAGCAACACCTCGACTGTTCATCCCCAGATGGTGGCGGTTCCGTAGTTCGTCGGGAACTTGATCCCTAGATGGTAAGTGGACACGATAGCTTCATGGAGTTCAATCAGAGCGTTCCCATGATGACGTTGTAGATGGCTGGGAAGTCGACTGCCGCGAAGTCCATGACTTTGATGACTTCTTTGCTGCGACAGGGAGTTTTATTGACATGAGCGTCATCAATGTTGTGCCGAAGAAACGAGTCAGTGGTTTCGGCAATGGGACGACTTCTCCGAGCTCGATGTTCATCCTCTTCAAAGTATAGTGGAAGATGAGATTGACCGTGCTTCCTGTGTCTACTAGGACCCTGGCGACTTCGAGTTCTCCTATGACCAGGTTGATCACGAGTGGATCGCAGTGAGGTTGATCAATTGCGCCGGCTTCTTCTTCATCGAACGATATCGTTTTGAGCAGACGTTCATCAAGTACTGGAGAGACCGGCGTATTGGCACTTGCTCGGCCTTACGTTGGTATGCCTTTATAGTTGAGACCGAGTCACTGCATTATTGGGATCCGCCGATGATCATGTTGACTCTTCTCTGATTATTGTCGTTTCCTTTCTGTCCTGTCTCCTTCCGCGTTTCTCTCCCGATTGGTTTCCTTGATAAGGGTTTTCCGTTTGGGGGTTCTTGTCGTTTTTCGGAGGTTGGTCGGAGTCACGGACAAGATCCTTCACTGTCGAGATTTCTGAGAGTTCTCCGGCGATCAATTTCGCTGCCAATCTTGCGCCCAGGACTTTACAGTTCACGGTGGAATGTCCTGGGACTTGGTGGAACTTGCAGAAAGCGTTTTTGTCATAGTTCGGATTTCGGGTCCAAGAGTTTCCCGTTGTCCGTCCCTGCTCATGTCTGGAGTTGATAGCATAGTTGTGAGCTCGATGTTTCTCCTCATCCCCGTGTTGGACATTTTTGTCGTTGCGAGTGCTCTTTCTTCTTAGACCTCGGATCCGACCCTGAGTCTTCTTAGACCTTCTGCTTCTGAGACAAAACCTTCATCTCCTCTTCAATGATGATGTAGTCCGTCTCCTTATGGAGCGCGTCCTGGATCGTCTGCGGCTTCTCCAGAGTGTTCCATTTTCGGAACATGGATTTGTACCACAGCGTCTTTCGGAGCGCGTTAATTGTGACTTTGTCGCTTATCCCACTGACTCTCGCCAAGGTGGCCTTGAATCGTTTGATTAATTCGCAGAGGGATTCATCCTCAGCTTGGGATAAACTCCAAAGATAACCGCCGGAGGTTTCTCGATCGATAAACATCCAGTACTACTTAAGAAACTCCGAGGTGAGCTGATGAAAACTTTCGATGGAATTTTGTCTCAGACGCGAGAACAACTCGAGAGCCGCTCCTCTGAGATTTTCTACAAAGAGGTGGCATTCGCCGGCATCCCTTTCACTCTCTTTGGATGTGGCTCTTTTCATTGCGACCTGGAAGGCCTTTAGATAGACCTTCGGATCAGTGGTGCCGTCGTAAGTCTCCGCTCTAATCTTGCCCGGGTCTGAAACCCTAGTTTCGGTGATGCGGGTTGTGAAAGGCGTTTTGCGAGATTCTTCCAGAAGTAGGTCAATCTGTTGTAACAATTGCTAAGCCCTTACGAGAACTCGAAATAATGATCAAACTTTTCTTATTTCATTTGTTATGTTTTCATATTTTATGTGTTTATTCGATTACTTGTCGTTAGATCATGCAGAGAATCCGGACCTCAAAGATAGTAGTTTTTTCTTTGCTTTCCTCCGTTCACTAAAATTGACAGTGCGAATTTTGGTTCCCACACGGTTGTCATTATTAAAAGGTAGTTCCTATGATCCATCTACCCTGTTCATATCAAGATATTAACGACATATACTGGCCCATTCTCATACTGTAGTAATCTAAAGGAAGGATCTCCGATTTATCAACAACATAAACAGAAGAAAGCACCACGACAACTTGTCTCCTTCTTTCAATCATTTCGTAGAGCAGAGTACGAATCGCTTATACACAAAAATACCCAAACAGTTTTTCGCTAGAAGGAGGGGTGGTGTCAAACTATGTGGCAATTTTATAGGCGGAAGAGACATTACATTTCCTCCTGAAAAACCTCTCAATCCGCGCCACTTGGGGCAAGAAACGACTTATTCTCTCCATATCTAAAGCAAATGCAGTTGAGAACCCATAACACTTCTCTAAGGGAGGATAACACGGTGCTAACAGCTGTGGGAGAATTCAACGCATGAACCGACAATAAGTTCCTGCTGGTTCTGGGTCTCAACCAGTAATCACACCTATACAATCTTCGTTTCTTGCTAGTTCTGGGTCTCAACCACAAATATGCCGTCTACAACCTTTGGATTCAATATTTCCAGAGCAGTCAATTCCATCATCAATATCATCGGGTGATCTACTAAAAACAATCTTGCAAAACCTAGACGCCACCAATGCGTCTAGCTTCACAACTCTGTCCCACTTGACAAAGATTGAAGGTCTTCAAGCAGGAGACACAACCTTTCTTCCGGGTTTGCAACTTCGATGAATTCCAAAGTAGGAGTCAAAATAAGAATTCATAGGAACACTACATGCATACCAAAGAGGTAACTCAAAAACACCCCTTCTTCCTGGTTTATAGTATGTATGCAGTAGTTTAATCCTAGATTAGCTAAAATACTAGGTGCAGAGAGCACCTTTTAAGAACTTAGCAAATTCCATACAAATTGTTCCTAGAAAAGAACAATGAACATAGTCATAGAATAAATAAGTACATCTCACTAGAGATAGCAGTTCATAAAGTTTTGAGGAAAAGTTCCTTAAATGAGTTCCAGGCGAAGAGACAATAACCAACCAACAGTGGGAGGAACCCTGCCCAATTGCGAGGCTCCTGCCATTAGCTTGTTTCCTAGCATAGTAGCCTGAGTAAAATGCTCATCTGCACCGAGACATGATGGCCGTCCATTCTTTCGCTCCACTGAAAGCATAAGGCGCCGGTAGAAGGCACATTACCGCTATTAGTCCCCACAATTTAGAAGACTCCAGCCTCATAGCAGTAAACCAAAGCCATCTCCAGCTATCCATGCAGAAAAAGGAAAGCGTTCAATTCAAAGCAGAAATGAAGCCAATGTTACAACAAAAGGAAATAAAAACCCAAGCTTCCGGGTTCCGAGTCTGCGGGTGCTCACCTTACAAGGAGGCGAAATCCAATTACTACACGATTTCTCACCTTTCTAGGAAGAAATTTCCTTCAATCTTATAGTACTTTATCTCGTATGGAAGCTTGCTTTGACTTTCAACAAATTTACGAAGCAGAAAGGCAAGTTCCAACCATCTTACTACCGTCTTTCCTGGCAATGTACTCCACTATGTTCCTCTACAAGATCCCAAGGAAGCTAAGGCCATGTGCCTTTACAAGTTTCCAGGGTTACACACCTCTACAACGTTCTAGAAAGCAGGAATCCAATAAAGTATGTTCAAGACCACATACCTTCATGAACTTCTAAGGGAGACACATCAAGGGGAGAGTAGGGGCAAACGAGTTAGCATAAACCCAAGGGTTAATACCCATCAGCAAATCCCATCAATTACCCTGAAAAGGTGTTTCAAAAGAAAGCAATGAGTCATTAAATAACATCATAAAAAGAAGAGAATTGCTCACCCAATGGGGAGAATGACTAACTATGTCATTGTATGCTGAAGAACACGCTAATCCCGCATATGAAGCAACATCACTACTCTTAAGAAGAAAGCCTCGTCTCCGATACTTCTACTCCCACCTAAGAAGTGAAGGACCTTAATCCACTGCAAGGAAAATAATCTTAGCCATGTCAAATCCTACAACCCAAAAAAACGAACTCCGGGTCCAGACCTGGGTCAATTCCTGCCTCCGTGTCAATTTGGGCTCTTGGCCATATGAGAGCTAATCCCAGCTGTTCAATCCCAAAGACAGAGAAGTATTGTTGCTCTACCTCACAAAACCCGATCACACAGAGAGTGTTGTCCTGGTGCAAGAAGAGAGAAGCAAGAAGTACCAAATATACTACATCAACACATAGACTCGATACATGCGTCTAAAAGCTATGCCTTCACGTTAAGGTTCATCCAGTCGTGGTTGTAGGATCATTACTTTGAAAAGTGATTCTTCATAAGCCAAAAATACATTGGCAAATGTTTAGGCACAAGAGCTCGTCAACACCTTGAAACCTCCGATATAATGAGGAAAAAATTGCATCTTTCGGGTTAGAAGAGGATACATCCAAGACCTCCGAATTTCTAAAGGATGAATCCCAAAACCTCGGGGTTTTGAAGAGGATATATCGCTGAATTTCTTGTCTCAAGAATATATATCCAAGATTTGGAGTGCTAGAATCGAAAGCCTTTAAACCATCCAAGAACATCTGAGACTAAAAGACCAAGCGTGTGACACCCCCTATCATAAATGACTGGAAATGACACGGTCGATGCTCCCTGAGAGCCGATGCAAGGTTCCTGGAATACTTCCGAGTGCCTTAGACTAGCAATCAGAAAACACCAACGTTCCTATCGGACATCGCCTGAGGCTTTTCAACCCGACCGAGCAAATACCCGATAGGTGGTTCGTCCGGACAAGGACTAATATCATATGGAACCCGTACTTTAAAAAAATTCTTTATAAATTATATATTTATTCATTTAAAAGCATCTTACACAAATATTATATATTAACCTCGAGGTTTTTGGTAAACAAGGTTTATACATAAGATATAACAAAACGGCTTTGCTATGATAATAAAACTATCCCTGGCTAATGATGTTCCTTCCCGTCCTAAGTAAGGGCTCCCGCCTATTGGTTACCTGCATCACAAATGAGTCATGAGTAACTAGTTTACTCAGTGAGTCTAATCCCACACCCCAACAAATATTAGTAATATCCCGAGCAGAGAACTCCATTTAAATGCAGAGGACATATAATCCTTAATTATTGCATATATATAAGGCCTATCTTTTATTGATGTGAATCCTATATTAAACATCACCTCCACGATACACGCCATTCACTCATACTTCTAATATATATATATATATATATATATATATGCTAAACCTGGAAAACCACAAAGGCTAACCGAGCCTAGTGGGAAAATAAGTATAACCATTATCTCCATCAGATATTCCATGATCGAACATTTAATGCTCCATGCAGTTACACGGCCTCCAGGGTGGGACCCCAACATCGTGTCTTCGTGACCTTTTTCCATATCGCAGGACCAATCCACGGTAATGCAGGGACTTTAGGGAGAGTGAATATGATAAGACTTCACATGATTCATACTTTTATACTTAGTAATATACTTATATATTAGTACTTGAGAACAAGTACTAAGGCTCGGGATAAACCTTAAGGAATAGAGAATAATATTTCTTAAGTATTTATACTAAATAGACCCTTCACAATTTATTATTGTTCAAGAACTTTACTTATCAATCAACCATAATAAGTAATTAACTCAAGCAATACTCATTCATAACTCATGAATTATATCTATCTAGACTCACCTTTGATTATATGAGAATGGCTAAGGAAGACTAAACTCGAGCTCAAGCTAATCACACTCCACTTCACTTCTGATTCAGAACGTCCACAAGGAAGGATCTGTTTGATCCCTCCACTGAATTTGATCACTGACCTAAAACAAAGCAGTTCGGTACAAAAGATCATTATTCAAACAGTTCGGGTAGGAAGAAGAAACTTAACTCAGATCTTATCATTCCGGTTCAAGAAAAAGCTTAGCAGTTCAGATCAACTCAGACTAGATCAGGAAATGACAAGTTCAGACCGTAGACAGCTCGGCTCAGACCAGTACTAGACATGATCAAAACTGTTCGGTTCAGGGAAACAATATTATGGCAGTTTGGTTCACTCTAACTACTTAAATGAATTTATTCAAGCTCGGTTCTACTCCTCATATATCATAACAGTTTGTTTCAGACAAGGTTGATTCAGGACAAGGTCAGTTCATTTCGATTTAACTTCAATCAGACCATAACCACTTAACTAGCAGTTTCCAAAGATTGATTCAAACCAAAACTAACTTAAACTGATAAGTACACCAACTTAAATAAGGGATCCGACCATGAACTTAGCTAAGCAACCCACTGATTTGATCAGAACATGGCTAGGGTAGGTAGATGAAGCTTACCCTAATTCACCATGGTTAGATGGTCTTAAACGGTTCTCCTCTCCAAGGTATACACGCGGCTGAACTGATCACAAAGAGAGATGAGGGTTTGGTTCATAACAGAAGCTGAACAAGGCCTAGGGTTTAATCAAACTCTGTTACCTTCTGATCTTTCTCACGAAAAAAAACTGAGCCAACTGGTGGGTGAATTTCGTTCAGGTTTCCTCTTGCTCTTTCTCTTGGTTTCTCCTTCTTTCTCTCTGATTTTTTTTCACTGAAAATCTCTCTTTCTTTCAGCAACCAAGACGTGCAAGCAGCTCCCTGAAGTGGTTATAAAGCTGAGGAGCAGTCCAAGATGAGTGTCTCAGCTTAACACCAAGCAGAAGTGAGCAAAGGACAGCTGGTGTCCTGCTTCACCACACCCAGCCAGCAGCTGCTTCCATTTCCTTCCTTTTAAGAAAGGTTTATAAATCATGTGCTTCTCACATGATCTGTCCAGCAAGCAAGCAAGCAGGAAGGTTGTGCTTGTCATGTGAATTTTATGGAGAAAGCAGGAAGTCAAGGTGGTGAACGGCCATGAATAATTTATGAGGAGTTCTAAGAAGCTGGTTGATAATTTTCAGACAGTTTCTGATAAACATTTTCTTGACGTTTAAATCTCGTCCTGCTTCAACTAAAATCCTCCAGTTCAAGTAAAATTTGACCAACATAATTAATACTCGACCAGAACTATCAGGGACATTCCTTTCGACCACATGACAGTCCCGTCAAGACATTAATCCATCGGTCGATTTTATTTTTAAATTTGATCAACCAATTCTGAACTGGTCGAGCATATTTTTTTTCGACCAAAACATAAACTGGCTCGTGAGGCTTATTACATTCTACCCCCCCTCAAAAGAATTCGTCTCTGAATTCTCAAAACATACAAGTGGACACTTTACTGGACATTTGGGGTATCTGAGAAGTTTTCGGGTAATCAGCTCTGGACTTATCTTCATCCTCCCATGTGACTACATCTTTCTATCGCTTGCCCCATAATATTTGAACTCTAGAAATCCATCTGCTCTTCAATTTCCTTATACAACGCTCTCCTACCCGTAAAGGACCTTTAGGATAAGTGACATTGGTTTGCAGATTGTATGGTCGTTGTGGCTCGACCATATTCAGATCCGGAATATGCCTACACAACATCGATACATGAAATACCAGGTGCATAGGCATATCGGGTGGAAGTTCAAGTCGGTAGGCTACTTCTCCAACTCTAGCAATAATTTTGTACGGACAAATGTATCGGGTTGCCAATTTTCCAACTTTCCCAAACTGATCATTTCCTTTCTGTGTAGCTATTTCCAAGAAGACTAGATCATTCACTGCAAAGATGATTTCTCTTCAACTGCGGTTAGCATACTTCTTCTAACGGTCGTGGGCTTTCTTCATATTTGCCTGAATTATCCATACTTTCTCGACAGCCTCATCTACTATTCCTGGAACAAGGATTCTTCGTTCACCAACTTCGGTCCAGCACACTGGTGTTCTACAAGGTCAACCATTCAAAGCTTCTGACGGTGACATACCGATACTTGACTGGCAACAATTTATATATCTGATAATCAATTCATTACTGCAAAGTAACACTTGTCAACTGCGGCTTACATACTTCTTTTGACAGCCTCGAGTCTCTGAATACCATGCCTTGTGAAATCTTTCTATATGCCTTCCTCCCATATCAAAAACTTGCAAATGTGGAACGTTAGGTGATGTGCCATACTGAAGGTAACATCTCGGGTCTGGTCAATGTCAACTTGATTAACCGTGCAACAATCAAACAAGAACATGCACGATCAATCACGCTAACATGATCCAAACCAAGGGTGCTACTCTCAAATACACACACTCACCTATTCCAAGGATTATCTTCCTTACAATCTTTGGTACATTTCTGCTCATCTGATATTCTACAAAAACTTCTGAACCACCCAAATCTTTCTGAAGTTTTCAATGTCCAAGTCTGGTTCTATTGCTTTCTGATTTCCTTCTTCTGTCTAGAAAATGAGGATTCAACATGTTCGTCTATACCAAATTTGATTCACCAACTGAGTAATCTAGTACGACGACTTCGGAATTTCTGTATTGATACAATCTTGGTGCTTCCAGGATGAATTCTTAAGAGAGAATGGTGTGCAGTCCTAAGAATTTCTTCTCAATGTCCTTCTCCTTATGGAACGGTTACCCGACCATTGAGTAAAAATGTTTTATCATTGGAAACTTGATATCCTCCAAAATTACTTTCATTCAGCTCTTCTCAAATCTTCCTTAGGTTCTCGTCTCTCATTTATGCTTCTCAGATACGAGCAAGTAAACTAACTTGGCTCACTGCTTGTACTCCTAAAGGTTCTCCTTCCTCTCCTTCCAAAGAAGCCAAACTAATCATCTTGAACTCTGCTTCAAGATTCTGAAGTTCCTTTTCAATATCCACGTCAACTTTCCTTCGGCTCAAAGCATCAGCAACAACATTTGCTTTTCCTGGATGGTATAAGATCTGCATGTCGTAGTCAGTTACAAACTCCAGCCATCGCCTTTACCTTAAGTTCAAATCAGGTTGAATAAAAAGATTCTCAATGTTTTTATGGTCGATGAACACTTTGATCTTCTCTCCACATAGATATGTTCGCCAAATCCAAAGAGCAAATACTGCTTCGGCCATTACCAGGTCATGTGTTGGGATAGTTTACTTAATGCTTTCTTAGTTTTCTTGATGCATAGGCGATTACCTTATTGTCCTGCATCAGTACACGACCTAATCAACCATGAGATGCATCTATATAGACAGTGTACAGATGGTTAGGTTTGGGCAAAGTTAAGATAATTGCAGACGTCAAAGCTTGCTTCAGTTTATCGAATGGTTCTTTTGGTTATGAACTCCATTCATAGGTGACACCTTTACCAGTAAGACGATTCAGTGGCTTTGATATGCTTGCGAAACCTTGAACAAATTTCTGATGGTAACTGGCCAATCCAAAAAAACCTTTGAATCTCGATAACAGATATTGGAAACAACCATTCTGTAATAGTAAAGCTCTTTTCTAAATCTGCATCAGCTCCTTGTTCCAAGTTACTGACTAAGGGATCCAACTTCCTATTTCCCTATATATGCATTTAATAGAACGTCAGCGTCCATCAAACGTTTTTAAACAAAACTGCACCTTGCGACCGATCTTAACCACTCTTCAATTCTAGAACTTGATACTTGATCCTAATGGTCACGTTCTGGATTTAACTATAGTCGAACATAACCGCAAACTCTAGTTCTTCTTCTTTACAGCTGACATGGGTACACTCCATGGCAAAGAACTAAATCGAACAAAACCTTTCTCAAAACAAATCTTCTATCTTCTACTTTACTTGATTAGAATCACTTGTCGAGAAGTCTAGGCTATTGCAGCGAATCCAAGTTCAAGATGACTAATGCATATATTATTTCTAGATGTTGACAATCCTTCTAACTCCTTAAACATATCTTCAAATTCTCTAATTACTTGACTTTTCTCTAAATCTGCTCCTTCTGATGTTCTATGTTCACAATGCTCAATATTATGGAATACTCCTCTTCATCTTTTCCAAAAAGGTTTTTAACTATCCAAGACTGGTATGAGGGACAGTCCAACACTTGGTACAATACCATTGTAGGCCAACACTGACTAGTCTTCTCCCAAGAACTTCTTTCTTCTTCCACATCCTAACTGTGCTCGAAAACTAGATACCCAATCTAATTCTAGATAGAAACATACCGCTCTAATGGAAGTACTAAGGAATGGGGATGGGAAACAAAGCCATACCATAGTTCTAAATGGCAGCCAGTACTTCCACTAATAAGAGTGATATACTTGAATTCACTAAAGTGAATCCACCCTAATACAATGACACTAGTCGGGAACTACATCTATGTATTGTTCCCAAATCAAACACAATATAGGCGGAAAATTCGTCCGTAGAAAAGGTCTCTTACGACACCTTGATCAAACTTTCACTTATTTATATAATCATTCATAATTTTAAAAAAAAAATTAACACAATACACATTCGAATAAGAAACAAACCTGTGATTAGACCTTTTAGGAGTTTTGACGGTCCAAGGAATTCTAAAGTGTAGGCTCTACCCAAATAGCCTAACACTTGGGTTGGAACTAATGGTAGGGAAACGCGAAGAAGTTCAAAAACTGGTACCAGAGGAATAGGAAAAAGGTATCGGCTAACTTCATGGGAAAGGGTAGAATAACATCCTTACTCTTCAGAGGAACGACCAAATTGGAAACGACGTAAGCGATCTAGGACTCCTTTCACTTGAAGAATCACGACCACATAGTCCTGGAAGAAAATGTTTTTTGATCTGAACCTGATAGCCATTAGACTGTCTAAATAGCATGACGAATCTTCCTTGGCAGTAGCATCTCTCTTAACATACACATTATACTGTACTTTCTCCTCAAAGTACTTAAGCACTACAATCTTTAGTTACTCCAATGGTTTGGGATTAATTCCCCAAAGAACGTCCTTATGATATTTGCCTCATCCTCCAAACCATAATGTATGAATCAGATTCACTCAACCTTAACCTTATAGCGGAAACATCTCCCTGTGCTAACTCCATAAGTGGAATCTCCAATCGGTCACGTGCTTTGGGTAGTATACACTCCATCTTGAACTCTTAAGAGAAATCTGTCTAACTTGGACTAACATTCCTTAAATGACGCTTGATGCTTCCATATCCCTCTTGCATTCCTCGAAACAACGGGCTACGTCTGTCGTCTTCCTACAATGTTGTATATGAAATCTTCCTCAATCCAATGTGTACGCCGAATGGTTTAGTCGTTCCTTGATATCTTGTGGTCCCAACTTCTTTATACTCTTCGGAAACGTCAAGATGTCTTGTTGCAACGGAATGGTTCTGGTGCATCCAACGTCTTGTAATACAGTCAAACTATCTCCTCCACCAATGCTAAGCTTGAAACACTTATGAATCAGTCAGGCTTGTACGGCTCCAGTTCTGGTACATTTGAGTATAAGATGGATAAACTTGAGCCGCTGTAAGAATAAGTGCATCTGAGTGTTCATATGCAGTCGGATATCTTTGAACCGGATCATTACGAACAACGTCCACTTTGACATCGATAACACATAGATCCATTTATGTGTTCGATGTGTCAACTATGGCTTGTATATATCTGAGCAAGAAGATAGGAAAATCGGTAAGTGCGCTCCACCCTGTCGAGCTTATCATGGTGCATCTGCTATGAAAGTTAAAGATAAGGTAACTACCCATGACTATCTATTCTAAGATGAAGGAACCCGCCAGAATATCTTAGTTATCCTTGCGACTCATTTTGACTCGAAAAACATTTGAAACAAGTCCCATTCAAGCATCGCATAACCATGCTCTGATACCACCTTTGTGACACGCCCGATCATAAATGACCAGAAATGTAACGGTCGATGCTCCCTAAAAGCCGATCCAAGGTTCCCGGAATACATCTGAGTTCCTTAGACTAGCAATCAGAAAACACCAACGTTCCTATCGGACATCGCCCGAGGCTTTTCAACCCGTCAGAGCAAATACCCGATAGTTGGTTCGTCTGGACAAGGACAAACATCATATGGAACCCGTACTTTAAAAACATTCTTTATAAATTATATATTTATTCATTTAAAAGCATCTTACACAAATATTATAGATTAACCTCAAGGTTTTTGGTAAACAAGGTTTATACATAAGATATAACAAAATGGCTTTGCAAGGATAATAAAACTATCGCTGGCTAGTGATGTTCCTTCCCGCCCTAAGTAAGGGCTCCCGCCTATTGGTTACCTGCATCACAAATGAGTCATGAGTAACTAGTTTACTCAGAGAGTCTAATCCCACACCCCAACAAATATTAGTAATATCTCGAGCAGAGAACTCCATTTGAATGCAGTGGACATATAATCCTTAATTATTGCATATATATATGGCCTATCTTTTATCGATGTGAATCCTATCTTAAACATCACCTTCAGGATACCCGCCATTCACTCATACTTCTAATATATATATATATATATATATATATATATATATATATATGCTAAACCTGGAAAATTACCAAGGCTAACCGAGCCTAGCGGGAAAATAAGTATAACCATTATCTCCATCAGATATTCCAAGATCGAACATTTGATTATATGAGATTGGGTAAGGAAGACTAAACTCGAGCTCAAGCTAATCACACTCCACTTCACTTCTAATTCAGAACGTCCACAAGGAAGGATCCGGTTGATCCCGCCACTGACTTTGATCACTGACCTAAAACAAAGCAGCTTGGTACACAAGATCATTAATCAAACACTTCGGGTTGGAAGAAAAAACTTAACTCAGATCTTATCAGTTCGGTTCAAGAAAAAGCTTAGGAGTTCAGATCAACTCAGACTAGATCAGGATATGAAAAGTTCAGACCGTAGACAGCTCGGCTCAGACCAGTACTAGACAAGATCAAAACTGTTCGGTTCAGGGAAACAATATTATGGCAGTTTGGTTCACTCTAACTACTTAAATGAATTTATTTCAAGCTCGGTTCTACTCCTCATATATCTTAACAGTTTGGTTCAGACAAGGTTGATTCAGGACAAGGTCAGTTCATTTCGATTTAACTTCAAGCAGACCATAACCACTTTACTAGCAGTTTCCAAAGATTGATTCAAACCGAAACTAACTTAAACTGATAAGTACCCCAACTTAAATAAGGGATCCAACCATGAACTTAGCTAAGCAACCCACTGATTTGATCAGAACATGGCTAGGTTAGGTAGATGAAGCTTACCCTAATTCACCACGGTTACATGGTCTTAAACGGTTCTCCTCTCCAAGGTATACCCGCGGCTGAACTGATCACAAAGAGAGATGAGGGTTTGGTTCATAACAGAAGCTGAACAAGGCCTACGGTTTAATCAAACTCTGTTACCTTCTGATCCTTCTCACTAAAAAAAATGAGCCAACTGGTTGGTGAATTTCGTTAAGGTTTCTTCTTGCTCTTTCTCTTGGTTTCTCCTTCTTTCTCTCTGATTTTTTCACTGAAATTCTCTCTTTCTTTCAGCAACCAAGACGTGCAAGCAGCTCCCTGAAGTGGTTATAAAGCTGAGGAGCAGTCCAAGATGACTGTCTCATCTTAACACCAAGCAGAAGTGAGCAAAAGACAGCTGGTGTCCTGCTTCACCACACCCAGCCAGCAGCTGCTTCCATTTCCTTCCTTTTTAGAAAGGTTTATAAATCATGTGCTTCTCACATGATCTGTCCAGCAAGCAAGCAAGCAGGCAGCTTGTGCTTTTCATGTGAATTTTATGGAGAAAGCAGGAAGGCAAGGTGGTGAATGGCCATGAACGATTTATGAGGAATTCTAAGAAGCTGGTTGATAATTTTCGGAAAGTTTCCAATAAACATTTTCTCGACCTTTAAATCTTGTCCTGCTTCAATGAAACTCCTCCAGTTCAAGTAAAATTTGACCAACATAATTAATACTCAACCAGAAATATCAAGGATATTCCTTTCGACCCCATGACAGTCCCATCAAGACATTAATCCATCGGGTCGATTTTATTTTTAAATTTGATCGACCAACTCTGAACTGGTCGAGCATATTTTTTTCGACCAAAACATCACTGGCTCGTGAAGCTTATTACATTCTTCCCCTCCCTCAAAAGAATTCGTCCCGGAATTCTCAAAACATACAAGTGGACACTTTACTGGACATTTGGGGTATCTGAGAAGAGTTTTGGGTAATCAGCTCTGAACTTATCTTCATCCTCCCATGTGACAACATCTTTCTGTCGCTTGCTCAAAAATATTTGAACTTTAGAAATCCATCTGCTCTTCAATCTCCTTATACGACGCTCGCCTATCCGCAAAGGACCTTCAGGATAAGTGACGTGGGGTTCCAGATTGTATGGTCGTTGTGGCTCGACCATATTCAGATCCGGAATACGCTTACACAACATCGATACATGAAATACCGGGTGCATAGGCATATCGGGTGGAAGTTCAAGTCGGTAGGCTACTTCTCCAACTCTAGCAGTAATTCTGTACCGACAAATGTATCGGGTTGCTAATTTTCCAACTTCCCCAAACCGATCATTTCCTTTCTGGGTAGCTATTTCCAAGAAGACTAGATCATTCACTGCAAAGATGAGTTCCCTTCAACTGCGGTTAGCATACTTCTTCTGACGGTCGTGGGCTTTCTTCATATTTGCTTGAATTATCCATACTTTCTCGACATCCTCATCTACTATTCCTGGACCAAGGATTCTTCGTTCACCAACTTCAGTCCAACAAACTGGTGTTCTACAAGGTCAACCATACAAAGCTTCTTACGGTGACATACCGATACTTGACTGGCAACAATTTCTAACTCTGATAATTGATTCATTACTGCAAAATAATACTTGTCAACTGCGGCTTACATACTTCTTTTGACAGCCTCGAGTCTCTGAATACCATGCCTTGTGAAATCTTTCTATATGCCTTCCTCCCATATCAACAACATGCAAATGTGCAACGTTAGGTGATGTGCCATACTGAAGGTAACATCTCGGGTCTGGTCAATGTCAACTTGATTAACCGTGCAACAATCAAACAAGAACATGCACGATCAATCACGCTAACATGATCCAAACCAAGGGTGCTACTCTCAAATACACACACTCACCTATTCCAAGGATTATCTTCCTTACAATCTTTGGTACATTTCTGCTCATCTGATATTCTACAAAAACTTCTGAACCACCCAAATCTTTCTGAAGTTTTCAATGTCCAAGTCTGGTTCTATTGCTTTCTGATTTCCTTCTTCTGTCTAGAAAATGAGGATTCAACATGTTCGTCTATACCAAATTTGATTCACCAACTGAGTACTCTTGTACGGCGAATTTGTGATTTCTGTATTGATACATCTTTGTGCTTCCAGGATAAATGCTTAAGAGAGAATGGTGTGCAGTCCTTAGAATTTCTTCTCAATGTCCTTTTTCTTATGGAACGGTTACCCGACCATTGAGTAAAAATGTTCCATCATTGGAAACTTGATATCCTCCAAAATTACTTTCATTCAGCTCTTCTCAAACCTTCATTAGGTTCTCGTCTCTCATTTATGATTCTCGGATACGAGAAAGTAAACTAACTTGGCTCACTAATTGTAATCCTAAAGGTTCTCCTTCCTCTCCTTCCCAGGCAACCAAAATCATCTTGAACTCTGCTTCAAGATTCTGAAGTTCCTTTTCAATATCCACCTCAACTTTCCTTTGGCTCAAAGCATCAACAACAACATTATCTTTTCCTAGATGGTATAAGATCTGCATGTCGTAGTCAGTTACAAACTCCATCAATCGCCTTTACCTTAGGTTAAAATAAGGTTGAATGAAAAGATACTCAAGGTTTTTATGGTCGAAGACCACTTGGATCTTCTCTCCACATAGATATTGATACGTCCTAGATTCGGAAAGGTTCACTCAAACAGTTCGAAGGATATGAACTCGCCAAGAAAGGAGAACTGATGGGTTTAATGGTGAAACAAAGGGTTGCGGATGGCCCGATGATACTACCAGAGATTCGTCGTTGCTTGATGTGACGCACAAGTCCAACGAACGAAGGTTTGTTTACTTGGAGATAACCTTAACAAGAAACAGAAATGTTCTAAACAAAGAACAAAGCGAATAAACTCAAAGTAAGAAGAAAATTGATTGATTTGTTGCTGAAGAATGCTTACCTATTTATAGTAGCAAAGGCATATGAAAGGACTTAGAATTTTGTGGAAAAACATGCATAGAAAAATGCAAACAAAGACTTGACTAAATTATTGTTTTGACTGAAACTTGGCCTACCACTTCATATAGCCACGACCAGGACTTTGAAAAGTGAAGAATATGCTCCAGATATGGGCCAAGATATGGGCCAAGATATGTCCCTTTGAGGCCTGGTCGAAATCCATCCTTTTCCTTAGCCAATATTTTATCGGTTTCTCCATTTGGCCCAAACAAGTCCGTTTTTGAATATTTTAGAAAACCATCAAGACCAATGATTTCTTGTACATTTGAATGATGAATAATCTCCTTTTTCTTGATTGAATTGGTCGTTGGTCCATCAGAAATAAGGTTAGCCATTTTCAGTTCCTCGGGTGGTCGTACCAGCTCGGAAGATCGAACTAGCTCACTCAGCTCGTCCAAATGAGTGTTAATCCAGCTCAGCTCGTCTAGGATAGTGTAATTACAGCTCACTTGAGTATTCCGATCATCCATGATAGTGTCAATTAGCTCATCCAGCTCCAAGGCAGTGTCGGTCCAGCTCACCTGAATGCGAACATGTCTGAATTCACGAGAACTGAAGATCACCTGATTTGTATATGACATAACTCCCACATCTGAACTCTGTTTTGTCTGATTCTTCTTCAAGGAGCTCCATAATTGAGTTGAGAACATTCTCCAAGTTATTTCATGCGTATAAGCCTCGTGGTTTGAAAGATATGAGTCAAACAATGAGCATATATCTTTACTGCTTCCCATGATCAAGCCATGCATGTTTGTTTTGCTACGTGTCCTATCCAAGGGCGCATCATTCCCTCCCTATTGAAAAGGATTTGACCTCAAATCCATTTTACCTGTATCAAAAGGAAATAAATAAGTCAAAAAGAATCTAAAGAACATGTAAAATTTAGTGAAAGGAAATTTTGGAAAGAAACTTCCTTGGAGTATTGATGTCATTTTCTTTGCGTACATGCGTCTCCAAATCTCAGGCTGATAAGCACTGTCAATGCTTTCTCTTTTCTGAGGCTGAACCTTTTTATCCTGGGAACTCCAAACAAACATTAAAATACCAGGATCATATGTGCAAGACGTGTACTTGTTAAAATCAGAAATCAAAGTGTCTTTCCGAAGAACATATAGCACAAGTTTCAGCCTTTTAAAATTCACATCAAAATATGAATTAATGACAAGAAGGGTTTCCAGGCAAGTGAATGCATAGTTCCTAAAGAACCATTTCAAAAGATGCACAAGTTTCTCAACTTTTGAACACAAAAGATCAAGATCAAATTTAGAATAAGGATGGGTAGGTTTCAGAACAACATCACAACAAAAATCCATTTCAACTCTAAGTGATTTTGTTTTCTGAAAATTACTAACCATAAGCTCTTTCCAGGCACGTGTGTGAGAAAACAATTCATTAGTGATCAGTTCATGACTAGAAAAACTCGGATCAAAACTATTATCCTTAAAACAAACAAAGGAATCACAAGGTTTTCGAAAACAGAAATCTGGTTGTTGCAAAACAAGCTCAAATGACTTTTCAAAATGATCAAAACCTTTGCTATGTTTCAAAAACTGATCAAAACTCAAAACAAAACCAGAATTGATGTTATTTCCAAGTTGAAAACGTTTTTGATCAAAAAGTTCATTAGGTTCAAACACTTTAAAAGAATTAAACATGTTTTCGAAAACAGAATCTAAAACACAAAATTCTTTTTTTTTTGTCAAAACCAAAATGTTTCACATCTTGAGAACTGATCTTAACAAAAAATTCAGGCACAGAATTAATCAAATCAGATTCCTCACAGTGCTTTGTGAACAAAGGAGTAGGAGCTGTGACGGGATTAAAGCAAAGATGGTTCTCCATGTTGTTGGATGTTATGCATGATGCTTCCTCATCAAAGATTGGACCAAGTTCGTCTTCCTCATCAAAGATGGGACCTTGATCATCTTCCTTGGGTCTCCTACTGTCAAGCACTGATCCTTGATGTGGACAGTCGAATGGCTCTTCCTCAACGTCATGTTAAACTATAACAAGACTGCTTGGATGCTCCGGTTCAAAACAGGTTAGTCCATTAGTCTCTCTATCATCAAACATAAAATCAAATTTTGGAGAAGGAAGATCACATTCATCCTCACAAATGATCAAACTTTCCAAAAGATCTTCATCATATTCATCAAAAATGGGTAAAGAATCTGAAAAATCTCTTAGTTCTTCAAGGTTGTTTTCAGATTTACCTTTGGGTTCTTCACTGGTGAATATTGATGATTCAGCTACTTGTGCACGTGTGGTTGTGCTCTTTTTTTGGATCTCGTTGACGTCCTTAAGGATTTTCATCATCTCTTTCTCAAAGTTGTCACAGATCTCTTGGACATCAAACCGACGAAAAAGCCTCCTTTGATCAGTTTCATCTCTAGATGGTTTGAACTTCTCTTTGCACCTCCTGTTTGGCATCTTATGTAGTTTTCTTAGGGTTGGGATTTTCTGCACAGTAACAAACTCATCAAAAATATTCAACAAATTCTGAGATGAAGTTTGAGAAATAGCTTGTCGTTTGGATGTTTCTTTGCCGTTTTTCTTGTGAAGACAAAACATCTTTATCCTGAAAATTACTCAACACAAAAGGTTAGCAGATAAAAATACTCACTCTCTCAAGTGTTTAATCTCACACACTTAAGTGTTTCTCTCAAATTTTAGTAGTCACTCAAGAGTTTCTTCTCAAAGTTCTAAGAAAGACAAACCAAGTTTCCCAAGTTTTCCAAGTAAACAAACAATGAGATGAGATAGGAAGATAAGAAATTTAGGTTTTGGAATCCGCTTTAACCTCCTCAAAGGCCGGATTTCTCCTCGGCCAGCAGGCTTTCTCTTCCACCACCAAACCACAATCAAATTTTTCGAATTTTTTCTCTCTTTTTTTGTACTCTTTTTTTTTCCTTTGAACTTTCTCTTTTCTTTTTCTTTTTTCTTTTTTTTAATATGGTGGATGGTAATGAGGGGCCCAGATTCAAGATAGAAAGAAGAAGAAGTGTTTGAAGAAATTTAAATGAAAGATAAGAAGAATGGATAGATGATACCGATTGAGTAGCTCTGATACCACTTGATACGTCCTAGATTCGGAAAGGATCACTCAAACGGTTCGAAGGATATGAACTCGCCAAGAAGGGAGAACTGATGGGTTGAATGGTGACACAAAGGGTTGCGAATGGCCCGATGATACTACCAGAGATTCGTCGTTGCTTGATGTGACGCACAAGTCCAACGAACGAAGGTTTGTTTACTCGGAGATAACCTTACCAAGAAACAGAAATGTTCTAAACAAAGAACAAAGAGAATAAACTCAAAATAATAATAAAATTGATTGATTTGTTTCTGTATAATGATTACATATTTATAGTAGCAAAGGCATATGAAAGGACTTAGAATTTTGTGGAAAAACATGCATAGAAAAATGCAAATAAAGACATGACTAAATTATTGTTTTGACTGAAACTTGGACTACCTCTTCATATAGCCACGACCAGAAAATATAAGATGCATAATCTTCAACCCCTTAGTACTTAGTACATAAATTCTTCTACCTAGAGTCAGGGTACGTTCGAGGAGACTAAGCAAAAAGATATAAAAAATAAGAAGCAGAATACTGCTTCACCAAGTTGTATGCCCTTCAAAAAGTCATTCTGCGGCCAATACATAAGCATGGGGCACATAAGCAATAATAATGGCATACTCACTAAAGTAAATCGACAATTCGCTTACTTGGCTTGACCAGGTGCTATTCAGATCTGGAAAACAAGTGGTTATGTGACACCAAGGTCATGCGTTAAAAAGACGACGACTCTTACTAATCATTGTAACGCAAATACGAAATCAAGAAATCCTTCTTCCGAGCGGGGCCAGATCACCTCAGAAAATCCTAAAAATACATGTGATCTCCGTCAGCCGGAGAAAGATGTATTCCTATTGTAGAATTTTACTACATGGAATTCCTGGTCCAAGCCATGAATAATCAACTAAGAAAGGAGATCAAGTACCCACTGAACAGGAAATGTGCCAGTTGAATCAGACTACTAGTATGCTATGCCACCGAGTCCCCTACGCCGAGAAGTGAACCCAATTATCCACTGGAATGAGAGTAAGATCACAAATATTTTGGGACTGATCAATCTTATCAGGCTCCGAGTCTTGAAATACTTATTAGGAAACAATCTTCCTTCGACTATTTGCGACTAAGATCTCCACTTCCGGGTTTCTAAGTGGTCCAGGTCATAACAACCCAGAGAAAGGCACTAAAGAAGTGATGTTCCTGTCCACGATAAGCCTGCTCAGACGGAACGACTCCGGTAGACCAAAGCGCACAGATTATCTCCTGCCTTCACCCATGAAATCAAAAGAGAAGGGTAAAACTGTTGGGAAAATAATCCAGTAGAATATTACTCTTACTTCCGAGCAAGACGGCGACCCTCAGATTCCTGCTTGGATAAATCCTGGTTCAAACCCGTCACCATCTCCGCCTACGAGTAAATTGGAAAGATCATACTGAAGACAGATTTTTTCATATAAAATGATTTAAACCAGCGTCCGACTATTAAATATATATAAACGGAACTACTAGGCCATATGATCTTGCTTGTAAGGGTAAACCCAGATATATGGTGCATGAAAATTATTTGACAAACGCCTGAATGAGATAGCACAAGCCATAGAATGCAGTCAAATATAGTACTACTCGTGAAAGCTCAAGAGCCTACTCTTATGCAGGAGCATGTTACATGAGATGCAAAGCACTGCATGAGAAGCTAACTCGCTTACTCTTAAGCAGGGAGCATATTACATAATATGCAAAGTACTGCGTAAGAAGCTTCCATGCTTACTCTTATGCAGGGAGCATCGTAGGAAATATGCCAATTCTTGCAACAACGCAGGATGCCTATAACTTCAACCTTAGATTGTAGGATGTTATAGCGCAAGCGAGAGCTTGGTTGTACCGTGAAACATATCTTAAACAGTCTAAAACTCTAGTAACAAACAAGAGTTTAATTAGAAGTTTATAGAACATATCAAACACACAAATCACATCTTTTTAAAAGTAGCATCGATCGATACCACGTAGTAGCCATCGATCAACACTCCATTAAGAATTATGCGAGTGACTTACATAAACCCTAAAGTTTGAGTTCACAACAAGCAATTCACTAAAACGCTTAACAATCTTTTAGTTTGCATTACCTAGTGTACCTGAGAGTTCCCCTAAGTCTAATCCTTCCTAATAATCTTCACAAACTAAACCAATCTTTAATTCACTATTCATAAATCAAAACTTTTATCTAGCTTTATTTCGAAGCACCAAATCTATTGTGTGATCATAGAGTCTCTGTGGATTCGATCCCTAAGTACTACACTGAACCTCTTATTTGAGAGGGTAAAAAGTAGATCATAGGGTTTATCTAACAGTGCATAAGAAAAGGTACATCAAATTTGCCGCCATTGCTGTGGACTATTTTCTTATTGCCATTAGATTTAGTTTAGAATATAGTCTATATTTTTATTACTGTTGCTAACCTAACACTTTTCATATTCTTGATGACGCATGTACCCTTTGAAGAGAATATGGACTATGGATGACAAGAATCGATCAATGGATATCTTCCAAAGTCGATCAACAATCGTCAAACAACGTCGGGCCACACTCTGCTACTGACATGGATCAATACTGATGAGGCGGAAGCAGGTAAGTCTGCCTATACTGAATTTATTAATAAGAAAGTAGTTTTGAAATATCTAAATGATCATGAAAGCAACGAAGCAAGCCAAATCATTAATAAACAGGGGACTGTAATCCCTGACCAAATTACCAAATCTCCACAAGGTGAGATTAAAAATAAATTGCCAATACTTGAATACTTAAATCCCAGTAGGACCTATTCCAATAGATCCACTATCAGATTACCAGATAACCATGCAGGAAAATCTGGCCTTAACGCTGATTATATTGCTTTGTTAAGTAAAAATGCGTGCAGTGGTCTAGCCATTCAACACTCGAATGATCACATCGGGCTTCTAAAAGACATGGTTTTTGACAAATTCATCCGTTGCAAGGTTTTCCATTTTTCACTTGTAGGGGAAGCCAGGAGGTGGCTGAACCTGCTACTACAAGGATCCCTAACTTTCTGGAAGTATTTCAGGAATGCTTTCATTAATCACTTCTTCGACGAAGAAATATATTAGGAAGCAAGAAGAGAAATTTTAACATTCCTTCAAGGTGACCGCGAATCCTTTAAACACACTTGTGCAAGGTTCACGGACTACCAATTTGCATGCCCACACCATGGTTTTTTTCGGAACCCCAACTCATCAACGCCTTCTATAGAGGGATAATCCTAGATTATCAAACCACCTTGATACAGCCAGCGAGGGAAAGTTTGGTACTCGAAATCCTCAGGACGCTAAGAGGCTGATTGAAATTATATGTTTAGGTAAAGCCTTTGGGAGGAGAGATACAGAAGGGAAGGAATCATTGTCCGTAGAAGAGAAACACATTATCCAACTTAAGAAGACTCTGGTTTCAGTAGCGCATCTTTTTGATAAACGCACTAAATCCGAAAATGGCGAGAACTATGATATTTCTTCCAGAAGCGGAGACTAGTTGAGTTCACTGATGCGATAAATTCAAATGATCAGAAATTTGGGGAAAACATTGGCAGTTTCTCAAGCAACTACGACGTAACTGTAAAGAAACATAAAATAATTTCTTAATTAAGAATGGATCACGTATTCATAGGAAACCGTAGGGTCGCCGCCGACCTTGAAATAAATTTACACTTAATAAACTCAAAGATGACGGAAAATTTGAAACTCTGAGTGAGCAAATTAATAGGATTGACAAACCAAGTTGCAAATAACCCCTTGTCTATTAGAAGAGAAGAAGGTGTCGTGCCTGGTATGAGAAACCCCAACCCTAGGAGTCATGTCAATTTTGTATCCTTACGAAGCGGAAAACAATAATTCCCAGTGCAAAAGAAAGTACCACCATTAATGAACTCGCTAGGATTGCACATGATCAGAAAGAGGAATCAAACCCCGTTTACATTGACATCGAAGAGCATGGTCCTGAAATTCTTCCCGAAACATAAATATTAGACCACGCTGACGACCTAGAGGAATTGCCAACTAACTCGAAGTAGAAAGAGATGGAAATATAGAATCGTGATACCGTCGATCGACAGCCTGCACCCAGAGTTGATCGACGCCCAATCCGCAACCCAAAATTAACCGAACAGGTCAAAACTAAGGTTTAACAACTGAGATCTCTTTTTCCTGGTAATTATGCAAAAGCGAAAAAAGAGTTAGATAGAGCAATATGCAAGAAAGCTTTTGAAAAAGTAATCCTCGAGATGCCACTTAGCGATGTCATAACTGTTACATCTGCAATCAAGAAATGTGTGAAAGAAGCAATGTCACGAGGATTTAGTGAAAAAGAGCATAACATAATGATGATATCCAAGGAAGTGAGCGCAATTATTCAAGGAGAAATCCCGGTACCTTTGTTTTCGATTGCACCATCCACAATGAGAGAATCCAAAGATCACTCTGTGATTAAGGCTCTAGTGTAAACTTGATGACTTACTCAGTTGCAATATCCCTCGGGTTAACTCAATTTCAGTGTATTGGGATCACCCTCGTTTTATCCGACAGATCCACTAGGATTTCAGAAGGTGTACTTGAATATGTGCCCATTCGCATTAATGATTGTTTTATATCAGAGACTTTTTTGTGCTACTATATGAGCAAGAACCAGAAAATCCTCTAGTTTTAGGAAGACCATTCCTGGCTACAACATGAGCGAACATTGATGCCAGAGAAGGACTCATATATCTCTATCTCGGTAATATGCCGATGGTTTCTGAGATGGAAAAGATAGTCAAGAAACCCTTGATCAATGGTCAAGCCTACCATATAGATCACATATCTGAATAAGATGAAGAGTCGCTTACGGATGTGTGTTCGAATGATCATTTGGGTAGAGCAATCACATCTCCGGAAAGCAAAATATTTGCGTTGGATGGTTGAGCGGAGGAATATACAAAATTGATGGATGCTGCCAAAGAAGTCATGCACATCGACATTGAATAAATTGATTTATCACCCACCGTCGATCGACAAGCAAGGCCTACCGTTGATAGACATCCTTCAATAACCGGAAACTAGAGTAAGGAGAAAGACCCAAGGTTGACCTTAAACCGCTCATGGATGGACTTAAATATGCTTTTTTTTATGAAACATTCTATACCATCATCATCAACGTCAACCTGAATAGTGAAGAGCAAGCACTTCAGCTTAACAGATTTCGAAAACATCTAAAGGCGATCAGATATTGTTTTGATGATATTCCAGGAATTTCCCCCAATTTATGTATGCATAGGATACACTTGGAAGATGAATCAAAATCATCCATTGAAGATCAGATAATATTAAATCCCAATCTAAAAGTAGTCAAAAAGGAAATCATAAAACTTCTGGAAGCAAGCGTTATTTACCCAAAATAAGATAGTAATTGGTTCAGTCCAGTCATGTTGTCCCAAATAAAAAATGAGTCACGGTGGTGAAGAGTTACAAAGACGAATTTATCCCGATGAGGACTGTGACCGGAAAAAGAATGTGTATTGATTACATGAAGCTAAATGCTGCCACATGAAAAGAGCACTGTTGTCTACCTTTTATTGATCTGATGTTAGAGAGACTCGCATGCCATCAATACTATTGTTTTCTCGATGGGTATTCAGGATTTTTCCAGATTCCTATTCATCCTGACGATCAAGAAAATACTACCTTCACCTGTCCTTATTGATACAAGCCTAAGCTATCAAAGGCTGTATGATCCTTGGATCAGAGATGATGGATGATCCAACAAGAGGTGTGGTTTGTACAATCGATCTAATCGACCTTAAAACCGGCTGGACGGAAGCGATGATGATGGTACAGGATAGAACGGTTTGTTTAATGATTCCACAATCAAACACGAGTAATAACACTTGAATCCCCAAGCAGCCTCAAACGCCAATCAAAGAGCCAAGTGATTCCACACAAGAATTGATGATCAAACTCACACAAAGACACAAGACTTTGGAGAAAAGAAACTAAGAAGTTTATTAGGTTTTTGGGTAAATGATTTGTGTCTTTTACAATGACAGGCCTAATGAGCTTATATACTGCTCAGAAATATCTAAGGCTAACGCTCATAAGCAAAAGAAAAGGAAGAACATCAAATCAAGCAAACAAAATAGGAAACTAGCCGTTGGAGAGATTGCTGGGATTTTGTCTTGAAGAGGGGAGCTTCCAAATAAGGAAAGTGCTGGACTGGTTTGGCCGGTTTTGGGAAATTGATCATAACTTTAATTTCCCCCTGTATATTCTCCTCATTCTGGGCTTTTTGGAAAGCTAAGAAATATATATTGATTACTGAGGTTTATTTTTGTGAAGGTCGCTTCATGGTTGTGCTTGAATCCTCTTCAACAGGCTGATACTCGCAGATGGATGGGCTGGGAAACCTCCGTTTTGTAAAATCATTAACTTTCTGGTCCAGATGGATATTTGGCTGATTCCACTTGGATGTAAAATCTTCTTGATTTTATAATACATTTAATTGGTTTTATGGTGAAAACCCTTCTTGTTTGCAAGTTATGGATGATTTACTGAGCATACGTCCTGGATAGTTAGCTGGCTGGTTGAGTAATGGGAATGGACGATCTCCGGCTCAGAAATGGACTTGATGACCACATCATACCCTCCCCCTTGAATAATTTTCGACCTCAAAAATGGAAAACCTGCATCAAGATAGAGCAAGTCAAGTTTCATTCTCTTTTGTGATTCTAAGGTCTTACCTTGGTACTGTTTCGGTTTGGAATGGGTTTTGAGTCAGGTGGTTCTCCTTTGAGAAGATAGGACAGGATCACTTCTCTTCCTCTCTCCAGTTTTAAAGGTCTCTCCTTTATCTGAGAAGTGGTCGTGGTATTTTCTTCTTTGGTGGCAATGGTTTTGATCACCATTGGGAGTGGTGCCTTTTTTTAGGCAACAAGCTCTTCTCCTTGCAACCTGAAATATTCTCAACATTTTGGGCAAGAAGCAAGTGTATTATATCTGTCTTTGGACTTTCATAAGCAGAACATTGAGCAAGATTTAGAGCATTACTTACAAGGTTACCACTCATAGCATGTTTCATTGCTTTAGCCTTGGTAGCAACGATCGGCTGGTGAGAAAGTGTCTAGGGTATAATGCTCTTTCTCCTCAGGTTGGTGAGCTTCTGGACGTGGCTCATCCTTTCCTAAACCTTCATCAACATTCTGGACAAAGTGAAAGTGCATCATACAAGTATTTTTGATAAGTATAATTAATTGCATTAAGTTCAGAAATGAACTTATCTTGAACCGAGACTTGAGATATCTCAAGTTTTGGTTTTTCTTGCACAGAAAGGTTTATCTCTTGACCTTGTTCCTGTGGCTCCTTTTCCACATCTAAACCTGTGTTAACACAATTTCTTGCAAAGACCAGGGCATGAAACTTGCATTGGAAATTTTATAATCTGATTTGATTGCCTCACTTCCCTCCAAGTTGGTTACCTTTGCTTCAGGTAGTGCTAACTTCACAGCTCGTTTTGTTAGAAAATCTTTTGCAAGATGACCCTGGCCTTGACACCTATAACAAATAACTTCAGGTAGTTTTAAAGATTTAAAGTACTCACCTTGGTTTTGTTTGACTTGAGGTGTATGCACTGGTTTTGAGCTTTGCTTCTGGTTTGCTGGCTTCAAGACTTGGGGCAGTGATACTTTCTTAGACACCTTCCCGGCATGTTGTGTAGCGTTTTGAGTTGCAAATCTATCCCTCATGACCCCCTTGAATTGTTCCCAAGTGTGTATAGGAGGCTTCTGGAATTGTTTTCTAAATTTCTCTTCTCTGTCTCAATATCTTTGATCCTTTTCAGTTAGTTGTCCTAGACCATAGGACAAGTATTCTCCATTTGGAATGGAGTTAAACTCGAAGTACCTTTCAATGTCCTCTTCCCATTGAAAATAGTTTCTAGGTCTTCACTTCTTCCTGAAAACTTATACAAAGAAAACTCATCATATGATCCATAGTGGGAATTTAAAGTTACCCCATGTTCATGTAGCGGTTTTTGTTTCAGTTTAACCAAAGGTTTTGGACAGGTTCTTGGGGGTAATCTCCTTATCTCTAAATCTTCATACATCAATTTCGAATGAGCTTTAAGTAAGCGTCCATTATTTTGTCCCTTCCTTTGTATTCCCCGCTGTATTGGTTTGCCACACGTTGGGAATCACAGTAGGCGTGAATGTTGTGTATTTTAAAGCCGTGAGCCAATCATAAACCGGCGATCAAGGATTTGTACTCGACTTCATTGTTCTAGGCGTGGAAGATTAGTTGGAGTGACTGTTCAATCACTTCTCCTGTTGGTGACATGAGTCGGATCATGATCCCCAAGCCCCCTTTGGATGAACATCCGTCGACGTGGAGGGTGCAGGTTGAATCGGGTTATTGATTGGTTATGAACCCCGCAGGGAGTCCCACTAAGAAATAAGCGAGTACTTGTGATTTTGCGCAAGTTTTTGCTCGATACTCGATGCCGTATTCGCTTAGCTCGATTGCCCATTTCGCTAACCTCCCATATTTTCTGGGGCTATGCATGATAGCCCGCAGTGGGAATGATGTGACTACTGTGATCGTATGGGACTGGAAGTATGGCCTTAGCTTTTGTGCTGCCATTATCACTGCCGGTGCCAGTTTTTCAATCATTGGATAGAGTGTCTCTGCGTCGAGCAAAGTTTTGCTCACGTAGAAGATAGACTTTTGCTCGCTGCGATCCTCTCGGATAAGGACACCGCTCACAGTCGTGGTTAATACTGCGATGTACAGGAACAATGGTTCGCCTTCTACATGTTTTGCGAGTACTGGAGGACTGACCAAGTAGTGTTTCAACTGTTGGAAAGCCTTTTCACATTCTTCGGTCCATTCGAATTTCTTATTCCCCTTCAAAGTGTCGTAGAAAGGCAAACATTTGTCCGCCGATCGTGAGATAAATCTGTTAAGCGCTGCGACCCTACTGGTCAATCTCTGTACCTTTCATTTCTTTTTTGGAGATGTCATTTCGATCAGCGCGGTAATTTGTTTCGGGTTAGCCTCGATTCCACGGTTGGTGACGAGGTACCCCAAGAATTCTCCCGATGCTACTGAGAACCTTCGCTTCGTGGGGTTCCGTTTCATATTGTGGAGGTTTAGCCTTTCAATGCATTCTTGGTGGACGATATGATCCTGCTCTTTGAGAGGTCTCACGAGCATATCGTCGATGTATACCTCCATTTTTCTCCAAGATTTTCAGAGAACATACGGATGACGATCCGTTGATAGGTTGCGCCAGCATTCTTGAGGCCGAACGACATCAACCTGTAACAGTAAGTGCCGCGGTCAGTTATGAATGCAGTTTTTTCTTGATCATCAGGGTTCATCCTAATCTGTTTGTACGTGGAGAAGGCATCCATAAAGGAAAAGAGTTTGTTCCATGTCGTTGCTTTGACTAAGAAGTCGATATGTTGTAGAGGGAAGCTATCCTTTGGACACGCCTTATTGAGATTGTTGAAATCAACGCAAACTCTCCACTTCCCGTTCTTCTTTTTGACAATGACTGGGTTAGCGAGCCAAACGGGATACCTTACCTCCATTATGGATCCGACTTTGAGGAGTTTTTCGACCACGTCATTAACCGCACCAGCGCGTTCTGGTCCCAGGTTCTGTCTCTTTTTTTGATGGGCTTGAAAGTTGGGTTGACGTTGAGCTCATGAAATGTGACGTTGATGTCAATCCCTGACATATCTTTGGCGGCCCATGCGAACGTGTGCAAGTACTTCTTCAGACAAGCTATAAGCTCAATTTTCAAAGACTCGCTCAAGTTTGCGTCGATTTCTATGCAGCGGTCTGGGATTGCTTCATATAAGCATACCAAGACAACGGGCTCGCAGGTTGGTTCGCGTTTATCTTCCAAAGCTTCGACTACTCGTGACTGCCAAAAGATTTCAGTCTCATCTTTCTCTGAGCTGTTGTTAACGGTGGCAAATTGTTTTTCTCTCTAGGCAAAACCTCGACTGATGAATTCTTTTGTTTCAATTCTGCGACGAAGCAAACTCGCGAGATTCTCTTATCTCCCCAGAATGTCTCGATTTCGTGAGTGGTTGGGAATTTGAGACATAAGTGGGTCGATCAATGACCCTTAACTCCACAATTTTTGACATTCTACCGGCTTTAACCGAGAGGTTAATTTCACCGATAGTCATGGTAGCTTCCCCCGAGAGTCCTACTATTGAGTTTGGATCTTTCGGGATTTCGGATAAGACTGATTTCCATTCTCTCGAAGGAGTTTTTGAAGATGATATCAACTGAGCTTTTGGTGTCGACCAATATCCTCGCGACATCGATATTCTGGATTGTCAGCACAACAACAAGGAGATTGTTGAGATGTTTGATCGAGTTGGTCGTTGCTCTTTCCTTGAAGGAGATGACATCGCTGCTTTCTTGATTAGGCATATAGTGTGTCAGTCGTTCGGTGGTTTTTTGAGTTAGAGAATCCGAGCCCCCCCCCCCTCCTTCTAGCACCAAACCTTTGGGAACAGAAATTGACACTGTCGATTTCAGTCAATTTAGGAAGGCTAGGTAAACTTATCTTTCCCAGAGGTTTTGGATTTCTGCTAAGCCAAAAAGGTCAAGCGACCAAACAATGAGAACAAACGATATGATAATGAATTAGTAAGAACAAAAAAGTGCAAAGATGATCTTATTATGAACTTGTGGTTTGAGCATTAAAACAGGTAAAGCCTTAGCGAAAAAGCTGTCGGCGTGTTCCTCGTTCTAACCTTCTAAGACTTTAATAATCTAGTTGAATCGCAGCTCGGTAACAAAAACACGAAGATATGCATAATTTCCCTAAATACTATGCTTTCTCTGAGTAAGATTTTTGTGTGTACCCTGCATTCTCAGCCCAGAAGCTCTTATATACTCCTCTCAGAGGCGGTTTGATCATTCCCATTCTACCCTCGGTCGAGTATATCGTTTTGGAAATATTCCTTTTTCCTTTGATGTTCGTGATTATCTTTGGAAACTTAAAATTTATCTTCTGAACTTAACTTTTATCTTTCGGACTTAACATTTATATCTTCCGGAAAAATAAAAGATACCCTGTCACAAAGATTGGGCTCAATTTTGGGTAAAAGCACGAGTGGGCTTTTAGCCGAGTTTTAGACCTTCTCGGGCCATTTTCGACTTAAGCGTTTTTACGATTTTATCGAAAAAGCATTTCTGAAATGACGTCGATCCCGAAGAGATTTAGAATTTCTCGTATAGTGCAGGCAACTTTAAGTGTTTAGTCAACAATTACTGTTTTACACGATCAATTCAAACGTTAGACAAGGAAACGAGTTTTTATGGTAAAGTGTCAACGTCAGTATTGGTCGAGACAAAACAAAGATGAGTTCAATCTGATTACGAAGGAGGGAGTTATGAGGATGGGATGATAATGGATTGAATGATCCAACTCGCCGAACGGGCGAGTTGGACTGCTTGTTTGACCCAACTCACCGAATGGGCGAGTTGGTCATTTTGTTCGATCCAACTTACCCGTTCGGCGAGTTGGCTGTCTTGTTCGATCCAATTCGAATGTTCTGTGAATTGGACTGCTTGGTTGGTTTCGTGCTCTGTTTCTCTTGAGTTTTTAGCTCGGAAAATTTTGTCGGGATGGTGTTAAGATAGCTTTTGTGTGGAAACACAATTTTAGACGTTGATTTCGAGAGTACCGTCTTTTACCCCAACAGCAGAATTCATCGCAGGAACCAACAATAAGTTCCTGCTGGTTACAGGTCTCAACCAGGGATCACACCTCTACAATCTTTCTTCCTGCTTGTTTTGGGTCTCAACCACAAATATGACCTCGACAACCTTTGGATTCAATATTCCCAGCCAGGAGCAGTCAATGCAAGCATCAATATCAACGGGTGATATACTAGAAACAATCTTGCAGGACCTAGACGCCACCAATGCGTCTAGGTTCACAACTCCGTCCCACTTGAAAAAGATTGAATGTCCTCAAGCAAGAGACACAACCTTTCTTCCAAGTTTATGACTTCCATGAATCCCAAAACTTTCCTCTTCGCTTACGTTCATATGTTCATTAAAAACCAAAAAACTAAGTTTTTTAAATACTCGCACCCGAAACGAACAACAGACATAATCTTCAATGAGTTAGATAAGAGATGAAAACTCATTTTTTCATCTACATGCACGATACTACCCATACACTATAAAATGAAACATACTTCATGGGAAAAAAACTGCAGAGCAGCAAGGATTCAAAGCCACCCAAGGTTATACGCCCTTAGATAGGATCACTCGACCGAATTGGATTGGATATGATCTCATGGATGAGAACTGGATGGATTGAAGGGTCGCACGAAGGTTGCGGAAGGCCTCCGATATTCCCGTCTTCAGTTGGCGCTTGATATGACTCACAAGTCCACCAAAGGAAGATGCTCTAGTCGTCGCTTGATATGACTCACAAGACCAACGATTCGAGGTTTGTTTAACTTGGATATGACTCACCAAGAAAACAAGAAGAGTTCTTCAAAGAACAAAGAGTTTAACTCAAAACAAAGATGATAATCGAATGGTTTATTGCTGAAATGAGATTACATATTTATAGTAGCAAAAGGTATGTGAAAGGACTTAGAGTTTTGTGGAAAAAGAATTAAAAATAGTCAAAGTGGCTCTTCGGTTCTTGATCTGGTCGAAATGACCTTTGGTGTACTGTCCAGGTTCGTCCGAATCTAGTCTGATCACGAATGACCCTTCGCCTACTGTCCAGGTTCGTCTGTACCCGACGGGTGTACCTCGGTAAGGAGTAGGACGTACTGTGGTGTGTCCGTGTGGATGATTGATGAACTTTCGTGAACGGATGACCACTTTAGATGAACCAAATCTTCAGAGAGCTTAAGTATCCTTGCTTTAGAAAGATTAGAATGATCGATCATCATGAAATCTTTAAACGGGTCGGAAAAGTCTTGTTTATGTCCATCGGGACATGCGGTACGTACCAAACGGGTCAGAAGTGACGTGTTGCGTCCTAACTCAGGTTCCACTCGTTGATCTTGAGTTCTGGCTTGACTGTTGGTCTTAGAATGTCGAATGGGTCGGGAAATACTTGCTGTGGGACAGTCAATTTGTTCATTAGGTCGTGGTTCCAGCCTTAGGTCATTTCTGGATGTACGCGGGTTGATTCTGTAAACGGCACTGTTTGTTGATCTGGTACGGTTGGATGGGTGAACCTCGGTTGGACTGATCTGCTCGTCCTGATCACCATGCTGGGCTGGTTCCACGTACTGGGGTGCATCATTCCCTCCCTCTTAAAAAGGATTTGTCCACAAATCTAGATCATCTGCACAAAAAGGAGATAAATCAGAAACATTGAAACTTGAAGAATGTCATACTTACCTTGCAAGTCCAACTGATAGGCATTGTCATGGATCTTTTTAAGGATCTGAAAAGGACCATCGACTGTAGGCATGAGTTTTGACTTCCTTTCTTCAGGAAAACGTTCCTTCCTTAGATGAACCCAAACAAGGTCGCCTTCTTCAAAGACCACTTTTTGTTTCTTTTTATTCGCCTTTCTTGTGTAAATCTCAGTTTTGGCTTTGATGTTGTCACGAACTTTCTCATGCAACTTCTGAATCGTGTCCGCCTTCTTCTTGCCATCTGTACTAACTCTTTCACTCAAAGGCAAAGGCAAAAGATCAAGTGGAGATAAGGGATTGAAACCATACACAACCTCAAAAGGAGAAAACTTGGTAGAAGAATGCATGGAATGATTATAAGCAAATTCAACATGAGGCAAACATTCTTCCCAATGTCTAAGATTCTTCTTAACCAATGATCTAAGCAATGCTGACAAGGTCCGGTTTACAACCTCAGTTTGACCATCGGTTTGGGGGTGACAAGTGGTGGAAAACATCAAACGAGTACCTAACTTAGACCACAAAGTTCTCCAAAAATGACTAAGAAACTTAGCATCTCGATCTGAAACAATTGTCCTAGGCATTCCGTGCAACCTAACAATGTCTCTAAAGAACAGTTCAGCAACGTGCACAGCATCATCAGTTTTATGACATGGTATGAAATGAGCCATCTTAGAAAATCTATCGACCACCACAAAGATAGAGTCTTTACCCAATTTTTACTTAGGCAAACCAAGCACAAAGTCCATAGAAATGTCTACCCACGGATGAGAAGGAATAGGAAGGGCAAAATACAAACATTGGTTTTTGGCTTTAGACTTGGCTTTCTTGCAAACCACACATCGACTACAAATTCGTTCCACATCCTTCATCAAGCTCAGCCAAAAGAAGTGTTCATATACAACCTTGTGTGTATTCTTGATTCCAAAGTGTCCCATAAGACCTCCTCCATGTGCTTCCCTGAGAAACAACTCCCTCAAGGAACATTGGGGTACACACAAGCGGTTATCAAAGAATAAGAATCCAGAGATTTGATAATACTTGCCATAAGCCGTTTTTGAACACTTTTGGAAAATCTCTTTGAAATCTGGGTCAGTTGCATATAAATCCTTGATAAATTCAAAACCAAGCAACTTTGTTTCAAGAGCTGAAAGAAGCACATACCTTCTGGACAAGGCATCGGCCACTACATTGTCCTTACCTGGTTTGTACTTAATGACATAAGGAAATGTCTCAATGAACTCCACCCAACGAGCATGCCTCTTGTTCAGCTTTTGTTGGCCCTTAAGATGTTTCAAGGACTGATGATCGGTGTGGATCACAAACTCTTTAGGCCAAAGGTAGTGCTGCCATGTTTGTAGAGCTCTCACCAGAGCATATAGCTCTTGGTCGTACGTAGGGTAGTTGAGTGTGGCGCCTCCAAGTTTCTCACTGAAGTAAGCGATTGGTTTCCTATCCTGCATCAAGACAGCACCAATACCAACTCCGGAAGCATCACATTCAATCTCAAAGGTCTTAGAAAAATCAGGAAGTACAAGTAAAGGAGCTTGAGTCAACTTCCTTTTTAGAATCTGAAATACCTCTTCTTGAGCTTGTTGCCACTTGAACCCGACATTCTTCTTGATTACTTCAGTCAATGGGGCTGCAATGGTACTGAAGTTCGGAACAAACCGCCTATAGAAGCCGGCAAAGCCATGGAAGCTTCTCACTTCGCCCACGGTCGATGGACTAGGCCAGTCCCGGATAGCTTTGATCTTTTCCTCGTATACCCTTAGTCCATCTGCACCTACAACAAAGCCTAAGAACACCACGTTATCTGTTCCAAAAGAGCATTTACCAAGATTTGCAAAAAGCCTCTCTTTCCTAAGAATTTCAAGAACAGATTTCAAGTGCATCCTATGATCTTCTAGGTTCTTGCTGTAAATGAGAATGTCATCAAAGTAAACAACCACAAAATGACCAATGAAGGATCTCAAGACGTGATTCATCAAACGCATGAAAGTACTAGGTGCATTAGTAAGCCCAAATGGCATCACAAGCCATTCATACAATCCTAGTTTGGTCTTAAATGCAGTTTTCCATTCATCACCTTCCTTCATCCTAATCTGATGGTAACCACTTTTCAAGTCGATCTTAGAGAAGACACATGAACCATGCAACTCATCAAGCATGTCATCAAGCCTAGGAATGGGATGCCTATATTTTACCGTAATGTTGTTGATGGCACGGCAGCCAACACACATACGCCATGAGCCATCCTTTTTGGGTACTAACAGAACTGGCACGGCACAAGGACTAAGGCTCTCCCGGATGTAACCTTTTTCGAGAAGGTCACCAATCTGTTTCTGAAGTTCCTTGGTTTCCACCGGGTTGGTGCGGTACGCTGGTCGGTTCGGTAGAGATGCGCCCGGGACGAAGTCAATCTGGTGTTCAATGCCTCGAACCGGTGGCAGTCCCTTTGGATTCTCATCTGGAAAAACATCTGAAAACTCCTGCAAAAGATCTAGAAGTTCACTCGGAATCTTCGGTGCAAGGTCAGAAGAAGGAGCAGCCATAAGAGATTCTTTGTACACAAGTAAAAGAAGTGGCTTTTGAGAGTAAAGAGATTTCCTGACCTGACTTTCTTTAATAAAGAAGTTGGAATTTCGAGTGGATGTTTCAGATTCATCCTTCTTGGGTTCTTTGTCTCGACTCCTCTTGAGCTGGATCTGATCTTGGTGAACTTCCAAAGGAGTCAATGGGACCAACGTGATCTTCTTGCCTTTATGATCAAATGAGTGTCGGTTTGTGTAGCCATCATGCACGGCTTTCTTATCAAATTGCCATGGCCGGCCCAAGAGAATATGGCATGCGTCCATGGGAAGGACGTTACACACAACCTCGTCCTCGTATCATCTGATGGTAAGAGGGACGGTGACTTGTTCTTTTACCAAATGCTCGCCAGCTTCATTTAGCCACTCGAGCCGGAAGGGTCGAGAGAGTGGCTTAGTCACAAGTCCAAGTTTCCTGACAAGAGTTTCACTAGCAAAATTAGTACAACTTCCACCATCAATGATTAAAGAACAAACTTTTTCAGAAACAAGACAACGAGAATGAAAGAGATTCTCCCTTTGTTCTTTTTCATTGGTTTTGGGCTGAACACTCAAATATCGCCTTGTGACAAGTAGTGGACCGTGAGCTGGATGGTCGAAGCAATCTGCCTCATCAAAAATTGGACCAGAATCAGCGTCATAGGTCGGGCCGAAAGTATCGACCAGCCGGTCCTCCTCCTCATCGAAGATGGGTTCGCCCATGACCTTTCTAGTGACAAGCAAAGGTCCGTGGTGTGGGTAGTCAAAGGATTTCTATTCCTCATCAAAGATAGGACCCAAATCCTCCTTGTCCTCCTCTTCATCCTCGGACTCAACCTCACCATTCTCCATGAGAATCATCACTCGCTGGTTGGGGCAGTTTTTGGCATAGTGTCCTAGACCTTGACACTTGAAGCACCTAATGTCTCTTGCTCGGACAGAAGTCTCAACTTCCTTTCCTTTGTCCACACGAGCAGGAACATTAGTCTTAAAAGCATTATGTGTTGTGGGAGAAGACTTACCTTTGTCTGGATAGCTTGGTTTTGGAGCGTGGGCCGGTTTGGGAGCAAGAGCCGGCCTTGAGTAGTTCTTTCTTTTGACTTGCTGTTCAATCAAAATGGCCTTATGTAACATTTGCTCCACACTACCATACTCTTGAAGCTCCATACGATCTTGGATGTCACGGTTGAGACCTGAAAGAAATCGTGCCATGGTGGCATCCATAGGCTCGTCCACATCAGCCTTGATCATCAAGATCTCCATCTCTTGGTAGTAGTCTTCCACAGACTTGGTGCCCTGAAGTAGGCGTCTCAACCTCTGGTGGAGGTCTCGGTTATAATGAGCAGAAACAAATCGTCTCCTCATCAGCATGGTAAGTTCATCCCATGTTTCAATTGGCCTTTCACCTGTTCTCCTCCTATGAGTCACAACTTGGTCATACCAGTTAATAGCATAGCCAGAGAATTCAGTAGCAGCCAATCTAACTTTCTTAAGATCAGAAAAGTTTTGACAGTCAAAGACAAGTTCAATCTTTCTTTCCCATTCAAGGAAAGCATCAGGATCGTTTTTACCATCAAAAGTTGGGATTTTCAGTTTCAATCCGCCTAAACTATCATCAGCACGATCAGTTCTAGCAAATGGGTTGGTATCACCTTGCTCTCGGTTTCTATGACCTCTCCTAGGTCGGTTGGTTGATCTGACTTCATCCTCTCGAAGATCTTCCCCTAGGGTCTCATCATCGGACCGGTTGTACCTCCTTGGGCGATCTCTTCTTGCTCCGGCTCTAGGATGAGTTTGTTGTCTAGCCTGAAGTTCATCAAGCCTTTGATGGATCTGGTCTAAACCTGCATTCATCAAGTTAGTCATGGAATCATTTAAAGAACACATTTGTAGGTTAGACAGTCCAGCAAATGAGTTTCCGGGTTGTTTTCTTTCTCCTTAACTACTCATGGTTCCTGAAATTTCTTAAACACAAAACGTTAGACAAAAAACCTCACACTCTCAAGTGTTTGATCCTCACCCACACACGTGTTTCTCTCAGATTTTTGGTGGTCACACACACGAGTTTCCACTCTAGGTTCTAAGAGAACTGATCAAGAATCCCAATGGACAATTCCAAGTAAACAAGAGGGAATTTCTCAAGATAGAAAGATAAGAGATTTTTGGGGTTTTGAAATCCGTTTTAACCTCCTCAAAGGCTGGATTTCTCCTCAACCAGCAGGCTTTCTCTTCCACCACCAATCCACAAATCAAACTCTTGAGTCTTTTTTTTTTTGATCGAGATTTTTAGCCCGGATTTAAGATAGATAGAAGAAGAAGTGTTTGAAGAAAATGGAAGATGAGAAAGATGGATGAATAGACAATACCGGAAGAGTGGCTCTGATACTACTTGATACTCCCTTAGATAGGATCACTCGACCGGATTGGATTGGATATGCTCTCACGGATGAGAACTGGATGGATTGAAGGGTCGCACGAAGGTTGCGGAAGGCCTCCGATATTCCCGTCTTCAGTTGGCGCTTGATATGACTCACAAGTCCACCAAAGGAAGATGCTCTAGTCGTCGCTTGATATGACTCACAAGACCAACGATTCGAGGTTTGTTTAACTTGGATATGACTCACCAAGAAAACAAGAAGAGTTCTTCAAAGAACAAAGAGTTTAACTCAAAACAAAGATGATAATCGAATGGTTTATTGCTGAAATGAGATTACATATTTATAGTAGCAAAAGGTATGTGAAAGGACTTAGAGTTTTGTGGAAAAAGAATTAAAAATAGTCAAAGTGGCTCTTCGGTTCTTGATCTGGTCGAAATGACCTTTGGTGTACTGTCCAGGTTCGTCCGAATCTAGTCTGGTCACGAATGACCCTTCGCCTACTGTCCAGGTTCGTCTGTACCCGACGGGTGTACCGCGGTAAGGAGTAGGACGTACTGTGGTGTGTCCGTGTGGATGATTGATGAACTTTCGTGAACGGATGACCACTTTAGATGAACCAAATCTTCAGAGAGCTTAAGTATCCTTGCTTTAGAAAGATTAGAATGATCGATCATCATGAAATCTTCAAACGGGTCGGAAAAGTCTTGTTTATGTCCATCGGGACAAGCGGTACGTACCAAACGGGTCAGAAGTGACGTGTTGCGTCTTAACTCAGGTTCCACTCGTTGATCTTGTTCTGGCTTGACTGTTGCTCTTAGAATGTCGAATGGGTCGGGAAAGACTTGCTGTGGGACAGTCAATTCGTTCATTAGGTCGTGGTTCCAGCCTTAGGTCATTTCCGGATGTACACGGGTTGATTCTGTAAACGGCACTGTTTGTTGATCTGGTACGGTTGGATGGGTGAACCTCGGTTGGACTGATCTGCTCGTCCTGATCACCATGCTGGGCTGGTTCCACGTACTGGGGTGCATCACATGGCCAGTCCCAATAGTCTAAACAAAAGACCATACTTGTCTAAAACTAAAACAAAAACATAACATAGGGAAGACACTCTCTTAGAAACATTCTTTATGGATCTAACTCATAGTTCTTAGACATCGACCTCCCAATCGAGTAATCCCTAACTCTTAGTGGGTCCACATGCTGTTCAACCTCGACGTCCTCTCCCGGAGTGGCCGGTCTAACGTCCTACGAATGAGGAGAACAGTAATCAGGGCCTAGTGCTCCCATTTTTTCCTCTCTATCTGAGGGATCGTCGATTCCATGTTGGAAATGTCGGCATCAGATGCCTCAACATCCGCGCCTCGACATCCACACCTCTTCGGTCTTGAAGTCGTAGTCGCTTCCATGTGTACACCATAGAGCCCCAATGGAACCTCAATACTGAAGCTCTCCAAAGTCAGTCATAAACTGTGTCGAACGATATTCATGATCGCGGCCATTTCTCTTCGACCATCTCTATGGTCACGATAAAGAAGGCACGCCCGCTCCCGATCGAAATATTTCTCACGAAAAAAGCGCACCTCGACCTCGCCCTTCAAGCGAGAAATTTCCTTCTAGGCCACCTCGACTTTAAACTGAGCCATCTATGCTTCAAGGTGACTCGCCCTAAGGGCCTCGTACATCACATGACGGCCCTGCAAGAAAGTTTTTCGGTAGACGCAAATTCTACAAAAAGAAGTTGTCGTAAAAGCAAAAACTAACCCCATGCAGAGTCGCAAAGCTTCCGAAAACTTTGCCGATCTAACAGGTTCTCGGCTGGTCGCGGACTGACCCGATGGAATGTTAAGAGAGGCGAAATATTTTTCAAAGTCAGAGCCACCTCCGCACGACGGCAGCAGTCTCTGACTGGTACCGCTCCAATCTCTAGCAAGGAGATCGTGGTACCACACCTCCAAGGGAAAAATCTACCCCATCGTACGTGACATCGCCTTCATCAGTGGCAACTTGTTTATTTTTGGTAGCCCCCTCTCTCACTCACAATAGGAATCTCGTATGGGAGGTACTGCTCAATAACTGGATCAGATTCTTCGTCCACGACCGTACGAGGTCGAGCTCAAGCAAGATGGTACTCAGGTGTTGTGCGAACTCGCTGCAGAGAAGCGTAACCCTAATAGAACGGGCTACCTAAAAGAAGGTCCCTAACAACGAGTGTGTCTGCAGGAAACGAGGGAAGAGGGTCTACAACTGCAAAACAAAAAAAATTGCCAGACATCACTAAGCAACAAAAAACAATTTGAGTATCCGACCACGATACCATTGGGACTCCATAATCATGAAATCAACGTCTAGGATCGCATCTCTTAAGGAAAACTTTCTCGAAATAATTTCAAGAAAGGTCCTAAGTTATAAACTCCCAAACAACGACCACGTCAAAAACACGAACAATGCCAAGCTTGATCAACCAATCCGACCCACCAAATGGCTTGTTGGATCGACCATTCCAACTCGCTTGATGGAGAGCTTGATGCACAAAACTCACCATCATGTGAGTTGGATCAACTAGTGCAACTCCCCTGATGGCGAGCTGGATGCACCACATCAAACTGCCAGAAAGCGAGTTGGACCGACCAATCAAACCTGCCAATAGCAAGTTGGATCAACCAGTACAACTCTCCTGATGGCGAGCTGTATGGACCACATCCAACTCGCGTAATGGCGAGTTGGATGAACCACATCAACCTCGCCATCAGGCGAGTTGGATCGGCCATGTCCGACTCACTGTCAGGAAAGTTGGGTCAGCACCATTCGTCTCATTTCCGACCAATGCCTCTCTTGAACCTCGATCGCACTTTTTCGTCTCTATTGGAGTTACCGTTGGAACTTTACGATAAAAAACGTAAAGACATGTTTTCTCATATGATTTCAGATTGTTCGTATAAGATGGAAACGGTTGAATTAAGACCGAAGTTGCCTCAACTATACGAGTAATTTTAACTACTTATGAAATTAACATCGTACTAAAGGTCATCTCTCAGAGAAATCGTAAAAACGTGTATGATGTGATCATGGACCGAATCACTAAGGAGAACAAGGAGGGTCTAGATGAGTCACATGATACCACAATGCACCAGCAGCCTGGTGATGATGCTCTAACCATTCCAGAAGGTCCCATGACTCGTTCCAGAGTCAAGAAACTTAAGGAGACAGCTTTAGGATTACTCACTTCACATCCACATCAAGAAGAAGGTCTTGGACAAGGTTTGATCCGAGATGTCTTGAACACCATTCAAGCCATCTCTACATCAAGCTGAGTTAGTGTCTAGGCAAGACATTTGGTGTGTGCCCTTTTCCTTGCTTTTGGTTTTGTCCCACGAGGTTTTCCGGAGGAAGGTTTTTAACGAGGCCACGACTTGTCTTACAAATCACTTAGGCTTTATCTCAGCCCAAGACCAGTAGAAGTATTTACATTTTAAGCTTATGTTATGTTTAAACTATAGTTTTCCTTTTTAATTATTTTCAAACCCTAGAGAGCATGTTCTCTGGCTTCTTTTATTTAAGGGTTATCCCTAACCCTATTGTACGAAAGAAATTATCAATCAACGAGTTTCTTTTCTCTCTTGAGGGCTCTCTCTCTACAAAGGTGTCGAGTGTTTCTGGTGTGTAGTATCCAGAGCATAAGGGTGATTATCTTGGTGTGTCATATCCGAGTTATTCACCTAGGAGTATCAAGAGTTCTCTCATCCCTCTTGTGTCACCATTCATCCCACAAACCTTGAAGAACTTGAGTCTCTGATTCGTTCTTGCAAGGATCTATCCTCCCAGTCAACCAAAGAGCATCCTAGGGACGCATCAAGTGGTATCAGAGCAACTTTGGTTTGGGAAGTGTTCTTTCTCTCTTTATTCTTTTTTGGTTCATCCGCAAATAAACTCATAATCAACTTGAAAAAGAAGTAGATCTAAGTTGTTAGGCTGCTCAAAATTCATAGAGTGTTAGGCAAGTTTTTAGAAGAATTTCCTTTTTGCTTGGTAGGCGGAAACCCTAGTCAATTTAACCTAGCCGCAATCCTTTTTTCTCTTGTCTTGCCGAGAAAGCTTATCCTTCATTGTGTTGATCTTTTTCCTTTTTACTTCTCTTGTTTACCTAGAATTCTTTTACTGGTTATCTTGTTTCCTTTGTGCAGGCAGCCATGGGAACCGAGTCTGAAGAAGAAGCTGAGCTAGTCCGGAAGAACAAGCTGCTCATAGAAGCCATGACTTCTCAACTGAATAAGTCCATGGTAGCAACCATGACCGAGATGATGAGGACCAACCTCAATGAGATCCGGAGAGAGTTCAGAGAAGAAGTAAGAAGAGCTACTGGTCAAGGAACCAACCGAGATACTAGGAGAGAAGAGAGACCTCATGCAACTCGACAAGAGCATGCTGGTTCTGAGGAAACTGACAACTACTATAAGCATATCATCTCGTCCTCAAGACATAGTCAAAGAAGATATAGGCGTGGACAAGAAGGAAGGACAAACCAGAGAGATGAACTTGTTGGTTTGAAGATCAAGATACCCCCATTCCATGGCAAAGCTGATCCGGATGCCTACCTTGAGTGGGAGAAGAAGATTGAGTTGGTCTTTCAGTGTAAGCAGTACACAAACCACAAGAAGATCCAGATTGCTGCTACTGAATTCTATGACTATGCTCTAAGCTGGTGGGATCAGTACATCACTAACCGTAGAAAGAATGGAGAGGAACCAATTGAGACTTGGACAGAGATGAAGTCTATCATGCGCAAGAGGTTTGTTCCAAGTCATTACCACAGAGACTTGCATCACCGGCTCAGGAAGCTTACTCAAGGTTCAAGATCAGTGGAGGAGTATTACCAGGAGATGGAGTTGCTCATGCTAAGGGCTAGCATATCAGAAGATAGAGAAGCAACCATGTCAAGGTTCCTATGTGGTCTAAACTGAGATATACAAGAGAATGTTGAGATGCAACATTATGTGGAGTTAGAAGAGATGTTACACAAGGCTATTCTTGTGGAACAACAGCTCAAGAGGAAGGGAAATTCACGAGCCAGGAAGAGAAGTCACCTTAACCTAAGGAGTCTAAACCATACCACAAAGACAACAAGTCCTATCCGAGGGAAGAAACCAAACCAAGCAGTGCTCTTGACAAGGGCAAGGGAAAGGTTGAGGCTTCTAGTTCCAGAGCTCGTGATGTAACTGTTTTAAGTGCCAAGGACGAGGTCATTATGCCAATGAGTTTACCAACAAGAGAGTCATGATCTTGCTGGAAGATGGTGAGTATGCCTCAGAAGATGACAACACCGAGTCTGACCAAGAAGAGACTGAAGAGGAGCATGAAGAAGGACCAGTCCAGGGGAAGCTCTTAGTAGCAAGAAGGCTTCTAATCTTGCAAACCAAGACTGAGGAGCTAGAGCAACGAGAGAACCTATTCTATACCCGGTGCGTGGTCCAAGGGAAGGTATGCAGCCTCATAGTTGATGGAGGCAGTTGTGTGAATGCTGCTAGTGAGACAATGGTCAAGAAGCTGGGATTGAAGGTTCAGAAGAATCCCAAACCTTACCGGCTACAATGGTTGAATGAAGAAGGCACCATGAAGGTTTCAAGTCAAGTGCTCATTCCTTTAGCCATAGGAAGATATGAAGATGAAGTCTCGTGTGATGTGATGCCTATAGAAGCTGGTCACATACTTCTTGGGAGACCTTGGCAATCTGATCGCCGAGTTATCCATGATGGCTTCACCAACAAGCACTCCTTTGAGTTCATGGGTCGCAAGAGTGTCCTGGTTCCCTTGACACCTAAGGAAGTTCAACATGATCAGATTCAACTCCAAAAGAAGAAGGAGATTGATCTCAAACCGGCTGGAACTAAGCAGCCAAACTTTTATGCCAACATGGGTGATATCAAAAGAACTCTCTACTTTAAACAATCAGCTATCTTACTTGTGTTTAAAGAAACTCTTTTAACTTAACAGATTCTACACCGGTGTATCCGAGTGAAATGGTTTCTCTTTTGCAGGAGTTTCAAGATGTATTTCCAGAGGACAATCCCATTGGTTTACCTCCTATGCGTGGGATTGAGCACCAGATCGACTTTGTTCCAGGATCTACACTTCCAAACCAACCAGCATACAGAACCAACCCGGTTGAGACCAAGGAGTTGCAAAGACAAGTAGAGGAACTCATGGAGAAGGGCTATATCCGAGAGAATTTGAGCCCATGTGCTGTACCAGTGCTCATAGTGCCTAAGAAGGATGGTACATGGCGTATGTGTGTTGATTGTAGATCAATCAACAACATCACAGTGAAGTCTCGCCACCCTATACCTAGACTAGATGATATGCTTGATGAATTGCATGGTTCTTGCATCTTTTCTAAGATAGATTTAAAGAGTGGTTATCATCAGATTAGGATGAAAGAAGGAGATGAATGGAAGACTGCATTTAAAACTAAACATGGATTATATGAGTGGTTAGTTATGCCATTTGGATTGACAAAAGCACCTAGTACATTGATGAGGTTAATGAATCATGTTCTTAGATCATTCATAGGCATTTCTGTTGTTGTATACTTTGATGACATCTTAGTATATAGCAAGACCTTAGAAGAACATATAGAACATCTTAGGGCTGTCCTGAATGTTTAGAGAAATGAAAAGCTTTATGCCAACTTGAAGAAGTGCACTTTTTGCATGGATAAATTGGTTTTTCTAGGCTTTGTTGTGAGCGCAGATGGAGTTAAGGTGGATGAAGAGAAGATCAAAGCCATCAAGGACTGGCCGAGCCCAACCTCAGTAGGAGAAGTGAGAAGTTTCCATGGGCTTGCTGGGTTCTTTAGGCGATTTGTGAGAGACTTTAGCACCATTGCAGCTCCCTTAACTGAAGTGATAAAGAAAGATGTCGGATTCAAGTGGGGAGAGGCACAAGAGAAGGCTTTCCAAAGCCTTAAAGAGAAGCTTACTCAATCATCTCTTCTTATGCTTCCTGACTTTACAAAAACTTTTAAAATAGAATGTTATGCCTCAGGAATTGGAATTGGTACTGTATTGATGCAGGATAGGAAACCCATAGCCTACTTCAGTGAGAAGCTTGGAGGAGCTACTCTCAACTATGCAACATATGACAAAGAACTTTATGCCTTGGTGAGGGCCTTGCAAACATGGCAGCATTACTTGTGGCCCAAGGAGTTTTTCATCCACACTGATCATGAGTCCTTAAAGTATCTAAAAGGGCAGAGTAAGCTTAGCAAAAGACACGCAAGATGGGTTGAGTTCATTGAGACCTTCCCATACGTGATCAAATATAAACAAGGTAAGGAGAACATAGTTGCTGATGCACTATCTCGGAGGTATGTTCTCTTGACCACTTTAGATGCTAAGTTACTTGGGTTTGAGCCGATTAAGGATATGTATGATACTGACCTTGATTTCAAGGAAGCTTATGCATTTTGTGAGAAATTTGCTGTAGGGCATTACTTTAGACAGGAAGGTTTCGTGTTCTATGACAATAGATTGTGTGTGCCTAATTGCTCTTTGAGAGATCTCTTTGTTACGGAATCCCATGGGGGAAGTCTAATGGGACATTTTGGGATTGCCAAGACCCTAGAAGTTTTGCAGGATCACTTCTATTGGCCGCACATGAAGAGAGATTTGGAGAGAATCTGTGGGAGGTGTGCTACTTGCAAGCATGCCAAGTCCCAAGTCCAATCCTAGGGTTTGCATACTCCTTTACCCATCCCACACCATCCTTGGAATGACATTACCACGGACTTTATTGTTGGATTACCTAGGACTAGAACCGAAAAGGACTCAATCTTTGTTGTTGTTGATAGGTTCTCTAAGATGGCAAATTTCATAGCATGTCATAAGACTGATGATGCATTGCATATTGCTAACTTGTTCTTTAAAGAGGTTGTTCGTTTACATGGCATGCCTAGGACTATAGTTTCTGATAGGGACACTAAGTTTCTTAGTTACTTTTGGAAGACTCTTTGGTATAAGCTAGGCAGTAAGTTGTTGTTTTCTACTACTTGTCATCCACAAACTGATGGACAAACTGAGGTAGTTAATAGAACTCTAGGAACACTCCTGCATGCATTCATTAGAAAGAACTTGAAAACTTGGGAAGATTACTTGCCTCATTGTGAATTTGCATACAATCATGCCATGCATTCTGCTTCTAAGTTTTCTCCATTTGAAATTGTTTATGGGTTCAATCCCACCTCTCCTTTGGATCTAATGCCTTTACCTGAGTGTGAAAGAGTTAACTTGGACGGCAAGAAGAAAGCTGAGATGGTCCAACAAATCCATGAGAAGGCTAGACAAAACATTGAGCAGAAAACCAAGCTCTATGAGAAGCAAGCCAAAAGGGGAGACGTGTGAGGGTCTTTGAAGTAGGTGACCAAGTGTGTCTTCACCTGAGGAAGGATAGGTTCCCCAACGAGATGAAGTCCAAGTTGATGCCAAGGGATGATGGACCCTTCGAGGTCATCCACAAGATCAATGACAATGCCTATAAACTTGATCTCCAAGATTTGAGGACAAATCCTTTTCAAGAGGGAGGGAATGATGTGATCATGGACCGGATCACTAAGGAGAACAAGGAGGGTCTAGATGAGTCAAATGATGCCACAATGCACCAGAAGCCTGGTGATGATGCTCTAACCATTCCAGAAGGTCCCATGACTCGTTCCAGAGTCAAGAAAATTAAGGAGACTGTTGTAGGATTACTCACTTCACATCCACAACAAGAAGAAGGTCTTGGACAAGGTTTGATTTGAGATGTCTTGAACACCATTCAAGCCCTCTCTACATCAACCTGAGTTAGTGTCTAGGCAAGACATTTGGTGTGTGCTCTTTTCCTTGCTTTTGGTTTTGTCCCACGAGGTTTTCCGGAGGAAGGTTTTTAACGAGGCCACGACTTGTCTTACAAATCACTTAGGGTCTATCTCAGCCCAAGACCAGTAGAAGTATTTACATTTCAAGCTTATGTTATGTTTAAACTAAAGTTTTCCTTTTTAATTATTTTGAAACCCTATAGAGCATGTTCTCTGGTTTCTTTTATTTAAGGGTTTTCCCGAACCCTGTTGTACGAAAGCAATTATCAATCAACGATTTTCTTTTCTCTCTTGACGGCTCTCTCTCTAGAAAGGTGTCGAGTGTTTCTGGTGTGTAGTATCCAGAGCTTAAGGGTGATTATATTGGTGTGTCATATCCGAGTTATTCACCTAGGAGTATCAAGAGTTCTCTCATCCCTCTTGTGTCACCATTCATCCCACAAACCTTTAAGAACTTGAGTCTCTGATTCGTTCTTGCAAGGATCTATCGTCCCAGTCAACCAAAGAGCATCCTAGGGACGCATTAGTATACGTCAAAAGTCGGCCGAAAAGTTCTACAACGCGGCTAAGAGCCAACTTACAAGTTCAGACAAAATTGAGCCCAAGGTTACTGTGATGGTCTATCTATTATTCGCAGGAAAAGATAAATGTCAAGTTTCAAAAGATAAACATGAAGATCAGGGAAAATGGAATATTTTCGCAAAGCGATAAACTTGACCTAGGGGCAGAGAAGGAATGTACGACCAACCTAGAAGGCATATATAAGGGAAACTAAAGCAAGAACTGCCGTGATCCAAAGATTGAGACTTAGAGAATTCTTGTTAGCTTAGAAGAACTTAAAACTTTGGTGGCTAGACTAGCAAAATTATACATAGAACGTTTTTCTGCTTCGGTTCTTCGATTTTCTTTGTTAGCAGTTCTCTATTCATCATGTTTTTGGTAAAACCTTGTACCTTTGTTCTTGTCAATCAATAAAACGCATCTGTGCACCTTACTATCAATATTCTTTTATCTTTGTCTTTTTCGTATTCATATGTTTACGCAGATAATCCGGGTCCTGTGAGAAAATTAAGGTTTCCTGACTTTCCTAATTTTATGGAAATCAATAGTGAAAACTTCGGTTCCCACAGTTTGACGATAGAGGGAGGGGGGTCGGATTCCCTAACTCAAAGATCACCGAACAATTAAGAAACAATATGCCTAACCAAGTGGGAAGAAACGTCAGTCAATCGACCTATATCGTACAACAGGATCATGGGGACTCCATGGATGAACTCGATGCAAGCAGTTCCATCAACTTACTATATGTGCCTTAGGTTTCCAACTCCTCACGGAATAAAAAAAAATTGCCATCAGCAACTACGCCTAGCAAGAAAAAAAATCGTCATTTTGTCGACGACGCCCTGGAACAAGATGAAAGAGAAATCTTCTATAAATTAGAAAGATCAAAGCTTTGGAAAGAAAACGCGAACCAAATTGAAAGCTGGTTGTCTTGGTATTCCTCGACGAATCATTTCTGGAGCGTTGCGTCGAAATCGGTGCTAACCTTTGCGAGCCTCTTAAAACAGAGCTTGTTGCATGTTTGAAAAATAACCTTCACATGTCTGCTGGGCTGCAGAAGACATGTCAGGGATTGACATCAAAATAACATGTCATTAACTCAACGTCGATCTGACTTTTAAACCTGTCAATCTCCTCAGGTTGGGCTCAATAAAAGAACTCAGATACCGAGACTGGCTCGCTAACCCCGTCCTCGTCAAAAAGAAGAAAAAAACGGAAAGTGGCGAGTCTGTGTTGATTTTACTGACCTCGGTAAAGCTTGTCCTAAGTACAACTTCCCACTACCACACATCGATTGTTTGGTAGAAGCGACGGAAGGAAATAAGCTCATGTCTTTCATGGATGGCTTTTCCAGTTAAAAGAAGATCATGATGAATCCTGATGATCATGAGAAAACTGCGTTCATCACAGATTGCAACACATATAGCTATAAGGTAGTGCAGTTTAGTGTGAAGAATTAGGGAGCAAACTATCAGCGACTCGTCAACCGTATGTTTTCTGAACAACTCAGAAAAACTATGGAGGTTTAAATTGACGATATGCTAGTTAAATAACTCGAAGAAAAAGACCATGTCATCCATATGCAGGAATGCTTTGAGATGTTAGACCTGCATAACATGAAGCTAAACCCGGTAAAATGCAGATTTAATGTCGCATCTAGGGAATTCCTCAGATATCTCGTGACATATCGAGGAATCGAAGCAAATCCAAAACAAATAAACACATTGATCGAAATGGAATCCCGTAGAACAAAACAAGAAATTCAGAGATTAACCAGAAGAGTCGCAACACTCAACCGTTTCATCTCCCGGTCAACTGATAAGTGTCTCCCCTTTTACGACACTTTGAATGGGAATAAAAATTTTGAGTGGTCCCCGAAAAATGCGAGAAAGTGATAAGGCCTGATATTTACCAGTATTTTGCCATGATATCAGCCATATTTAGAGTCTATTATGTGTTTAGAGTATGATTTATAGTATTTTCACGTTAAGGTACGTTCTGAAGAACTTTGGTGATTCTGGAGCTTATAATGATGCAGAACTGCACAGATATATGCGTCAGATGTTGAGCTATGAATGGAGACCTTGCCACAGTGAGATTGAGTTGGATGCACCACATCAAACTCGCCAGAAAGCGAGTTGGACTGACCAGTCCAACTTGCCAATAGCAAGTTGGATCAACCAGTACAACTCTCCTGATGGCGAGCTGGATGCACCACATCCAACTCGCCATCATGTGAGTTTGACATACCAGTCCAACTCACGTAATGGCGAGTTGGATGAACCACATCAACCTCGCCATCAGGCGAGTTGGATCAGCCATGTCCGACTCACTGTCAGGAAAGTTGGGTCAGCACCATTCGTCTCATTTCCGACCAATGCCTCTTTTGAACCTCGATCGCACTTTTTTGTCTCTATTGGAGTTACCGTTGGAACTTTACGATAAAAACCGTAAGGATATGTTTTCTTGTATGAATTTAAATTGTTCGTATGAGATGGAAACGGTTGATTTAACACCAAAGTTGCCTCAACTATATGAGTAATTTTAACTACTTATGAAATTAACATCGCACTAAAGGTCATCTCTCAGAGAAATCGTAAAATGTATACGTCAAAAATCGGCCCGAAAAGGTCTACAACGCGGCAATGAGCCCACTTACAATTTCAGACGAAATTGAGCTCAAGGTTACTGTGATGGTCTATCTATTATTCACAGTAAGAGATAAATGTCAAGTTTCAAAAGATAAACATGAAGATCAGGGAAAATGGAATATTTTTGCAAGCGATAAACTCGACCTAGGGGCAGAAAAGGAATGTACGACCGACCTAGAAGGCATATATAAGGGAAACTAAAGCAAGAACCGCCGTGATCCAAAGATTGAGACTTACAGAATTCTTGTTAGCTTAGAAGAACTTAAAACTTTGGTGGCTAGACTAGCAAAATTATACTTAGAACGTTTTTTTCCGTTTCTGTTCTTCGATTCTCTTTGTTACCAGTTCTCTATTCATCATGTTTTTGGTAAAACCTTGTAGCTTTGTTCTTGTCAATCAATAAAACGCATCCGTGCAACTTACTATCGATATTCTTTTATCTTTGTCTTTTTCGTATTCATATGTTTACGCAGATAATCCGGGTCCAGTGAGAAAATTAAGGTTTTTCCTGACTTTCCTAATTTTACGGAAATCAATAGTGAAAACTTCGGTTCCCACAGTTTAACGATAGAGGGAGGGGGGGGGTCGGATTACCGAACAATTAAGAAACAATATGCTTAACCAAATGGGCAGAAACATTAGTCAATCGACTTATATCGTACAACGCGATCATGGGGACTCCATGGATGAACTCGATGCAAGCAGTTCCATCAACTTACTATATGTGCCTTAAGTTTCCAACTCCTCACGAAATCGAAAAAAATCTGGGGAGATCAGAAAATATCGCAAGTCTGTTTCACTACGGAGTTAAAACGAAAAAAATTGGCATCAGCAACTACGCCTAGCAAGAAAAAAAATCGTCATTTTGTCGACGACGCCCTGGAACAAGATGAAAGAGAAATATTCTATAAATTAGAAAGATCAAAGCTTTGGAAAGAAAACGCGAACCAAATTGAAAGCTGGTTGTCTTGGTATGCCTCGACGAATCATTCCTGGAGCGTTGCGTGGAAATCGGTGCTAACCTCTGCAAGCCTCTTAAAACAGAGCTTGTTGCATGTTTGAAAAAGAACCTTCACATGTTTGCTGGGCTGCAGAAGACATGTCAGGGATTGACATCAAAATAACATGTCATTAACTCAACGACGATCTGACTTTTAAACATGTCAAACTCCTTAGGTTGGGCTCAATAAAAGAAGTCAGATACTGAGACTGGCTCGCTAACCCCGTCCTCGTCAAAAAGAAAAAACGGAAAGTGGCGAGTCTGCGTTGATTTCACTGACCTCAATAAAGCTTCTCCTAAGGACAACTCCCCACTGCCACAAATAAGCTCATGTCTTTCATAGATGGCTTTTCCAGTTAAAACAAGATCATGATGAATCCTGATGATCGTGAGAAAACTGTGTTCATCACAGATCGCAGCACATATAGCTATAATGTAATGCGGTTTGGTGTGAAGAATGCGGGAGCAACCTATCAGCGACTCGTCAACCGTATGTTTTCTGAACAAGTCGGAAAAACTATGGAGGTTTACATTGACGATATCCTAGTTAAATAACTCGAAGAAAAAGACCATGTCATCCATTTGCAGGAATGTTTCGAGATGTTGAACCTGCATAACATGAAGCTAAACCCGGCAAAATGCAGATTTAATGTTGCATCCAGGGAATTCCTCTGATATCTCGTGACATATCGAGGGATCGAAGAAAATCCAAAAAAAATAAACACATTGATCGAAATGGAATCCCGTAGAACAAAATAAGAAATGCAGAGATTAACCAGAAGAGTCTTAACACTCAACCGTTTCATCTCCCGGTCAACTGATAAGTGTCTCCCCTTTTACGACACTTTGAAAGAGAATAAAAATTTTGAGTGGTCCCCGAAGAATGCGAGAAAGTGATAGGGCCTGATATTTACCAGTATTTTTCCATGATATCAGTCATATTTAGAGTCTATTATATTTGTTTAGAGTATTTTCACGTTAAGGTACGTTCTGAAGAACTTTAGTGATTCTGGAGCTTATAGTGATGCAGAACTGCACAGATATATGCGTCAGATGTTGATCTATGAATGGAGACCTTTCCACGGTGAGATTGAGATGATTTGTTGACAGAAGATATAGTTTTGAGTTATCTCTCCAATTCCACCAGTTTAAGGTCAATCTGGATCTTACAGCCAAAGTTATGCCCATTTTACTGGAGAGTGGTCTGTCTGCCTCGCGAGAGAAAGCTATCGAGAAGATGAATGAATGTCGATCGACGGCATAGCCTTGGTGTCGATCGACGGCATAGCCTTGGTGTCGATCGACGATGATCCCGACTTGTTTTATGGCCGACTTAAGCCCAAAAGCCATCACGAATTACCAGAATTCCCTTGGATCACTTAAAACCATATTCATGTGTTTCTATGCCATTGTTTCGGCACCAAGCTTTATTGTATATGTTGTTCTAGGGTTATGAGAGAAGGGAGGAACTCATTCAGAGTTCTTCTTGAACTCCTTTAGTTCTTTTTTTTTTATATTCTATATCTATTTCAACTATGATTTTTGTGACAACGATCATGTATGAGTAGATCTCTTATTAGGTTTAGGATTTATTAAAGGTATTGATGGATTAGCCAAACAATAGAATTGTTAGGGTGATTATTAAATTTTGCTTGTGTTCTAGACTAGCTAACTAGAACCCATTCAGAGTTCTTCTTGAACTCCTTTAGTTCTTTTTTTTATTTCTATTCTATATTTATTTCATCTATGATTTTTTGTGATAAAAATCATGTTTGAGTAGATCTCTTGTTAGGTTTAGGGTTTATTAAAGGTATTGACGGATTAGCCAAACAATTGAATTGTTAGGGTGATTATTAAATCTTGGTTGTCTTCTAGACTAGCTAACTAGAACCCTGATCATAGGATAGTTAGGCATAAGCGAGAGCATGGTCTACTGCCAGAATTAATCATGTTGAGCTAGGTTGCTACAAACAAACGAGAGTTGATTTAGTTAGTTTGGTGAAGTTATCGAATTAGGTCATAAAGCTTGACTCAAGAGACAATTGATCGATGCAGGATTGTTGCCATCGATCGACTGTCATTCTGTGTCAACAAGCGAGAGCTGAGACATCAGACTTAGTGAATAGGTTAGACTCACAGCGAGAGGTGGTCGTCTTTTATATTAGATATCGAGTTCTATGAGTAATACCCTTAGCTTCTATCTTCTGTAATCCACTTGCATGAAACCCTAGATCTAACTATTTATTATTATTGTTTAGTTACCAATCCATCAATTATCTGCTATAGTTTATTTAGCTTAATCATGACAGCATTGAGTTTATTTTGTCCACACTCCCTGTGGATTCAATCCCTAAAATACTACAATAGGACCTCTTTTGGCAATAATAGTTCGTAGGGTTAATTTGATAGAGTTTTCATTGAAATACATAAAAACCCTCCTGTCAAATTTGGTGCCGTTTCCGGGGAGCGAGGATTCTCCATTAGATTCAATTTCTTTGATTTAGTCGAGGTAATATTCTATATTAGTTTATTGACATAAAAAAATTCTTGTGTTTAAATTTGATTTACAACTCATGCGATAAGAATACATCATGTTGGTAACATAGTTTATGATAATCATATTTTAACCTCTCTCTCTCTCTCTCTATCTTTCTCCATCTCTCTCTCTCTATCTTTCTCCATCTCTCTCTCTCTCTATCTCTATCTCTCTCTCTCTCTCTCTGTTTTCCATTTAGGTTTTTTTTGTTTTTTTTTTCAAATCTGAAGATCTTAATCGAAACAAATGGCGTAGGTGAAAGTTGCATCGGATCCAGAGTCGTTGATGATGCATCTTAAAGAGTTAAGATGAAGACAAAGAGCAGGCGAGAGAGTTCAGGATTTTATTTTTTGTTACAGATAACATTTAAGTTAGCAAACATTTAACTTGTTACCTGATATTATTTATTTTTAGTGGATCTACAATTTATGTCTTGATTTTGAGATAAATTGTTTGTTATATATTACTATTTGATTGTCGCTAGTTAGTAATACGTGGTTAAGTGTTACAAAGTATGTGCTATATGTAGGTAAATGGTTGGTTAGATGATACATGGTTTGGTAGGTGTTATCTTTTTCTTGGCACATGAATTATTAGCTGGTACATTATTTGTTACCAGATTCATCTTGTCGTACTAGATACATTGTTTTCCTATTATGTATGTTATTGATTCTTTTAATAGTTTACACATAATTATGATCAGCTAACAAAACATGTAGTATCGTATGTTAGATCATAAATGGTTTGTTAGCTGATATAAGATTTGTTACCTGATAAATGTGTTCTTCGATTACTACATGTTTTCATACAAAAAACTTGTTATTAATTGATTTTCCAACTTGTAATAATTGGCTGGTTAGATGGCAAATGGAATGATACATGGTGTTAGTTAATATGTTGATCTGTTAAATGATTTGTTATCTAATACATAATTTGTTATGCGGAACATGTTTTGTTATAAAGAATTTTTGTTAATTAAAATATGATTATCAATTAACAAACGATGTAACGACCAACAAACCTTGTATCAGTTAATGACAAATGTTATGAAACATCTTACTGACTATTTATCAATTAATTAGAGACACCTTATAACAATAAAATATGTAATTAGAATGTCAATATAAAATATAGAATCTGCTAAAACATAAATAATATCGCGAACTAAAGAATACCAAATAACATATAATATACTATCTAGAATGGGCTTTTCTTAAAAATATAATACACCATTTCCTTATTTATGGTTGAAGAACAAGACCTTAACCCTGAAGCGCTATTACGATTAGAAATTAAAGGCAATGTGTGATCTTAAATGCAAGGGATAAAAAACGCCGATAATTGGAAGGCATAAAACCACCATAACATGTCATCCTCGGATATGTTGGAGACTTACATCCATGAATCTACAATCTTTGCTCGATCTATGAAAAAATTTCACTAAAGGTTTTTGGATATTAGTCGGAATCATAATAAAATTTATCAAATTTTTCATCTTAGTAAAGAAGATGAAAATAATATTTTTAAACTTGTTTTCTTATAAAAGATAAATGAAGGAGTGAAAAAGCTGAGAAAAAAACAATATTTTTGTAAAAAAATCTCCTATGCACAGTATCTCTACAAATGAAGGTATTCCAAATCCTTCAACGTTTAAAGACTTTTTCTCTTTTTCTCTCTGTGTATTTTAATGTTTCTTGAATCAGATTTTAGGGCTATTTTCATCCACTTGGTTCACAAAAGTCATGAAGAAGACCCATTCTTTCAAATCATGGGTACTTCCCTAATTTGGGTCCATCTTAAGTGCATATAGATAAATCTCCCTTGAAACATTTTCTTGGGTGTTACCTTTAATCATATATTATATTATATAGGAAATCAGTAATAACTAATCAAAATAATATATATATATATATATATATATTTCCAAGCAACATAATAATTAATCTTGTGTCCAAAAAGGATAAAACAATAGGTCCCACTTAATAAACATTATTAATCTTTTTCAAATGATCTGATCAATAAATTAACTAACAAAAACACTTAAACATTCTTACAAAAAAATTGTTAATAATTATAACTATTTTTTGCATGTTTACATACTATAAAATAAATTAATTTAATATGAAATTATTAAATTAATCACTTCTTTTATTTATATTTTATGCAAATTTAAATAATCATTCATATTAAATTAAATATTATATATAAATAAAATTTAGATTCAATAAATTGAAAATAAGTTTTATAATTAAAAATTTATCAAAAATATATATCACAAAAGTAATCAAATAAATTATAATTACTGAAAATAATATTAAATAATATATTATATGAATTTTTAATAGAAATACAAAATAATATAATTATATATAGATATACTGAAATAAAAACGTATAACGTGGATCAGAATCAAGTGCAAAATCTAGTGAGTTCTTAAAATTAAGCATTGATGTTCTTTTAAGTTTAAACAGAAAAAAAAAACTCTCCTTCTTTATTATTGCTGTAGATCATTTCAAAACCATTGATATTTACACCTTTAAATGTTGTAATAGAGGAAAAAAATTTCCAACCCATCTTGTTCATTTCTCTAAAATTAAGGTTGCTAATTTTTCTCCTAAATATGGAGGTAAATTATATTCTTCTATTATACATGTATACTTTTATTTACATAATAATACTAACTGTTAGACCTTTATACTTATAACCAAAATATTTTGTTTAAATAAAATAATATGTTATGAAAATTTTGAAAAAGTTCAAAGTAAATAGGGTTAATTATCAACTTTATAAATAAAAGTACTTGCTATAAAATTTAAATAGAATAAAATGTTTTTTTAGAAGTAGAAACAGAGTAATAAATTAAATTGAAATCTCTATTTTAAAGTTATTCTATTTTAGAAGTAAATACGAGAAACAAATTCGAGAAGATCTTAGGGCATCTCCAACAAGCCCTTTCATTTTTAGTGAGGTCCAGCTTTAAAAAAAGGAATGAAAGGCTGGTTCTCCAACAATCAACTTCAAATTTATTTTTTTATAAGAATTAATAATTTATGCTTTATTCCTCAGTATTATTAATAAGTAACTATAACCACTAAACTTTCAAAAACAAATAAAACATAGTATCTGAAACATATTAAAGTAAAATATTTTCGAAAAATATAATAATATGTAGTCAAATATAACTATGTTTAGTACAAAAAGTGTTAATAAAATAAATTTAATTAAAATAATTTTAAGAAAACATAACGATAAGTACCAAAATATGATATATAAAATGTTATTTATGAAATTATGAAAATATGTAGTTGCAGGGGCTAAGAGAAAGTAAATAGTGTTTAAATGGGTGAATAGTGCACCTTCAAAAATGGCTGTTGGAATGCAAAATCCTTCAAAAAATAAAGCGACAAAAAGGGTTGTTGGAGATGCTCTTAGTAGTACATTACGTTTTGATCCTACGTAAATCAAATAGATATAACATTAATTAGTATCAATTGCTAGCCCGAGCAATTTACTATTATAGTAACAAGTTAAACTTGTGCATATTTGATATACCTTGTTATTTACCAGCTTTAAACTATCATTTGGACCCTATTTGGATTCTATTATGTATGTCTACACTATATTTTAGAATTTTTTCAGGTGAAAGTACGTTTTTTAGTAGCTGTTCACGACCAGCTAAGTCCGAGTCAAAGTCAAGCATGACCATCAATCGACGGAGCATCTTTGTTGTCGATCGACGGCCTACTCGCAAAAGAATTGGCTGACTTCAAGCCCAAGTCAGGAAAAATTATGAGAAAGCCCCTAAACGAGTTTTAAGTTTTTTTTAGTAGTTTAGGGGAGAAGATTAGGAACTCCTTCAGAGATTTGTTTGGGAACCCCATTATTTATTCTATGCATTATATTATTCATGCTTTCTATGATTATGTCCGAGTAATTCTTATGTTAGACTTAGGGTATATAATGGTATTGATGAATTAGCCCCAAAATAGGATTGCTAGGATGAAGAGATAAACACAATGCTTGCGTTCTAGAGTAGCTAACTAGAACCTGAACTTAGGACATGAACAACTACGAGAGTAGGCTCTGCGCCAAAAATGATTCCGTTGAGCTAGGTTGTTAGATACATGCAAGAGCTAGTTTAATTAACCTAGCAGACGAACTTCATGTCTGATAGCGTCGATCGACACTCGACCTTAGCCGTTGACCGATGGTCGACACCTTTGTTCACATACGAGAGTTATAACAAGAGGGGGTCAGACTAGTTGATTAAGGTCTTTGCATATTAATAATTATCTCCATCCTATGCACTATAATTCACTTCCCTTAAACCCTTGATCTACCTTTTCCATATTTGAATCAACTTAACTTATTTAGACATTTTCCTTTTCAGATAAAACTCACAATAAAACTCTATTTATAGCTTGCCTAGTTTAGCCATTAGGAATACGTAAATCTATTGTGTGCACTCGCTTTCTGTGGATTTGATCTCTAAGTACTACAATTAGACCTCTTTTGGAAAGAGTAGTTCATAGGGTTAAGTTAATAGCTTTTCTGCTTTAAAATAAACCTTAATTTGCACGCTGTCAAATTTGGCGCCGTTGCCGGAGAGCAAGGATCGCCATTAGATTTATTTTCTAGGGTTTACTCTAGGCTTTTTCTTTACTGTAAGTTAACATTTTCTTTTTATTGCCTTTCAGGTGCATGCTCAGTAGTACGAGAAGCAAAAAGAACAAGGAATTACTCTTCTCATATCCCGTTGCCATTGAACGTTCTTCCGCAAACAGATACGACAAGAATTGATTGACAATAGCACTCAACCGCCGATCGACGCTTCTTCACGACCAGAATCGATCGACAAGACTCCCACGTCATCAATCGATGGTAGCTCGCGAGTTCCGACGGTTGCAACTTTAGGTGTGGTTCGAGAAGAGAGAGGAGACATGTATGACCATGAAGGTCATCGGCGTAATGCAGCATGTCTGTGAATTGATGATCAGGGGGCTATAATCCCTGAGCCAAAAGTAGAAGCAGACGCTGCAGTAGCTCGACCTGAAGCTGCCGCCCAAGCTGCTCAACAAACGCTGGCAGACTACAAACGTCCAGACCAGTTCTATACTAACATATCTGATATTCGTCCTCCAGCTTTCTAGAGGAACGACTTTGAGATCGAATTGTCATTCTTCGCACTTATTGTGCATACACCCTACCATGGATTGCAAAATGAGCACCCGATGGATCATTTGGAGCGGTTTGGGGATCGATTATCTGCAGTTAAAGCCAATGGAGTACCTAAGGACTATATATTTTGTACGCTCTTCAAGTACTAACTTGTTGGAGATGGTTCTCATTGGCTTAACCAACTACTAATAGGTCTTTGACATCCTGGACAGACATCAAAAATGCATTCTTGTGCAATTTCTTTTTGATGATGAACAAGCAGAGAACTTGAGAAGCACAATCACTATATTCACACAGTAACTTGGAGATTCATTCAAAAGCTCTTGGTTCAGATTCAAGTTTTACCAGAGACTGCCCACATCACGGTTTCAACGAAGTGCTTCTGCTTAGCACTTTCTTTAGAGGCATTGATCTGAAGTGCCAAATGGCTTTAGACACAGCTAGTGAGGGAAACTTCAGCACTAGGAGTCCAGAAGAATTAACACGGCTTGTTGAGAACTTGGCGTCTAGGAATAACACCCAGAACACCGACTATGAGGGGAAGAAATCAGCTCCATTTTTGAGCAATGAGCAAATAGATGAAGTCAAAGAAAAGCTGGATAGTGTTGCAGAAATTTCTCAAGAAACAAGAAGTGAAAGCCATGGAAATAGAAGAAGAGGAAGAAGATGTGAATTTTGTTGGTGGAAACGGTTTTTAGAGACAGGGAAATCAAGGGTACAACAGAAACTCCTATGATGGCAACATGATAACTACCATCAGAATTCACAGCAGCAAAAGCCTCATGAGATCAAGTTAGAAGCTATGGTTGATAGAATACTGGAGCAGCAGTAGATGACTGTGAACTCCAATAGAAAGATTGATGCCATGTACATCAACCTTAACACAAAGTTTGAGACTCTCAACACTCATGTCAAGAAGTTGGAGAATCAAGTGGTCCAAACAAGTGATGCCACTCAAAGACATGAGACCTTGATTAAGGAAAACGGGGAAGCTAGCCAAAAGCACCACGTCAGTGCATTGATAGGTGATGATTTTTGGCAAGGAGTAAAGAGAGAACAGCTCCATGAAGGAGCTTTCCGTGTATAAAGTGATATGTCCTTTGGCAGTTCGCATTGGTGTCGACCGACACCCGAACTTGAGCATCAATCGACAGAACCTTTAGAATCTGTTGCTTTGTATGAATATTCCATCATTGATCGACGTAGAGAAGCAAACATCGATCGACAGTCTCCAACAGCGGAACTTATTCGTTTACCAAGTCAGAATGTCGGCATATTTGTCAGACCTTCGAGTATGGAGACTCAAGAACAGAACGCCGATACACTTGACCCTATGACAACAAAAAGGCACCTCAAAAGGAAGCAGAAGATTCCCAAACATCTTCGCACAAAAGCAACTGACAAAGATATGAATGGCTTTTCCAAAAGAGTTTTTTGAATTCCTATAGATACTTAATTTTATCAAGCATATTATGCTCATATATTGTGGATTTTTCAAGGAATCCAAGGAAACAGAAAAGGACATAGAGCGCATGTTCAATGACCTCAGAGAGAAGCTGAAGCGGAGGACCACTCTAAAGAAGAAAAGTGACCTTGCAAAATTTGTGATTCTATGTTTTGTAAAAGGTCATGATATCCTAACGCCCTCTGCGATACTGGATCAGCAGTTAGCATCATGCCTAAAGTTATGGCAGAGACGCTAAGCCTGAAAGTGGAGCCTTCTAGTGATTCATTCATCTTTGTGGATTGCTCCAAAGTGAATTCAGGAGGGATAGCCAGAGACGACCCAATGCAGATATGCAAAGCCTTAGTTCCAATAGACTTCCATGTGATGGATAATAAAGATTGATTTGAACTCTTCCTTACTCCTTGGAAGAGAATTCATAGCAACAGTGGGAGCTACATGAGACAGGAAGACATAAATGTTGTATCTATCCTTGAGTGATGTAAACAACTTTTATGAACCTGTTAAAGTCTTGAAGAAGGCTACTCATGTAGAATTGGGTAATGATCCAGGCTTGATTGGTACATGCTTCTTCAATTATGATCAAGACGACGAGCCTGCGAACACAACATCGATCGATACCCAACCCTTGGTATCGGTCGACGGTAGCTACAACCAGACACTAAACGAAACCCACCTTCAGCATCGACCAATACTCAACCTCTAACATCTGTCGATGGTTATGCCCCAAATCAGAACGACGAAGACAGACAATAAGACATAGTCAACATTGGGAAGCAATATCATGAGATGATGCCAGACATCAATAACCCAGAATACAATGCTTCCTCCATTGACGAAGAAGCAGTCGAATACCACCCTTTTGCACAACATGTAGCTTAAAATTTCAGAGGATCCTATGGAACCTGGAATGCAACATCGATCGACGGTGGCTCAATACCATCAATCGACGAAAATCAGGTAGGATACGATGATGATTATGTCTATCTTAGACCAGATGAGTTTGACATTATGAGGGACCCAGATGGATATGCACGAGCAATGGATGGAAGGATTCTCAATGTATCCAAGGACGATATCGCAGACAAATTAGCTATGGCCAACGAATCAGGGAATCTCTTCTAGAAAACAAACATCGATTGGGGCAGTCAGTTCGGCGTCGACCGACGGCAACACTTAGCCATTGATTGACAGTCACCACTCAGCATTTAGACAGAGACTGGTAACAGAGGAGTTATTACAAGACAAGCTTGATGGAGTTTACCTTTCTCAGGTCTTGATGAGGGATAGTATCTACCATAGTTTGCAAGATATTTCAGAGCCCACAGATGCCGGACTTAACATGTTGATGGTATGCATTCAAGCACTCGAAGAAAGGATGAGCATAATGGCGATTTCTCAGGGAAGGATGGACAACCACAAAACCAGAGCAGGTGACGATGTCAGGGGCTTCATTAGTGCATTGTTTGAGACGAGCAGAGAATATGTGAATACTTGCTTTCCACAATTGTTTGATGAACCACCTTCCAAGTCCAGAAATCCAAACGTCAAGCTTAAGACTATAACCAAGCGCTGAGTGGGAGGCAACCCACTGTTTAGTATGTTTTAGTTTTAGTTATTTAGTTATTAATTATGTTTTTAATTACTTTAGGTTTTCAAAGGAGGAGTAGAAAAGTTCGAAACCACTATCGGTCGACACAAACACATCACCATCGGTTGACGACTTGGATGGTTCACCATCGGTCGACACTAAACACCCACCATCAGTCAACACTCTTTACAGAGTTTTGTAACATCGACTTTCTCTCTGCCTTTTACTTGTGCTTTAGTTTTAATTAATCAAACCCGACGGGATATCACTAGGGAAAGGGTTATTTAAGTTTGGGGGAGGTTCACTGCTGCTTTTATTTAGTAAGTTTTTCAAATAGTTTTTATAGAATCAAGAAGAGGATTATGATCAGAACTTATTTATTGACTAACTACACTATAGCACCATTCTTAAACATGTTGATTGCAGAGATTACTAGAGATGCCAAAGTGTATCATCCTGCCATTAGCTCACACTTACTAAGAAAGTTTGAAGGAACCAAAGTTGATCTCCAACCTAATATTGACTACTTTGCTTGCTTTGGGGCTTGGTATACATTGGATTGAATTCCTTCTGCAAGTTTGTAAGGTACTAGTTTGTGTATTTCTGATTTTCCTTCTCTCTCACGCTTTAGGATCTATAAGAGAAAATATTGAAACGATTTCCTGAGATGCAGAGAGGTATGTACATTATCGTGACCCCACTATTCTAATTGAAAAGAAAGATCACACATTGCTGGAAGCGAGAAGTAGGAACATTACCGATGACCCCAGTATTCGCCTGAAACTTTGTTCCAAAAAAGAAAAAAGAAAAAAAAATAGAAAATGAGATGGAAAGATGGACTGTGGCAGCATCATTGTCCATTGAGTTTGAAATCCAAATAGATTCTGAGAGAGAAGAGGGGAGAAAGGGGATAAGGAAAGGCTTTATACCTATACATGCAGGTTAGCAAAAGTTGAGTCCATGTGTCCTTTGATCGATACGCCCACTGCAAAGCCTGCATTTTATTTTTATGCAAAGAAATAAAATCAGTAGAGGAGTGAGTCAAATTCGTATTTGTTGAGTTACTGGTAGAATGATTTGGTTGCTATACAAGGATACGCCATTTAAAGTTTGTCTTTGATTAGCATTATTCGATGTTGTTATGATATAGCAGGGGCGATAGTCATGCTTATGTATTATGTGTGTCTCCACTTTTCAAACCTCTTTCACATGCTAACTTTATTTTACTTGAGGACAAGCAAAAGGTTAAGTCTGAGGGAGTTGATATACCTTATTATTTACCAGTTTTAAACTATCATTTGGACCATATTTAGAGTCTACTATGTATGTCTAGACTAGATTTTAGAGTCTTTTCAGGTCAAGGTATTTTTTGGAGAATTATGGAGATAATGGAGCTTGTTAGAGAATTCAGAGGAGATATCTAGTAGTTGTTCACGGTCAGCTAAGTCTGTGTCGAAGTCAAGCATGACCATTGATTGACGAATCTTCCTTGTTGTTGATCGACGGCCTACTCGCAGAAGTATTGGCTGACTTCAAGCCCAAGTTAAGACAAATTACGAGAATGTCCCTGAACGAGTTTTTACCTAGTTTATAAAGGTTATGCCATTGTTTAGCTAGAGAGACACAAATTTCATATTACACAAAGTATTATTTACACCTTTTAAGTTTTCTTAGTAGTTTAGGGGAGAAGATCTGAACTCCTTCATAGATTTGTATTAGAACCCCATTATTTATTCTATGCATTATATTATTCATTCTATCATGCGTTCTATGATTATTTCTGAGTAATTCTCTTGTTAAATTTAGGGTTTATAATGGTATTGATGAATTAGCCCCAAAATATGATTACTAGGATGAAGAGATATCAATATTTGGAATTGTGTTTAATGCTTGTGTTCAAAAGTAGCTAACTAGAAACCTGAATTTATGACATGGACAACTACAAGAGTGGGTTATGTGCCATAATTGATTATATTGAGCTAAGTTGTTAGATACATGCGAGAAGCTGGTTTAATTAACCTAGCAAACAAACTTCCTGTCTGATAGCGTCGTGTTATCTCTCTCATCCCCTCAGGTGAAGGAGGTCGAGGTGCCTCCTCAGAATTGACCACATATGAACGCTGCACACAACAAATAGTCAAACTTTCGGGGGATAAAGACTGCGTCCATTGCACTAAAAAATCTCGGTTGCAGACTACTTGAAAGAGCTCAAAACCCCGAGAGATGTAGATTCATTGAACACTAAAAGACACAGAATCAGATCATATATGTTCCAAAGATCTTAGTAAGTCTGAATTTCAATGACTAAGCGCAGACAATTAATCATTGCAGTCTGTTCAACAGAGTTCATACCCATCAGTTCATATAGACAAGGTAGCCAAACTGGGCTTAAGAAAATGCATCCATTGCAATATAAAACCATCATTTCCATACTGTTGTACAGAGATCAGACCCTGAAACAACCCAAAGCAACCAAGATTATGATGTAAAATCATTAACCACTCAAGGAGATTATAACATATTTGAGCTTGTAATACATATACAATGTCTTGCAGCTGTTAAACCACATAACAATCTAGAAACAAAGCGTTAACCAATTTTAGAGAGAGAGAGAGATTATTTTGCCCATGATTTTTTTTATATTGGCGCTGTTGTTGGCGAAGGTATACATGAGGCCGATAGGAACAGCAAAGTAGAAACCAAACTTGGCGATCTCTAGAATTCCTTTCGATGTTCCAATAGACGACATTATCCAATAGACGAAGATATATCAGCTCGGAGTCCAAGATCAATTTGATTCCCGAAGGAGGAGTTTTTTAGGGTTTATCGTTCTCGAGAGAAATTGGGAATCAAAGAACCGACTTTAAACTAGGTAGAAATGGCTGAGAGTACTTATAAAATGGAACTCTAAAGGAAAATTATCTAGTACATAATACTTTGCTAATAGTGGGATTAGTGTGGATATTCCAAAAGCCTATTTCTTTTTAAATGTTTGCTTCCGATCAAGAAGAGAATCCGATTATACACTTCAAATTCTCAGCTTTTAGTGAATTCCTTGAAATTTTTTGTAATATTATAGAATGTTGTATAATTATTTAATATTAGGTGCTTTTCCATGCTCATTCACAGATATAAACATTTATTAAACAATTAAATTATAATAATTTTTAATTATTTTTTCGTTTGTTTATAAGTTTTAAGTTATTTTGTAATTTATATGTACAATAAATAAAATGGAAAATTATTAAATTCCTAGACCCTACAACGATCTGGAACTGGAGAAAAATTCCTTGATCCGGGAAGTCATACTACTTATAGGGTTTGACGCTGTTAAGCAGAAAGTAGGCGAAGTCATGCTCAAGTTTATGCAGAGGGAGTAAACATGCCCACCAAACTTTTGGTAGATTGTGCCTCATCTTACAACATGATCATGAGATGTAAACATCAGATCTATGAAATGTATTAGTGACCATAGTCCTGTTTATTTAGAGGGCACACATTTGAATGATGTTTCACTATTGAGACCCTCAGAATTTATTGGTTTGAGGTTCGGTTGAAGAGAAAAATACATACCTCAATTTTTGGTTTTTTTTTATAAGGGCATGCTGGTATTTGAGCACACGGTTGATCATGAGCAGTCATATGACTGTATACAAACATTCTGACAATCATAATAATTCCGAAATAGATAATTTGATGGTGGTGATGGAAATTTAATTAAAATGATGTTATCTTGAATGTCTCATTATATGGCCATAATATTTTGACTATAATTTTTTCCATCAAGTTACATATGAATGTCTTTATAGTACATATAATAATTGATTACATATACATATATGATATGTTGACATACGAGAATACATCTGATCATTATAAATCATAGAAATATCAATATCAAATCTTTTTTTGGAACAATAAACACAATTTTAAGAGGGAAAATTACAAAACCTGACTCAAAACTTTATTTTAAATGTAAAAGTGTACCTCAAATTCAATAAAATACAAAATTAATCCAAAAGACAATTGAAATTAAAACAAACTCTTTATGAGCAAACAAAAAGATTGTATTCAATTTTACCATTATAACTTTTTCGTGTAAGAAGACTTCTAGAGAAGTCTTTTCTGAGAAGACTTCCATGTAAGTCTTCTCATATACTTAATCTTAAAAGTAATTTAATTTTTATAATAAATATTTATTTGAGGGAAAAATTGAAATCATGTAACTATAAACATTAATAAAAAATGTAAATTTAAAAATATTAAAATTGAATTACTTTTAACATAGATGAGTGATTGTAGATTGAGTCATGATAGTCTTTGGTTTAGGTTATGGTAATATATGTTGTAGTATTGTTTGTATTTTTAGGGATATATTTTTGAATCTTAAAGTTTTTTTTTAAAAAAGATTTGACATATATGTGTTTACTTTTGTATATATGAATCACATTATAAGTTGATTTTTAGTTTAATACGGTTTTTTTTTGCTATTTAGTTAGTTATTAGATTATAGGGTTTTGGAAGACTTCCAGAAAACTTCATAATGCACTAGCTGGAAAAATTCCCACTTAAGTTTTAGTAGAATTTAAGTTTTCCGCCTAATGTGAAGTCGTCTTCAACAAGTCTTCCGAAAGTCTTCAACAAGTCTTCCGAAAGTCTTCAACAACTCTTCTCATGTATTAAATTATAGGGTTTTGGAAGACTTCCAGAAGACATAAAAATTTGGGAAGTCTTCTCTTAGAAGACTTCTCACGAATTCTTCTATATCAAAAATATTGAACCTAATTGGGATTATTGTCACTATATATAAAGAAATTTTACGCATTCTCTTTCTTCCTCTCAAATGGCTGCAACAAAAATGTAATGTTTATTACTTTAAAACTTTCTAACCTCTCTCTAATATCTTTAGACTTAAAAACACCTAACTCTATATTCATTTCTCATTTTTCTCTTATGTATTCTCACTAATTCATCTTATTTTTGCAAATTTTTCATTGCATGGTTCTCATCTTTTACTCCTTTAAAGGTGGATATATAAATTTTGAATATGTATTTTCAGTGTGTTTTATATTTTAGATCTTAAAAATTGTATATTCAACTTAATGTAACAAGGTTAAATGTATGACCTGTTTGATTCCCCTTTTGTGTTTGTGATAGTGTTCAATGGTTAAAGGTCTGGTATTTTCCTTTTGGTATGAATGAGAAGAAGATAACACAACAGTTTATGTATGTGAAACCTCTATAGGCATTAACAAGTTTAAAGTTTTGACCTTTTCGATTCCTCTTTTGTTTTTGATAGTGTACTTTGGTTAATAATCTGATCTTTTCTTTTTGTTATGAAGGATACCAAAAGAATACTTAGAAAGATTTTGAAAGGCTTTGGAAGACTTCGGGAAGACTTCGGAAGACTCCGGAAAGACTTCGGAAGACTTCTAGAAAACTTCCTCGAAGATTTCCCTCTTAAATTTAGTAGAATTCAAGTTTTTCGCCTAATGTGAAGTCTTCCACAAGTCTTCCAGAAGTCTTCTCATGTATTAGATTATAGTGTTTTAGAAGACTTCCAGAAGAATTCATAATTTGGAAGTCTTCTCTTAGCAGACTTCTCAGAAAATCTTCTATATCAAAAATATTTAACCTAATTGGGATTATTGTCACTATATATAAAGAAATTTTACACATATTTTTTCTTCCTCTCAAATTGCTACAACAAAAATGTAATGTTTATCACTCTAAGACTCTTCAACCTCTCTCTAATCTCTCTAGATTTGAAAACACTTAACTCTATATTTATTTCTCATTTTCTCTTATGTATTCTCACTAATTTATCTTGTTTTTGCAGATTTTTTATTGTATGATTCTCATCTTTCACTCCTTTAAAGGTAGATCTATAAATTTTGAATGTATTTTTGGTGTGTTTTATATGTTAGCTTCTAAAAAGTTATATATTCAACTTAATGTAACAAGGTTAAATGTATGACCTTTTTGATTCCTCTTTTCTTTTTTGGTATGAATGAGAAGAAGATAACACAACATTTTATGTATGTGAAACCCTTATAGGCATTAACAAGTTTAAAAGTTTGACCTTTTGATTCTTCTTCTGTATTTGATAGTGTTCTTTGGTTAAGAATCTGATCTTTTCTTTTCGGTATGAAGAAGAAGAAGAGAATACTTAGAATGACTTCGGAAGACTTGAGAAGAATTCTGGAAGACTTCAGAAGACTCCTTGAAGACTTCAGAAGACTTCTAGAACACTTCTAAAAGACTTCCTGGAATCTTTCATGCTTAAAATTTAGTAGAATTCAAGTTTTCCGTCTAATGTGAAGTCTTCCGGAAGTCTTCCACAAGTCTTCCACATGTATTCCAGAAGTCTTCTAGATGTCTTCCACAAGTCTTCTCATGTATTAAATTATATGTTTTGGAATAGTTCCAGAACACTTCATAATTTGGGAAGTCTTCTCTAAGCAGAATTCTCGGGAAATCTTCTATATCAAAAATATTTAATTTAATTGGAATTATTGTCACTATATATAAATAATTTTACACATTCTCTTTCTTCCTCTCAAATTGCTGCAACAAAAAAGTAATGGTTATCACTCTAAAACTCGCCAACCTATCTCTAATCTCTTTAGATTTGAAAACACCTAACTTTATATTCATTTCTCATTTTTCTCTTATGTATTCTCACTACTTTCTCTTGTTTTTGCAGATTTTTCATTGCATGGTTCTCATATTTTACTCCTTTAAAGGTAGATCAATAAATTTTGAATATGTATTTTTGGTGTGTGTTTATATGTTAGATTCTAAAAAATGTATATTCAACTTAATGTAACAAGGTTAAATATATGACTTTTTTGATTCTGCTTTTGTGTTTGTAATAGTGTTCATAGGTTAAAGGGCTGGTCTTTTCTTTTTGGTAAGAATGAGAAGAAGATAACACAACATTTTATGTATGTGAAACCTCTATAGGCATTAACAAGTTTGAAGGTTTGACCTTTTTGATTCTTCTTTTGTTTTTGATAGTGTACTTTGGTTAAGAATCTGATCTTTTCTTTTTGGTATAAAGGAGAAGAAGAGATTATTTAGAAAGACTTCTGGAAAACTTCAGAAGGCTCATGGAAGACTTCGGAAAACTTCTAGAAGACTTCTTGGAAGACTTCCCGCTTAAATTTAGTAGAATTTAAGTTTCCCGCCTAATGTGAAGTCTTCCAAAAGTCTTCCACAACTCTTCCATAAGTCTTATAGAATGACTTCCACAAGTCTTCTAGAAAGCTTCCAGAAGTATCCCATGAAGATGTTAATGATTATTTTGTAATTCTTTTTTATGGTATGTTTAATGATTATTATGTGTACCCTTTAATTATGAATTATTATGTAAATTTTAAAAGATGTTAATGAAAATAATTAGTAAATATGTTGAGCCCTACAATATTATTTTTCAAAATTGGTTGACATTATTGAAACTTCATTACAAAAAATATTTTAACCATACTGCCCAAAACTAAATAAAAATTTAGTTAATTTAGTACAAACTAAGAGAGAAGACCTTTTTCAAGAAAACTTAGTCAAATTAACCAAAGATCAAACAATACATAAGTCTCAATAGAAGGCTTCTCTCAGAAGGCTTTTGTAGAAGTCTTCTCGAAAGTGGGAAATTTAAGCGGGAAATGAAAATTGAAGTGAGAAACTTAAATTTTAAGTGAAAATTGCAATTTCAAATTTAATAAAAATTAAAAAGTATATCCTACAATATAAGAAGGCACATTAAACCACATGATTTGTTATTGTTGAATTTACTTGACACTTTTGAAAATTAGAAAATGTATATTGAAGTTACTTAACAAATTTTACAAAAACGAACGTAACAGAGTTCCCTGTAAGTGTTCTCACGGAAGACTTTCTTGTAAGTCTTCTTAGTTTAGCGAAAAACATTAATAAACATGAATGTTTGTAAGCTCATAATTATCACCAATTACGTATAATTTCACTCAAGCGTCCTAATATTGACTAATATACATTAATTAACAAGAAAAAAAAAACAAAATTCATTTCACGTTTTGAGAAAATTGAACTTAATTAAAGATTGACTTGAAATGAATTGAAATTGCAAATTTATTAAGGAAGACTTCTTAAGAAATCTACTCTACAGAAGACATCTTGAGAAGTCTTTCCTTGTAAATATTGGCTTACTTTTGAATTTGAATTTTTCGAAAATCTTAGAGAAGACTCCTGGAGAAGTCTTCTATGATAAAATCTTAGTTTTGCAATTGACCAAAGTTTGTCAAAAATGTGACTTTTAATAGAAGATTTCTTTAGAAGTCTTCTTACGTTCACCTAAAGTTTTCTCACTGTCGCAAGAAGTCTGCCTTGATTACTTCTTAATTGATTGTATTTGACTTTTCCAAGAGAAGACTTCTCTAGAATTCTACTAACAGAAGATTTCTAGGGAAGTCTTCTCTCCAAACCAAAAGTTTGACCAAAAACCAGGAATAAAATTTAAGAAGTCTTTTCGTAAATAATAGTTTTTAGTATTAATTGTCAATTGCAAAAGTAGCACACACATATTTTTTGTGACAGTGAGAAAACTTCATTAAATAGTAAAGAAGATTTCTCTAAAAGTCTTATATAAAAAGTTAAATTTCTGACAAACTTCGATCAATTGCAAAATTAATCTTTTTATCCGAGAATACTTCTAGGGAAGTCTTCTCGGTTCTCCTTGTTTTTTTTTGTTAACAAAGGAAAGGTAGAAAAAATCCCTAGAAGTCTTAAATAATAAACACATAAAATGTCAGTTGCAAAACTAACTTATGCATTGACCAAAAGACTTCTCTAGAAAAAATCAATTTCATATCTTTAACTCGTGAGATGTCTTGCTTAACTTCTCTAAAGTCATAGAACTTTACTCATTAATGACCAAGAATCATGTGTTTTAATGTCTCTATGAACCTTACAAAGTTTAATATCAAAATCTTGAATTTTTAGATGAATTTTGAGAGAAAGTGAAAGAGATGTTGTTTGTGTGAATAACAAATGAAAAAGGAAGAGAAAATAATTGATTTTTTGTGCATTAAGAGCTTCAAATTGGTTGTTAATGGTGGTTGGTGTATTGATGACAATAAAAATATTGTAAATATTTGATGAACATGAGGATGATAGAGTAATAGACTCTTTTTCAGAATAAAATAATATCATTTCTGTGAATAATCTGAACTTTTGGGGTGAATAAGAAAAAATAAAGTTCAAAAAAAAATCATGGATCACATTTACATTTGATTTCAAATTTTAAATCACTTTTGCAAAATCCTAATTTCAAGAATCATACTAGTTCTCGCACATGTATATATATATATATATATATATATATATATATACGTATATATTAAAACGTAGCTAGTCTGAAAACCAAGCTAACCAAGCTAGTTTGTTATAGATTTTATCTCTTTCACTATTTTATGTGTTCTATAATATATTTTGGTAGGTTTGGGTGTCTAAGCTCTTTCTGATGTAAAATTGCTATAAACTTTTTTAGAGCATTATATCCTTAAACCTTATTTTAACACGTATATACACATCTTATTTTTATACTATTAAATATTTCACAGAATACATGAAAATATCATACACTTGTATGTGTCAAATTGTTTTGACAACTACATGTAATAATAAAAATCATGCATATTTTTCCTTGAACGCTCTAATCCAGTATATTTTTCAGAGATTACCATGACACTTCTGTTTAAAAAAATAAGCATCTTTCTGTAATTTTTTTAAGAGAAAATATTTTCAACAAATAAAGAGAAATTCCTAAGATTTTATAAATTCAAAACAAAAGTCGACATAGTTGAAGATATAAAATAGAATAAAACTGAGGACCTCTCTCTCTCTAGAGAGAGAGAATTTCTCTCTAACCCTCTTAACGGAATCCAATCTTTCAAAGGGGGAGATATAGTGTTTTGTTTATAAAATACGTTCAATCTTAGATTAAATTTTTCGGATAGCCGATTTTGTGTTCGATTTGGCGATTTTTTGTGGTGTTTTTCAATTTTCATCGAAGTTGTTCTTCAAGTTTCTTTGTGGTTCTTCGATGGGATTGAAATTAATATTTTTCTACCCGTCCTTACTTTAATCCCATAGACCACTGAACGAGTTTCTTTGTTTCCCACTCACTTTCATCTCTCCCTCTAAGAGATTCAGTCTTTCTAGTTAATTAGCCGTTTATGGCGTGAAGAAAGCTTCTCTGATTGAGGACTGATGAGGTTTGATGGATTCATGTAGTCGGTTATGTAATAGATCAAGAAGAGTAGTCGTTCTCAGCGGTCCGATAAATGGTCTTTTTCCTTCTTGACTAACGCTTCCTGTGCTTCAAATTTCCAGTGAAACAGAGTAATTCCGGTAAGGTAGTCGCGGTTAATGGTGGAAGGCTTATCCAAGCGAAGTTTAATGAGCCCAGTGGCGTAGCTTGAGTAAATCGGAGATCTATCGGGAGAGCTATGACATCATCTCCTCATTCCTTACGGCGGCGCGTCCATCACGCGTGAATTGGTTTCAGATGCATGCAGACGAATCAAAGGACGTGTGTCTTACTTATCTTGATCTTTGATGCGTGGCAAGCCTAAGCAAAACTCGAAAGAGGTGGATTAAATATATTAAATTTAGTCTTTTATAGCTAAAGAGTCTTTCGGGTTTGTAATTCAAGAGGAATGGGCCGTTAATTTTGCTTATAAACTTGTCCTTTTGAACTTTTAAATAAAATACAAAGTCGACAAAAAAACGAATAAAATTAAAACAAAGAATCTGCGCGTCACCCGAAGACCCCAAACTAAATCTAGTAACAGATAATAACCCCAAATGAGTGTCATTAATAACCTTATAATTCTTAACATTATCATCTAAATACAATGATTAGTGTTATGAATCAATATGTGGATTCCCATAATCCATATGGTCGATGACGATGGGTCGCTGGTCGATGGGTTGATGGTCGATGGGCCTGTGGTCGGCCCGACTGATATTGTCCCAAGTATAAACCAAGTCCATATAGGTTTACTAATCCTAGCCCAAATATTACTAGGGTTAGAGAAATGGAAAACTTGGAGATTTTCGTTTTTTATGTTATGGATAATTACCATTCTTAATGACGGTTTAACCTCCTTGTAATCCTTATATAAAGGAACCTCCTAATGCATAATAATACACAATTTCAAGCTCTCTTTTCTCTCAACTTTACAACACGTTATCAGTACGAATTGCTCCCAAAAACCCTAAGCTAAGAGAGCCATCGAAACCCTAGTCTCCTTCATCCTCTTTCTCGATCAAAACCTAGGCGGCCATACTCTTCCTTTTTGCTCAATCCGATAAAAGAAAAGGAAACTAAGTAAAAGAAAAGGAAACTAAGTTCATCCACAAAGAACACAAGCAATACGAGGTTCATCCATTCAATCCATCCGTCCGAGTAATACCCTCTCTTTGGTGATCCGATTCAATCTGAAAAGAACAAAAGGTAAACTCGATGAAACTCTTTATTCTAAAACCCCATAATCGAATGAACCTTAATTAAATATAAGAACTAAAAATGATTTGGAACTTAGAAAGATATTGCTAAGTTGATGGATAGATAGATTGCTTGAATCATGGTTTGATTGCTATAAACCCTAATCGAATATGACTACTGTGCATATCAAACCCTAAAAGACTTTGCTTGATTAAATTGATTGATTATATTTAGAGGTTGTTTGATCATTGATTTGGCCGATTTAGATTGCTATCTAGGTTGATTTAAACCTAAACATAATTGACTAAGTTATAAACCATAAATCCTCAAATCAATTTGATCATAAACCCTAACCCTAGTTTTTCATACTTGATGATGTTTTGATTCAATCACGTTAGGTTGCTAGATTGATTGTTTTTCAATACATATCCAAACCTAGGAAATTGTTAGGTTGATTAAGGACTTGTCCCTAATACTAAACCCTAAACCTAGAATCGAATAAGCCAAACCCTAATTTCATAAACCCTAATTCTAATTGATCTTGTTTTATGAGTTAGGTTGATAGATTGTCTGTTTAAACATATTTTGGCCGGGTCTAAACCAAACCTAGGCCGCATGACCCAATCCAACCATATAGCTTTAGGATTCGACCATACTAATGCATTGCATGAACTGATTGTTTGTTTGAGTTAGTGAATGCATTAACATATAGATCACAACTCTTTAGGATTGTTGCATCATCCATGGCTGTGTGGCCTTACTCTTTTAAGACTTGGTCAAACCATTTAAATGCTTGGTCGATATGCTATATGATCGAATTGATTGAAACCTAAATTGATTGATATATGATTTCAGATGTTGAAACTCAACAATCTAGACTATGCATCTCTGAATCTCTCTGGAGATAATTACCTACAATGGGCACTGAATACTAAGATCATCCTAAAGTCTAAAGGACTTGGAGAATGCATTGTTGAGAACAATGAATCCAGTGAAAGGATCGATACATGGCAATACTTATTATTTGCCATCACCTTGCTGAGAGTCTCAAAGATCAGTACTTAACTATTGAGAATCCTCTAGATCTCTGGAAAGAATTAAGAATGAGATATGATCACCATAGAACGGTGCTATTGCCTAAAGCATTATTTGATTGGAGGAATCTAAGGATCCAAGACTATAAGTCTGTGGACGAATATAACTCAGCCTTATTCAAAATTGATTCTCTTTTGAAACTATGTGGCGAGGTCATTACAAACAATGACATGTAAGAAAAGACCTTCTCAACATTCCATACTAGCAATGTACTGTTACAACAGCAGTATAGAGAGAAGGGTTTTAAGACTTATGCTGACCTAATCTCATGCCTACTTTTGGCCGAGACAAATAATGAACTGCTGATGAGAAACAGTGAAATGAGACCTCCTGGATCAACCCCATTACCAGAAGCCAACAAGGCCACGCATGAAAAGAAAGAAACTAAAGAAAGAGCCCAGGTCCAAAACAGACCACATGGCCACAACCGTGGTGGTTGGAATGGTCATGCTCGAAGGCACAATAACTCATACGGTCGAGACAATTTCTAGAACCATGGTCAAGGGATACACAATAACCGTGGTCGTGGTCCTAGTTTTGACCATGGTCGAGGCAGAGGTGGTCGTGGTACACCATTTAAAACACCACACTCGACCAAGTCTGTTTGCCATAGATGTGGTATGGGAAATCATTGGGCAAAGAATTATAGGGTTCCCAGGAACCTTGTTGACCTATACCAAAAGAGTATCAAAGGGAACAATCCAGAGGCCCACCTGGTCCAAGATGATAATGGTGATTTTGATCATGATCAAGATGATCTCATGGAATATGAAACTTCTGATTGTCTTAAAGAGTCTAGTTGATTTCGGCGTCAAACATTGTTTTTTTTAAAGTTTGCTTGACATTATTTTCTTGATATGCTACTTGATTGTTTTGCTTTTAAATATATAATAAGATGAATGGTTTTCCATTTGATAGAATGAAGGATGATATGAGCATACTGATTGTGGACAGTGGGTCAAGCCATACCATTCTAAAAGACAAAAGATATTTCATAGACTTGACCTTACAGAATGCCAATATAAGTACCATTGCAGGTATAGCCAGCCTTATTGAGGGCCACGGCCATGCTAGTGTTTTGTTGCCCAATGGCACACACTTAGAGATAGAAAATGCTCTATACTCTCCCATCTCTAAAAGGAGTTTGTTAAGTTTCAAAGATATAAGGTTGAATGGATACCACATTGAAACTATGGGCAAAGGAAACAAAGAGTTCCTTCAGATAGTCGACCACGGCCAAGGCCATAAGAAAGTGGTCGAGACTATACATGCATTCTCTACTGGTTTATATTATGCTACAACCAGTATGATTGAGGCTAATTCCACAGTGAACAAAAGATTCATTGATGATTTCACTTTATGGCACAACAGGCTTGGCCATCCTAGTTCAAACATGATGCGAAAACTCATAATGAATACTAAAGGGCACATCCTAAAAGAAAGAAGAGTTATCCCAAAGAATCTCGCATATGTAGCATGTACACAAGGGAAACTCATTACTAGGCCATCACCAGTCAAAGTGACTAAGGAAACTATAAACTTTCTGGAAAAAATCCAAGGAGATATATGTGGACCAATACACCCACCTGGTGGGACGTTTAGATACTTTATGGTCCTTATAGATGCATCGAACAGATGCTCGCATGTATGCCTATTGTCCACACGAAATTTGGCATTTGCAAGATTGCTTGCACAGATTATAAGATTAAAGGCTCACTTTCAAGACTTTCCTTTAAAGACTATACGTCTAGATAATGCTGTTGAATTTACTTCCCAAGCTTTTAATGATTATTGTATGTCCATGGGGGTAAGTGTGGAACATAATGTGGCACATGTCCATACACAAAATGGATTGGCTGAATCCTTCATTAAAAGAATCCAATTGATAGCTTGACCATTACTCATGAGGTTGAAACTCCCAGTATTTGCTTGGGGACATGCAGTTTTACATGCAGCCGAGTTGATTCGCATCAGGCCATCTAGTGAGAATATATATTCACCATCCCAGTTGATTACGGGTCATGAGCCAGATGTGTCCGATCTCAAAACATTTTGGATGTGCAGTATATGTACCAATTGCTCCACCATAGAGAACTAAGATGGGACCTCAAAGGAAGATGGGAATATATGCTAGATATGATTCTTGTGAGAATGGAGATCATATGAAGAGGAAAAGTAAGATTAAGTTTCTGGTTTAGTATGGACCAGAGAGAATTAGAGTTTGTATGAGTATCAAAGAGAGTAAGCAAGATTTCTGAGAGTGTAAGTAAATGAGAATGAGAGTTTGGAGAGTATGGAGAGTATTGGACAGACTGAGCTCGTGAGTAACCAGAGAGAATGGAGAGACTGAGAGAATGAGAGAGTTTAGTGACAAAGTATATGAAGAAAGAGCTCTTCACTCTTCTCAAACAAATCAGTTACATGAACTGCCTTTTAAATAGGCAGTGAGCACAATAAATTAATCTAAATCTAGGAAGACATAAACAGATACTTTTGTGGTAAATAGAAGAGGCCAAGAGGGTAAAGACAAGCTCTGGCTCGTCCAGCAGAAGAGAAGGAGACAGGAGAGAGAGGGTGGCATAGTCTGATGAGCGAAAGTGACAGGTCCAAACTGCTTTCTTCTTAAGCAGAACATGTGACTGCTTATTTTAATCATTCTTCTTGATCCATAATATCTCCCAACGTCTCTCTTTCTTCTGAGGCAACCATAGGTCAATTTAAACTTGCATTTCCCTCCAAATTAATTTGTATTGAGTCTTGGTAGCTTGAGAGACAAGTCTGTACGGACCAGCTTCATATCCAAGTATTTGAATCATCTAATATTCTTTTCTATACTTGGATCATGAACCACCTTCTTCTTCTTGTCATTCCCTTCTTCGTTTCAACACTCCCCCTCAAGCTTGACCATAGGAGATCCTTGGGCAAGCTTGGAACTGAGAGTACTTACCTCATTAATAATCTAAGTGTGGAAAACTTCATTGGAGAAAACCAACACTTAGGGAAAAGAGTGCAACTACTTCAGCCTGGGATTGGCCAGTGGGTTTATGAGCCTTATGATCATGTTGAGGGACTCATAAACCCTGGATCATGGCCTTTCTTTGATGGCAAGCTGGCACCCTTACTTCACATTCAGATTAAGTGCCACTTGCTACAAACTGAAATCAGCCTTGAGCTTCTTGTTATGATCAGAGCTTGTCTCTCCCTTTCTTCTGGCTTCTTGCCTCCATTTAGGGATTGAGTCAAAGCCTGCCTTTGCTCATGAGCTCAGTAGGTACCTGATTCAACAATACAAGACAACATGTATCAATTCTCAAGGCATAAACCAATCAATTCATTTGTAGAGATTGAAATGGTTACTCCCCTTACATATGGTTGTTAAGAATGGTGAGGAGTGTCCCATGGACACTTGAATCCCTCATGAATGCTGTGGAATAAATTGGGGTGACAGATTCTTCAGTCTTGATCACTTAATCCCCCTTACTTTGAAATCACCATTATAGCCTCTTCTTGAAGCTTTATCAACCAGGAACAAGAACACATGCTATGGGCTGATTCATAGCTTCCCAACTGAAGGTAACTGTTCTAACTCCATATAGAAGCTGATCCATAGCTACCCAACCAGTAGGTAACTGTTCTAACTCCCAAACCTTGGGCTGATTCATAGCATTCCAATCAGCTTGCCTCTCCACCTGATCTTCTTGCCAAGTAGTCTCTGATGGCCATCTGTTCTAACACCAAGTTGCTGCTGTCCTTGCTGATGTTTCTTTGATCCGTCTGATGAGAAATCTTGCAAGGGTGAATTCCGCCACTTGCATACTCTCACTTCTGATCTTGTGAGGAAATGGAAGACTTGGACCTTCAGGAATGCTCATCATTACCCCTCCTCAAGCTTGATCCAGAGAGAATAAGTGAAGGACCAAGCTTGGAAGTGAACAACATTGAGTTTTGAAACCAGGAGCGCATCACCCCTACAGCTGCGCTTAAGTCAACCGGTTCCTCCCTTAATCTCTTCTCCACTGCCTCTTGTTAGTCTTTTGAACCAGGAGCTCAGGCTGCGCTTAATTCAACCGGTTCTCTACACACAAGTGATCTTTCCATGGTCAGGAATATACAGACTATGTAGGCTCTGAACTCATGGGCAAAGTCTTCTTCTTTGTCTTGATTTGATGATGGACAGAGACAACACTTGTGTACCTGAAATATCACTCAAGCTCCAGCAAGAATCAGACCACACACACTAGGATCAGACCTTGGTAACTCACCAATCCTGATCCCAATGCTTTAAGAAAATGCAATGGACAGAATCTAAACAACTCATTAGTTCAAATCCATGCAACCAATTCACTAAATGCTCAGGTATGATAACTCATCAGTTACAAGGCATCTAGGCTCATTCTATCACACATATGATAGTAGCAGAATGCAATGACAGTTTATGACAGTAGCATAGACTAGACAACTCATCTAATCAAGCTACACAAATATGAATGCAACACATGACCAGGAAACTCTCCTAGGCCTCTATCAATGCAACAAGACACACAACAGGCTCTAAGAAACTCGCCTAAACCATACAGCACACAGACAAATGAGCTAAGACAAGAACAAGACAACACAATGCTAGAAATCTCCTAGAATTGTACACATGCAACAAGCAACAATTTTAAGCAATAGCTATATGAATGCACAATATTCAATTCAAGAAAGCATGAGATAACAAGCAACTAAATGCACATCACACAAGCTAATGGTTACTGGTTTCATCAAAACCATAGGGACCAGTAGCTTAGACCAACTTCCAAATGCATACCAGTCAACTATGATGGACTAACCAGACCATTAGCACAAGATAACAATGAAATGGATTTAACCAGATGCTATATCATCATGCTAGCAAGCTTACTTACTCCTAGAACAATGCTAACACAATGTTTAAGTATCATGGGACAGAAACTAGGTTCAACAGCTCTAGTAACATTGAACTGTCCCTAAGATACTAACAACACACTCAACACAACCAGAAATAATTTAAGACAACTAAGCAAGCTCTTATTATAGTTAAGGAGGTTAACTTACAACCAAGGAACCTGAGCTAGTTCCTTGAACCTCCATGGCTGTGAATCACTTGAATTTGAAGGGCCTGTGGTGTGGATTGACTGTCCAACACCTCCTCTTCTTGATTCTCTCCTTCTGGTCAAGGAGACACTTCAAACCCCTCCTCTCCTCTTGCTGGTCGTGGGTTTTGTTGGTCAGAAACAGAGCTTCAGCATGGCTGGCCAGAGAATGATTAGAACAACTTAGCTTTAATGCCTCTTTAGTGACCTTTCTCCAAGAATGGTTTCTTCCATGGATTATCTTCAGCATTTTGGACCATATGTGGTGGTTTGGCTTCTTCTTTGTACTTCTTTAAGCTACTGAAGTCGCCATTTCCTTTGAGCTCTCTATCTTAGGGAGTTTGGACCAGTGGACAATAGAATGTACCAACTGGTTTTGCAAGAAAAAGAACTTGAAACTGAACCTTTGATGAAGCTTTCTGGACTGAGCTGAAGATTTCTTGAGTCCAGAGACTTTTATATTGTCCTATCTTGAGTTCTGGCGAGATTCTTCCTTCTTGGAAGACATTTGGACCAGTGGATAAAGAGATGTAGCAGAAACTGTTTTGGAGACAGTTTTGAGAAGATGATGATTTGCGGAAGCTATGAAGGTTTCAGGAGCTTAGAAGCTCTGATACCATGTGAGAATGGAGATAATATGAAGAGGAAAAGTAAGATTAAGTTTCTGGTTTATTATGGACGAGAGAGAATTAGAGTTTGTATGATTATCAAAGAGAGTAAGCAAGATTGTTGAGAGTGTAAGTAACTGAGAATGAGAGTTTGGAGAGTATGGAGAGTATGGAGAGTATGGAGAGTATTGGACAGACTGAGCTCGTGAGTAACCAGAGAGAATGGAGAGACTGAGAGAATGAGAGAGTTTAGTGACAAAGTATATGAAGAAAGAGCTCTTCACTCTTCTTAAACAAATCAGTTACATGAACTGCCTTTTAAATAGGCAGTGAGCACAATAAATTAATCTAAATCTAGGAAGACATAATCAAATACTTTTGTGTTAAATAGAAGAGGCCAAGAGGGTAAAGACAAGCTCTGGCTCATCCAGCAGAAGAGAAGGAGACATGAGAGAGAGGGTGGCATAGTCTGATGAGCGAAAGTGACAGGTCCAAACTGCTTTCTTCTTAAGCATAACATGTGACTGCTTATTTTAATCATTCTTCATGATCCAGAATATCTCCCAACATCTCTCTTTCTTCTGAGGCAACCATAGGTCAATTTAAACTTGCATTTCCCTCCAAAGTAATTTGTATTGAGTCTTGGTAGCTTGAGAGACAAGTCTGTACGGACCAGCTTCATATCCAAGTATTCGAATCATCTAATATTCTTTTCTATACTTGGATCATGAACCACCTTCTTCTTCTGGTCATTCCATTCTTCGTTTCAACAATTCTCCCACGAAAATCAAATACCTCGAGCCAACCACGGGTGATCTATTTAAGGCTAGGTTTGCAGACTCACATTTTGATGAGTCAAACTATCCAACATTAGTGGGAGATAATAAACTGGTAAAGGAAATAGAATGGAATCTCCATCAGTGTCTTGGCAAGATCCTCGGACTAAAGATTGTGATTTAGAAGTCCAAAAGATAATACATATGCAAAATCTAGCTAATCAGGTACCAGATCATTTGCTGACCCAAAGAAAGTGAAAAAGTCACATATACCAGTTTGTAATGCACCAATTAGATTTGATGTCCAAGAGAGACAAAGTCAAGTTGCTACAGAGTCTAATACATGTCTCAAACGTGGTAGACCAATTGGTTCCAAAGATAAGGTTCCTATAAAGGCTAAGAAAGGTGCACGAAAGAAAGTTTAGGTAGTCGATACAACCATAGTCAAACCGACCATGTCGGACCAACCACAGTAGGACAGCCCATGGTCAAACCGACCATAGCCGAACCTATACCAGACCAGGTCGATCCGAATGGACCTAATAAGGATGCTTGGGAAGCCAAGCTTCCAGGTACTGAGGATATTAATAACAATGAGATCTCAATTGATTAACTTATGTCTGGAATGAAATGGAACATAAATGATGTCGACATAAATGATATATTTGCATATAAAGTAGCACTTGAGGTTATGGATTTGAATGAGGATCAAGAACCTACGTCTATATTTGACTGCACTCATAGATCAGACTGGCTTAAGTGGAAAGAAGCCATAAACATGGAGTTAAACTCTTTAACGAAGAGAAATGTGTTTGGTCCAATTATCAAGACACCATATGATGTTAAACAAGTGGGATATAAGTCGATCTTTGTGAGGAAAAGAAATGAACATGGAGAAGTTGTGAGATATAAGGCAAGGCTCGTTGCACAAGGATTCTCACAAAGACCAGGAAAAGATTATGAGGAAACATATTCCCATGTGGTGGATGCTATTACATTACGATTCCTTATAAGTTTGGCTATAAGAGAGAAATTGGATTTACATTTGATGGATGTAGTTACAGCATACTTATATGGTCCACTGGATAATGAGATATATATGAGAATCCCAGATGGTATTGAGCTCAAAGATAAGACTGGTTCTCGAGAACAACATTGCATCAAACTGAACAAATCCTTATATGGACTGAAACAAAGTGGCCGAATGTGGTACAATAAACTAAGTGAGTACCTAGTGAAAGAAGGATACAAGAATGATCTGATCAGTCCATGTATATTCATAAAGAAGTTTGAGAATAAAGGATTTGTGATCATACCAGTGTATGCTGATGATTTAAATATCATAGGAATATCTGGAGAGATTTCCCAAACAGTTGAATATCTCAAGAAAGAATTTGAAATGAAATACCTAGGTAAAACAAAATTATGTTTGGGATTACAGCTTGAGTACATAAACGACGGAATCCTTGTGCATCAAATGGCATATACTGAAAAGGTACTAAAGAGATTTAATATGGACCAATGTCATCCTTTGTCATCGCCCATGGTGGTTCGATCACTTAGTCCAGAATCTGACCCATATGGTCCAAAGAAGGATGATGAAGAAATACTTGGTCTAGAGGTGCCATATCTTAGTGCCATAGGAGCCTTGATGTATCTGGCTAGCCACACTCGCCCAGATATATGTTTTGCATTTAATTTGTTGTCGAGATTTAGTTCATGTCCGACTTACAGGCACTGGAATGGAATTAAACATTTACTTCATTACCTACAAGGGACGAAAGACCTTGGATTATTTTATACTAACCAATCACGAGAAGGTTTAGTTGGTTTTTCTGATGCAAGTTACTTATCAGATCCACACCAGGCTAGATCTCAGACAGGTTATGTGTTTACCATTAGTGGGACGACTATATCTTGGAGATCCATGAAGCAGACTATTGCAGCTACATCATCCAAACATGCTGATATTTTGGCTATACATGAAGCAAGCAGTGAATGTGTTTGGTTGAGATCAATGACCCAACACATCTGATCAGACTGTGGGACGGTCGATGGAAAAGACGAACCGACCATTATGTATGAAGAAAATGCAGCATGCATAGCTTAGCTCAAAGATAGATACATTAAAGGAGATAAAACAAAGCACATATTACCCAAGTTCTTTACCCACGAGTTACAGAAGACAGGCAAGGTCGAAGTGGTTCAGGTCCGATCCAGTGACAATTCAGCTGACCTGTTCACCAAGTCTTTACCAACCTCGACTTTGAAGAAGCTATTACATCAAATTGGAATGAGAAGATTGAAAGATCTTCAGTGAGGTTCAAATCAGAGGGAGTATCATGTGTTGTACTCTTTTTCCTGTCCACTGTTTCCATTTTTCCCTATTAGGTTTTTGGTTTTCCTGGGGAGGTTTTAATAAGGCAACATTAAGCATGGTACAAGCCCAATATGGTTATGGCATCCAATGGGGAGTGTTAAGAATCAATATGTGGATTGCCCTAATCCATATGGTCGATGACGATGGATCGCTGGTCGATGGGTTGATGGTCGATAGGCCTGTGGTCGGCCCGACCAATACTGGGCCAAGTATAAACCAAGTCCATATAGGTTTACTAATCCTACCCCAAATAGGATTAGGGTTAGAGAAAGGAAAAACCTATCCATGTTGGTTTTGGAGATTTTCATTTTTCTATGTTTTGAATAATTACCATTCTTAATGACGGTTTAACCTCCTTGTAATCCTTATATAAAGGAACCTCCTTATGCATAATAATACACGATTTCAAGCTCTCTTTTCTCTCTAGTTTACAACAACTAGCTATTATTCATAAAATTATCAACAAAAATGTCTCAAATAGGGTTTTCTCTCAGGCGGCGACCTTGGTGACAATGAAGATTCAAAATTTCCTTTAAGATTTTGACCAGCGTTGTTTGATCTACTCTTTGTTGATTAATCCTGAGACGTAACCAGATAGATCCTTTGTCTTCTGGTGCTCTGTTATAGTCCCGACTCTGATCTATTCTACCTAGGTTTTAGTTGCAGGTTCGATACAATCTTTCTGCTGAGGGTTTACGTACACACGTTTCCTCGACTCAGCTACATGATCCATACGAACTTATAGTGACACTTGTATCAAGGCTTTCTCGCCGATCCCTTCTCACAGCAGCGTTTTGACTCTGTTATTTTCTTTTGAAACAAAACTTTAACTTTGTTTTGGAAATAGAGCATCGTTACTATTCATGGCATTGTCGTATCACAAGAGATCTGGTCCTAAACCAGACGTGAAAAGGAAAGAAATCATGGTTGAGGATGATGATGAGCTGATTATTCTAACATATTAGGTTGATGAGAACCAAACAAGGGATTACAGACTATCTCTCATATGGAAGATCCTTAATCCTATGAACCTATATGTTGAGAATCTGATCTGACACATGCCGCAAGAATGTGGTATTCAGGAGGTCTGACTGCAAATGATCCGGGAAACGAATGTTTTCTCTTCAACTTTGAGAAAGAAGAGGATCTGAACAACGTGCTCGAGCTTGCCCCATTCCATCACAACTACTGTATGTTTGTGGTAAACACGGTGATTGATAATGATTAGCCGTGGACGATTCCCATTTGGATTCATGTAATTGGTGTTCCAATTCATTTGTGGACCGAGAAGAATGCAGTATTGGAGGAAGGATATGTTTCGTTAGGACCGTTTAGTTAACAAAAGGTAGGCTACTGATCAAGGTGGACACTGGTGAACCACTCAAATTTAATCGTCAAATTCAATCAAAATATGGAGAAGGGGCTACCATTCAGATTAAGTTTGAGAAACTTTTCAAAACGTGCACGTACTGCGGGATGTTGACCCATAAGACCACATTCTGTGAAAAGAGAGTGGCCGACATACAAGTTGAGACTATGCTATATCTTAGAAAGCGACTCGAGAACAAAAGCGAGTGGGGACCTCGGCCACATTTGAGCCCGATAACATGGCACTCGGAATAGAAAGACGGGGTGCAAAGGACCAGGGTTTCCCATGAACCTTCACATGCACATGTCCATACATTATCCTTCTCGTCAAGAGAGGATCGCAATCAGAGGAAGAGATCAAGGCGTCCAACGCCTTACGACAGAAAAGGGGGGGGGGGTAAAAAGATGATAGGGAGTCGGGAAAAGGATGTGATTAATGTAGCCATAATGAATCAAATAAGTTAGATATGGTTTGAACATGGAAAGAGAGCAGTCGATCATGCTTCTTCATCTGCCACCCGTAGGTCTGAGGGCAATCCTATTTTTACTGTTACAAAAGGAGGCAACACCAGGTTGATGACGCCAATGTAACTATCAGGACACATAGGAATGATGCGTTGTATGAGCCTCGTCGTAGTGATGATTGTTATCTGAAGAAAATCCTCTGAGGGAGATGATCTATATTCCTGACCTTAAATAGCCAGAGCCGTTACAAATGAGATCCACAATATCAGTGATACATGACTCAATCTACCTACAATATAGGAGGACACTAACTGGAATAATAACAGACTAAATACGTGGTCTATCACCCTCCCGCAGTTGAAGCTTCGGGTTGTATGACGGTTAAACTGGTTCTGAATTCATTGAACATGGAAGCCGAGAGTCCTTTCGTGAAGATGTCGGCTTACTGTAGGGATGAAGGCACGTGGATGACTTTGACCTCGCAGATTGCTACCTTCTCCCTGACGAAGTGAATATGAAGCTCAATGTGCTTGGTTCTTTGGTGTTTGACTGGGTTAGTGGCCAAGTATACGGAGCTTATATTTCTGCAGTAGACGAAAGAAGCCTTGTCAATCTTCCAATGCAGCTCGCGCATCATGTTTCGTATCCATCTGAGCTCGGCAACTGTGTTGGCAATACCTTTTATACTCTGCTTCTGAGCTGGATCTTGAAACCGTTTGTTGCCTTTTAGCCGACCAAGATATTAAGTTACCACCAAGGAAAACGTAATAACCTGATGTAGAACTCTTGGTTTCCGTACATCCTTCCCAATCTGCGTCAGAGTAGGCGGTGAGACTATTGATGCTACTTCGAACCAATTGTAAACCGTGTCCTAGTGTGCCTTTAATGTAGCAAAGGATTCTACGGAGAGTTGAAAATGTGGTTGACGAGGATTGTGCATGTAGAGGCAAACTTGATGGACGACATATTAAATATCCAGACGTGTGAATGTGAGGTGTTGCAGGGCATCGACAAGACTACGGTAAGTAGTTTGGTCTTGGACAAGTTCTCCTTCATCAGTGGACAGTTTAGCCTTGGGATCAACAGGTGTAGAAATTGGTTTGCATTCTCCCATACCTGCACGATCAATGATCTCTTGAGCGTAGAGTGACTGACTCAGAAATAATCCCTTGTTGTTATAATCCGCTTTAATGTCGAGGAAGTGACTAATGCGCCCCATATCAGTCATGGGAAATTCCTTCTTAAGGACTGTGATAATATTGTTGCGAAGGGATGTATGAGAATCAGGGAGCAAGATGTCATCGACGTATAAGAGAATGTAAGCCAGCTGTATTCCTCGACGCATGATGAAGAGGGAGGAGTCAACTTTTCTGGTAATGAAGCCCATGCGATTAAGGAAAGTTTCAAACCTTGAGTTCCAGGCCCGTGGTACTTGTTTCAGGCCATAGATGGCCTTGTTGAGCTTACAAACATGATGAGGGAAGTTCTTATCCTTGAAACCAGGAGGCTGGTGCATATATAAACAGTTTCTTTGAGCTCACCCTGTAAAAAAGCGTTTTTAACGATGAGTTGATGAACAGGCCAGTTGAGGGAGACACCAATATTGAGAACCATCCGTATTGCGGCTGGTTTGGCTACTGGGATGAAGGTTTCTGAGTAATCGATTTCTTCCTGTTGAGACTTGCCATTGGCAACCAGACGAGCCTTGTGTCTCCTGTGAACACCATCTGCATCAAACTTATGGTTGTACAACCATAAAGATCTCACAATATTGGTGTTAGGTGGTTGTGGTACCAAGTCCCAAGACCTATTTTTTATCATTGCATCATATTCATCCGTCATTGCAGGTGTCCATTTTGGATCTTTTAGAGCTTGTAAGTGACCTTTAGGAAGAGGAGAGATGGTATGTGTGAGGAGAGAAAGGACTTGTTTTGGATTTCTCACGCCATATTTGGCTAGAGTATTCATTGGGTGATAGGGGGCAGGGTGAGGAATATTAGTCTGAGCTGAATATGTGTGTGGTGGAGCAATATGAGAGGGAGTAGAAGAGGAGATTGGAGCCTCGAGAATGGACTTTAAGTGAGGCGAAGGGGTATCCATGATATCCAGAAAGCTATACTGAGAGTTCGAAGTTATTTGTTTCTCAGCAGCATGAAATTTTGTTTCATCAAAGTGAACAAATCTAGATATGATAATCTTATTGCTTTTGAGATCAAGAAATCTATAACCACGATGTTGAGATGGATACCCTAAGAAAAGGCAAGGAGTGGATCTCGGGGACAATTTATGAAGATGGGAATGATTTAAGTTAAGAAAGTAGAGGCATCCAAAAACTCGGAGGTGATTATATGAGGGCTCTTTGTTGTATAGAAGAGTATGAGGTATTTTGTTTTTAATAAATGATGAAGGAAGGATGTTTTGGAGATGCACGGCCACGTGAAGTGACTTAACCCAGTATTTTGGTTTGAGGTGAGCTTGGATTAAGAGTGATCGAACAGAATTATTGAGAGTGCGTATCTTTCTTTTGGACTTGCCATTTTGTTGAGATGTGTGAGGGCAATAATAGCGAACAACAATGCCATGGGAGTCGAAGTAGTTCTGAAACTCAGAGTTTTGATATTCTCCACCATTGTCACATTGAAACGATTGAATTTGAGCTTGGAATTGATTTTTGATGAGAGCAGTGAAGTGCAAAAATTTGGAAAAGACTTCACTTTTTCTTCTGAGTGGATAAACCAAGACATATTGAGTCTAATGGTCAAGAAATAAAACATAGTTGCAAAGCCTACTGATGCTGGGAATTGGAGAAGACCATATGTCTGAGTGGACAATTTTGAATGGTTTGGTTATTTGAGAGGTAGAGGTTGTGAAAGGTTGTTTTATTGATTTGCCCAAAACACAAGATTAACAATGAGAAGGAAAAGAATCCTTATTACTGAGTGCATAATTTGAAGAAGCTTCCAGAAGAGCTGTGCCGACAATGACAGTATGCTTGATGTTATGATTAAAAGAAGGTTTGAGAGTACCTGTGTTTCCTGTGAGATGCGCACAGGCGCCGGAATCCATATACCACTCATTGCAACTCGGATCAAGGAGCGTCTCTGTAGTGTACGCCTGAGTTTGTTGAGGAGATGGGAACTCGATGAGCTGTTCCTGTTGTCGTCATGGGGGTATGAGGTTTGAGGACTTGGGCCGCGAAGGGTTGTGTTGGGAGCATATGGGTTCCAAGGCCCAAAGGGATTGGGCCAAGTGGGGAATGACGCATTCCACTGTGGATGAGGAGCCCAGTTGGAGTAGTTCTGTCGGAAGTTGTTATTGCCGCGGCCACGTCCACGGTTGTTCTTCCTATTACCCTGATAGCCATTGGGCTTCTGGAACTAAGGACGTTGTTGAGGTGTTTGAGTGTTGGTGACAACAAGCGCCGACGAAGAGGAAGAGTGATCAGAATGAGAAGCTGAAGTGCGTTTTGATTTCTTCAGTATGGATTCCTCCATTTCCATCATAGATTTCGCCGAGTCAAAGGAAGGGAAAGGGTCCTTATGCTTGATAACATTTATTATGTTATCGTATTTTTCATTAAGACCATTGAGTAAGTACATTACAAGAGTACGATCATTAACAGCAGCATCGAGATTGGACAGGAGATCCGCCATAGATTTTATCTTTTGACAGTATTCTTGGATCGACTGATCACCAATTTCCGTAGTAAGTTCATTGTCGATTTGAATTGCTTGGGCATCCTTGTTGTTGCGAAACTGGTTTTCAATTCTGAGCTAGACATCGCGAGCGGATCCACCTGTTTTTAAGGAAGAGCAGAACAGAGGTGGAGCAAGAGTACCGTATAGCCAAAGTTTGAGTAAGCAATCGCGTTTAAACCAGGCAGCATCATTGTCGTCAGTTGGTGTTAGAGTGCCGTTGAGATGGCCCACGACATCGAAGGCGAGACAATGTGTTAGGAACAGTTCGCGCCAGGCATCGTAGTTGTGATCATTGAGGTCAAGAACGAGAGGGATGTGAGACTTGATATTAGTAACACCTCTGAGGGAGATGATCTATATATTGATGACCATGAATAGCCAGAGTCGTTACAAATGAGATCCACAATATAAGTGATACATGACTCAGTCTACCTACAATATAGGAGGACACTAACTGGAATAATAACAGACTAAATATGTGGTCTATCAATGATCCTAACCATCCTACGCCGCCATCGGATGCCATGCTGATTGTTGTGCTCCAAGATAATGATCGTGAGGATCATGAGTTAGACGAGGCTATGATGGATGGGGGGACTTGTATAGAGATGATACTGATGGAAGATGATGATCTCTTGTGAATTGAGCTTAGAGAAATGGAAGGCCCACATCTTATGCAAATTGATCCCTCTTCCGCACCGGTTACAATGCCAAACATCGAAGATAATATCACTTCATTGGTGATAGCTGAAGAACACGAGATAGACATGAGCAGTAAAAAGGTAACCCATAGTGTTTCTCGAGCATTGTTCATAACCGATGATGAATTGAACAAACATGAAAATCTCCGTATAGGATCTCCACGTTTGAGAGCAAAACAATGTTCGATGAGTGGGGAACAGGAGAGTTCACTTGCAAGGAAACATAAAACTAGTTAGCAAGCACGTCAGAAAGGTCTGAGGGATTCCAAATATCCATAAAACAAGCATTTATGAAGACAATTATTTGGAACAGTCGAGGGATAGGGAACTACCTCACAGTTCGACACCACAGAGAATGTGCCAGAAGCATCGTCCAAGACTATTGTTCCTTTCTGAGACGAAGAATAGGAAACTGTTGTTGCAAGAAATACATTCTGACTTATGATTTTATAAATTGTTTACCATTGATCCACTTGGAAAAAACGGTGGTTTAGTTTTGTTTTTTTTTATGGAAGATTTGCAGGCTAATGCTTTATTTTCGAATAACATAATGATTGATATTTCTGCAGTCACTAATGGAATAAAATTCTATATGATATTTGTTTATGGTGAGCCTGTCGTAAAACGTATGGAATTTTTTTGGGAACGCCTTACGCGATTCTCAACAATAAACGATGGACCATGGTTCATGATTGATGAATTTAATGAAATACTTGACCACACTGAAAAAGAAGTTTGTAGAAGAAGCTATGATAGCTCTTTCCCCGGATTTAAGCAAATGATATCGGATTGTGGAGGGCTGGAATTTCCATGTTCAAGAAATATGTCGTCATGAGTGGGTAAAAGATATCATGCAACTGTGAGATGTCAGTTGGACCGGGCACTAGGAAATGCTAATTGGCATGAAATGTTTTCTTACTTTCGGTCACATACCTAAGATTATGGGGCTCAGACCATCATCAGTTCTTGCGTCCATTTTATCTAAGGTATTTAAAGCAAAGAAGAAGTTTAAATTTGATAATAAATGTTTAGATAGTGAGGAAATAAGGAAAGTAATCCAAGATGGATGGAACTCCCTAGAATTACCTGAATTATCTATGGATGCAAACATCATGACACATATTTCAAGCTTCAAGAAAGTTTTGAGTCTTTGGAGACGACAAAATAATTTAAACACGGTAAAGCAAGTGGAGGAGATAAAACCAAAAGTTGATGCAATTTATGCGGACTACAATGTGACAACTAGGGATGTTAATATGCGTAATTACCCATGGGTTTACCCAATCCCAGTAATAATAGGTTGGGTCTTTACCCTTCCAAAGTTTATTGGGTCTCTAGGTACTCTCTATCTATCTTTATCTATATGGTACTCTCTCTCTTTCTCTCTCTCTCTCTTATTTTTATTCTGATTTTTCTGCTTATTTCATTGAACGAATCTTTGAGACACATCATCTGTTTTTGAGAACATATCTTTGCAGCACACTCATCATCAGGTTTGCTCTCTATCTCTTGTCTAGCTTCGTTCTATCAAGGTTTTAAGGTATTGCGTTTTGGTTCTTTACCGTAGATCCTTGTTTTTGTTGCCATAACGTCATATAGCTCGACTACATTAGGGTGGTTAGCTATTCTCATCACTGAGATCTCTCACCTGATCTGGTCCATGAGTCCAACTTTCATAACTTCTTTCATTTGAGAAGATTATGATATATATATATATATATATATTTGACTAAATTGATATACCTTGTTATTTACCAGTTTTAGACCATCGTTGGGACCCTATTTGGAGTCTACTATATATGTATGGACTGTTTTAGAGTCTTTACAGGTCCAGGTATGTTTTTGGAGCGTTATGAAGATCATGGAGTTGTTCGAGTATTCAGAGAGTTATCCAATAGCTGTTCACAGCGAAGTCAAGCATGACCATTGATCAACGGAGAATAATTGTTGTCGATCGATGGTTCACTCACAGAGTAATAGCCAACTTCAAGCATAAGTCAAGACAAATTATGAAAATACCCCTGAACAAATTTTGATCTAGTTTATGTGGGTTCTGCCATTGCTTACGCAGACCACGACCAGAACCACCGTTTCAGTTTTACAGCTTTTAAGTTTCTTGTTGTTTAGTCTTATAGGGGGAAATATTTGAACTGCTTCAGAGATTTATATTGGAACCCCATTAAGTATTCTATGTGTTATATTATTCAGTTCATCATGTTTTCTATGATCATGTCTGAGTAATTCACATGGTAGATTTAGGGTTCATAATGGTATTGATGAATTAGCCCCAAAATAGAATTGCTATTATGAAGTAATATCAATCTCTGGAATAGTATTTAATGCTTGCGTTCTAGATTAGCTAATTAGAAACCTGAACTTAGGACATGGATAACCATGAGAGTAGTTTTGTGCCAGAATTGATTCCATTGAGCTAGATTGTTAGATACATGCGAGAGATGGTCTAATTAGAATAGCGGACGAACTTCCTGTCTGATTAGCGTCTATCGACACTCGGCCGTAGCCGTCGAACGATGGTGTACTCTTCTGTCCTCATACGAGAGTTGGGATAATAAGGGATTAGACTAGTTAACCTATTGTCCTTGCATATTAACAATTCCATGCATCCTATCCATTATAATTCACTTGCCTGAAACCATATATCTATCGTTTTTCATATTTGCATTAACTTTATTATTTTATACAATTTCCAACGTAATGTAGTCGAGCTATATGAGAATCTATTACGTGGCCTCGCTCGCTGTGGATTCGATCCTAAATACTGCAATTTGACATTTCTTGGAAAGAGTAGTTCGTAGGATTAATTTGATAGATTTCCTGCATTAACATAAACCTTAACTCGCACGCTGTCAAATTTGGCGCTGTTGCCGGGGAGCACGGATCGCCATTTAGATTTGTTTTCTAGGTTTAGTGTAGGCTTTTTCATTACAGCAAGTTACTAATAATTTCTTTTTTCTTGTCTTACAGGTGCATGACCAACAGTAGCAGAAGCAACAAGAACCATGAATTACTCTTATCAGATCTAGCTGTAATCAAACGCTCAATCCTTCAACAAATACGACAAGCATCGATTGACATTAGCATTCAACTGCCAATCGACACTTCTTTATGACCAACATCGATCGATAGCACCAACACATCATTGATCGACGATAGTTCATGAGTTCATATGGTTGTGACATTAGTTGTAGTCCGAGAAGAGAGAGGAAGTCTGTATGACCTTGAAGGTCATATGCGTAATGCAACAGGTCAAAGAATTAATGATCAGGGGGCTGTAATTTTTTGAACCAGAAGTAGAAGCAGACGCTGCAGTAGCTTAACCATAAGCTAATGCGAAAGCTGCTTAATGGAAATTTGACGACTACAATCGTCCAGACAAATTTTATGCTAACAGATCTGCAATTCGTCCTCTAGCTTTCCAGAGGAACCACTTCGAGATCAAACCATCCTTCTTCGCACTTGTTGCACAGACACCCTACCATGGATCGCGACATGAGCATCCGATGGATCATCTGGAGCGGTTTGAGTATCTTGTATCTGCTATTAAATCCAATTAAGTCCCTGAGTACTATCTGTTTTGTAAGCTCTTCAAGTACCCACTAGCTGGAGAAGCTTCACATTGTCTTCAGAAACTACCACCAAGATCTCTGACATCCTGGACAGACATTAAGAATGCGTTCCTGAGTAATTTTTTTGATGATGCGCGAGTAGAGGACTTGAGAAGCAGAATCGCTACATTCACATATGAACATGTAGAATTATTCAGAAGCTCTTGGTTCAGATTTAAGTCAAACCAGAGAGACTGCCCACACCACGGTTTCAATGGGGTGCAGCTACTTAGCACCTTCTTCAGAGGTATTGATCTGCAGTACCAGATAGCGAGAACTTGGTGTCTAGCAAAAGCACCAGGAGCACTGATTATGAGAGGAATAAATCAGCTCTGTACATTAACCTCAACACAAAGTTTGATACTCGTTGGAGAATCAAGTTGTCCAGACAAGTGACGCCATTCAGAGACATGAAACCCTGATTAAGGAGAAAGGGGAAGCCAGTCAGAATCACCACGTCAGTGCATTGATAGGTGATGATTTTTAGCAAGAGGTGAAGAGAACAGCTCCAAGAGGGAGATTTTTGAGTAGAAAGTGTTATTTATTTCAACAGCTCACACTTGTGTCGATCAGCATCACTTTCTGAAGCATCGATCGAGGGAACCCGCATGTTCTGTAGCTTCGTGTGAGTCTTCGAACATCGATCGACGTCGAGACATCAACATCGATCGACGGTCTTCTACAGCATAACATGTTGTCTAGCGAGTCTGAATGCAAGCTTGTTTGTCATATATTCAAGTGCGGATACTCCAGAACATAAGGCTGATACACCTGAGCCAATGATAGTTGATAAGACAACAGAAAAAACACCCTTGAAGGGAGTAGAAGATTCCTAAATATTTGCGCAGAGAAGCAACTGACAAAGAAATGGATGGCTTTCCCAAAAGAGTTTATAAAATTCCTTAAGATACTCAATTTGATGAAGCATACTATGCTTATAGATTGTAGATATTTTTCATGGAATATAAGGAGACAGATGAGGACATATAGCACATCTTCAATGACCGATGATAAAAGACCAAGGTTAATCGATGTTGCACACTTGCCATCGATCGACATCCAATTCGCAGACAACCGATTGAAAAACCCAAGTTTAGAAGACAAATGACAAGAGTTTCCTAAATGAGTTTTGACCGAAGTTTTAAGGTTTTTATATTTATACTTATGTATTGAGAGAATGCAGAGTGTGCAAGTGCATGCAAGGCTTGAAACAACTTACAAAGCTTTATAGTTATAGGATTTTAGGGGAGAAGATTCATAACTCCTTAGGGACATTTGTATTTGAACCCCATTATTTTATCTATGTATTATATTCAGACTATTGTTCTTTCTTTGATTATGACGGAGTAGTCATCAACAAGATTTAGGGTTGAATGGTAGCAATCATTTATTAGCTATAAATTAGGATTGATACTTAAGTTAATATCCATCAATTGAGTTGTTCTTAATGCTTGCATTCTAGAGAGATAACTAGTTTCTCGAAAGTAGGACATGGAAGACTACGTGAGTAGGTTCTGTGCCAGAATAAACTCCTTTGAACTAGACTGTTAGGCGCATGCGAGAACTGTTCTATTAAGTCTTTGAATTTATCAAATCTTGTTCACACTTCCATCTGATTTCATCGTGGATCAACATCAGGCCTCAGCCGTCGATCGAGAGTCTTTCCTTTTCCTCGCATACGAGAGTTGAAGTTAAAATGGTCAAAATAGTTAATATTTGGGTTCTAGTATATTTGCATATTTGTGCTTCATGTCCACTATAAACAATCAGGCTTGAAATCCTGGATCTAGCATATTTACATTTGCATCAAGTTAATTTAATAGAATATTTCCATATTTGCATTATTTCTATATTTGCATTATTTCTATATTTGCATTATTAACATATTTCCATGTTGCATCTCTATTTTTTGATAAGGAATATATCCTTAACTGATTGTTTGCCAACCAATATCTATATTCACCTACCTTGATCTTTAGAAATAAAAAAAAATCTATTGTGTGACATTTCTCTATGTGGATTCGATCCCCAAATACTACACCTGATCTCTTTTGGCAAGAGTACTATTTATGTGTTAAAGACTAGGGTTAATTTGATAGTGATTTGTTTAAGATATTTCTACCCTACTAGAATAATTAAAACACGCATCTCAAAGTTGGCACCGTTGTTGGGGAGCATTGATCTCCATTAGATTTAATTTCTAGGATTTAGTCTAGGTTTGTTATTATATTCAAGTTACTAAATTTTTCTTTTCCTTGTTTTTTCAGGTGCATGCAAAGACACACCATGAGAAATAAAGGTCAAGAACTACTATATTCTGACCCCGATAGAATCGAACGGGACGATCCACAAAGAAAAACGACATGCGTCGATCGACAACAACAACTCCACGTCGACTGACACTTCTTTACAGGCAGCATTAAACGACATCAGACCTCTATCATCGCCAGACACTGATCACATGCCGAGGATCGACAACATTTTATCCGCATCGATCGAAAAAAACAGACGAGTTCAGATGGTAGGAACGTTAATCTAGGGATGAGAACGGTAACATGCATGACCAAGGCGGTCATCTGCGTAATCCAGCATGTCAAAAGATAGACGATCAAGGGGGCTATAATCCCTGATACAGAAGCAGAAGGAGAGGCTGCAGCAGCTCTACCTGAAGTTAATGCCCAAGTTCCTCAGAGAACACTGGCTGACTACAACCGTCCACACCAGTTCTACGCCAACAGATCCGCCATTCGCCCTCCAGCTTTTCAGAGAAATGAGCGAGTTTTGATCTAGTTTGTATGGGTTCTACCATTGTTTAGGCAAACGACAACGAGAACCACCGTTTCAGCTTTACAGCTTTTAGTTTCTTTTGCTTTTTAATAGTTTAGGGGAGAAGACATGAACTCGTTCAAACATTTTTATTGGAACCCCTTTTATTATTCAATGTATTATATTATTCTGTTCGTCATGTTTTCTATGATCATATATGAGTAATTCACTTGTTAGATTTAGGGTTGAAAATGGTATTGATGAATCAGCCCCAAAATAGGATTGCTAGGATGAAGTAATATCAATCGTTGGAATTGTGTTTAATGCTTGGTTTTAGAGTAGCTAACTAGAAACCTGAACATAGGACATGGAAAATTATGAGAGAGGTTTTGTGCCAGAATTGATTCCATTGAGCTAGATTGTTAGATACATGCGAGAGTTGGTCTAATTAGCATAGCAGACGAACTTCCTGTTTGATTAGCGTCGATTGAGACTCAGTCTTAGCCGTCAAACAATTCTGTACTCTTATGTCCGCATACGAGAGTTGGGACAAAAAATATCAGACTAGTTAACCTATTGTCCTCGCATATTAATAATTTTATACGTCCTATAAATTATAGTTCACTTGCCTGAAACCCTACAACTATCATTGTCCATATTTTCACTAATTTTACTATTTTAGACAAATTCCTTTTTCTGATAAACTCACAATCAAACAACTATTTATAGCTTGCCTAGCTTAACCATTTGAAATATAGAAATCTATTGTGTGCCATCATTCCCTGTGAATCCAATCCCTAAGTACCGCAATTTGATTTCTCTTGGCAAACGTAGTTCGTAGGGTTAATTTGATAGATTTCCTTCATTAACATAAACCATAACTCTGCACTTTGTCACTAATTTATATTTTAAATTTTAGGTAATGCTAAAGATTATTTTGATGACAAAGATGAGGCAACTACAAATGATTCAAGTAGTTCAGAAGTATGAGATTCAAGTGTGATATTTTATGTTTTCACTATTTTATGAGATCATCTTGATTTTTTGTGTTATGACTTGGATAAAGAAAATTTTACTTTGTCATGTCACTTTTTGTTATAAGTGTTTTAATTTTTTTATAATATCACGTTAAAATTTGGAGTTCAAACCCAGACTATCATCATTAGCATACTTTAGTATCTTTTTCCATAATTATTTAAAATAATAACTTTGTTATTTCACATTATTCTAAATTTATATTTATAAATAATAAGGGCTTTTTGTTAATATGACTCAAAACATAAATTCAAACACAAAACTGTCCCATGATTTTTTTTAGGATTTTCGTTTGCCATATTCACCCCAAAATTTTAGATTATTCACAAAAATGCCATTATTTTTTCTTTCAAAATGAGTATTTTACTCTATCATCCTCATTTTCATTAAGTATTTACAATATTTCAATTGCCATCAATACACCAACCACCATGAATAATCAATCTGAAGCTCTTAATACACCTAAAATCGATTCACATTCATTCTATCTTATTTCTTATGAACTAATAGCATCATCTCTTTCACTTTCTCTCTATATTCATCCAAAAATCCTTGATTTTGAATCTAAAACTTTTATGGTTCATAGAGCCATTCAAGCTTACGATTCTTGGTGAGTCGCTTTCGTTTGAGCTTCTGTGTGATTGGAGAAGACTTAGTGTGCTAAGGAAGTTACCTCAATAATTTAAGGTATGAAATTGATTTTTTTTTTCATATCTGTTCGCCAAGAAGACTTTCATGTAAGTCTTATGGCTGTAGAAGACTTACACGGAAGTCTTCTGGTCAATGCAGACGTTAGTTTTGCAATTAACTTTTATATATCTTTTTAGAGAAGACTTATCTTGAAGTCTTCCACTTTTCTTTGTTAACAAAAATATCTCAAAATACCAGAGAAGACTTCTCGGTAAGTCGTTTAGGATAAACAAATTATTTTTTCATTTGACCAAATTGTGTTAGAAATTTGACTTTTCCTAGACAACTCACAAGTAAGTCTTCTAGTGTAAAAGTAAAACTTAAATATTTAATTTTTACTAGACGACTTATATGCAAGCCGTCTCAGTTACCATTGCAATTAAAAAATAAAACATAAATATTATTTTAAGTAGGCGACCTACATGTATGTTTTCCGGGAGAAGACTTACACGGAAGTCTTCCACGGAAGTCTTCCAAATTTTTCTTTCGATATTCCGGTCAAACCGTGGATATCATAGAAGAGTTCCATGTGAGTCGTCTGATGGAAGACATACACATAGGTCATCTAGTAATTAATTATATAATTTTTATTTTGCAATTCCAAAAGCAACCGAGACGACTTACATAGAAGTCACCTAGTAAAAATTAAATATTTAAGTTCGTTTTCAGCTTTTAAGTCGTCTAGGAAAAGTCAAATTTTTGACAAAATTTGGTTAAATTCAAAACTGACATGTCAATCATAGAGGACTTACCGGGAGATCATCTCTTATATTTTTGAGAATTTTTTTTAAAACAAAAGTAAATAAATATTTACATAGGAAGATTTCCAAAAAAATCTGATCTATAGTAGACTTCTCTGGAAATCTTCTTTTAAAAATTACAATTGCAGAAATTACCTAATTAAAGACTTCCTAGAAAACTGCCAGAAAACTTCCACGGAAGTCTTGTACGTCAATGTTTAATAAACTTTCATTTTTTCTAAAATTATAAAGACTTTCAAATTTTCTTGTTAATTCATGTATATTAGTTATAAATTGGGTGAATGAATGGAATTTGTAACTTAATTGGCGATATTTATGAGATTGCCAACATTCATGTTTATTAAAGTTTCTAGCTAATAAGAGAAGATTTTCGGGGAAGTCTTCTCGGCTTGAAGTTTTTGAAGTTTAGGTTATATGTTTGCCAAGGTGTTTTAATTTGATTTTTGTTTCAGATGACACTTTAGTTACCTGTAGTGCATGGAGAATGGTTGTTGAAAGATGACTCGTAGAATTTTGTGGTTGATAATTTCAAAGGAGCAAGAATGTTGTTTTTGAGTAAAGGTTTGACACATGGTGAACTTGGTTAAATGCCTTAAGAAGTTTAAAATCTCGGCATGATCACAAAGTCTGTGGAGTTAATCTACTCATTACCAGAAGCATTGATGCAACAGATGGCTTCAGACACCCCTCATGTTCGTGTTACAAGTGATAGACAAGTTCAGAACTTTCTCGAGATAACTAAAACGCATGAAGTACATCTTTGTGTATCAAGCCTTAGCAAGAAGAGAACGGATTCATATGAAGGGGGAAGAAGATGATGAAGGTGATGAAGGGGAAGAAGATGAATAATGGGATGAAGATGATGAAGGGGATGAAGATGATGATAATATGGCTAAAAATGATGATGGGGAAGAGGATGCTGATATCCCTGATTTTGCTGAAGCGGTTGATGATAGTGAGGATTACAGTGAGTATGGAAAAGTTAAAGATAATGATGAGGAAGAAGCTGATGATATGTGTTTTGAACATTTCAAAGGGACATATGGTAGTGAAGGAGGAAGCTCGAATGCTAACAATATCTATGCCAACAGATTTTTGTTAGTAAGGATGCACTAGTTTTAGAATTGCGGTTGACAGCGGTGAAGCGTAAGAACTTCAGAATATACAAGTCAACGAAAGCTCTACTTGTGGCAAAATGTCATGTTAATGGTTGTTCATGGAAGATTAGAGAAAGTGTGAAACATGGAACAAACACGTTTTGGGTAACCAATATGTAGAAATTCATACATCTTCTGTGGCAGAACGACTGGGTCAGCGGAAGCACTATACTCCAAACTATATTGGTAGGTTTTCATAGATCCAGTTGACATAGAGAAGATGATTTTCAAAAATCATCTTCTCGATGATTTTTGACATAGAGAAGATAGTCAAGAAACCTTTGATCGAAGGTCAAGCCTACTATATAGATCACATTTCAGAACTAGATGAAGAATCATTCATGGATATGGGTTCTCATGATTCCTTGGAGAGAACCATCACTTCTCCTGAAAAGGATTTTTTCGCGCTAAATGACCGAGCTGATGAATATGCAAGATTAATGGATACCGCCAAAGAGGTAATGAATGTCGACATTGAAGAGATCGATTTTCAGTCGACCGTCAATCGACACCAGGATGTAAACATTGATCGACAACACTCTACAACCAACAACTGGATTTCGGAAAAGACTCCAAAAATTGAACTGAAACAACTTCCAGCTGTTCTTAATATGCTTTTCTTTACGACAAACTTATCATGTCATTAGCAATGCCAACCTTAGTAGTGGAGAGCATGCGTTACAGCTGAATAAGCTGCGAAAGTATCGCTAGGCCCTTGGATATTCCCTAGATGACATTCTGGGAATCTCTCTCGATTTATGTATGCATAGAATATACCTAGAAGACGAATCAAAGTCATACATTGAACACCAACGGAGATTAAATTCAAATTTGAAATAAGTAGTCAAAAAGTTAATCATGAAACTTCTAAAATCAGGTGTTATTTACCCAATTTTAGATAGTAATTGGGTTACTCCATTTCATGTCGTTCCTAAAAAAGGAGAAATTACGGTGGTGGAAAATGACAAAGATGAATTAATCCCGATGAGGATTGTGACCGGACACATAATGTGTATCGATTACATGAATATAAACGCTGCCACCAGAAAGGATCACTTCCCTCTACCCTTTATCGATCAGATGTTGGAAAGGCTAGCACGCTACCAATATTACTGTTTTCTCACTGGATATTCAGGATTTATTCAGATCCCTAGTCATCCGGACGATCAAGAAAAGACTCCATTCACATGTCCCTATGGAACATTCACATATCACAGGATGCACTTTGGACTTTGTAATGCTCCTGCTACTTTTCAAAGATGCATGATTTCTATATTCACAGACATGAGTAACGGTTTCATGGAAGTTTTCATGGATGATTTCTCGGTGTATGGTCCATATTTCAAAACATTTCTCGACAAACTGTGCAAGGTATTAGCTAGATGCGAGGAAAAGAATCTAGTCCTGAATTGGAAAAATTCTATTTCATGGTTAGTAGTGGAATTTTTTTGGGACACAAAGTCTCAGCATTCGACATTGAGGTGGACAGAGCTAAGATCGAAGTAATGACAGGCCTGCCACCAGCCACTAATGTGAAAGACATTAGAAGTTTCTTGGGACATGCTGGATTCTATAGGAGATTCTTAAAAAACTTTAGCAAAATCGCTAGAACTCTCACCACACTCCAATGTAAAGAGTGAAATTTGAATTCACATCTGAATGTCTTAAAGCTTTCAAAGAAATAAAAAGAGCACTCGTAACTGCTCTGATTGTGCAAGCCCCATATTGGGGCCAGGCTTTTGAAATAATGTGTGACGCCAGTGATTTTGCTGTAGGCACAGCACTTAGGCAGAAAAAGGAAAAAAATATGCACACAATATACCATGCTAGTAGAACACTCAATCATGCACAACACCATTATGCAACAACGGGAAATGATTTAGTAGCTGTGGTGAGTTCAAAATTAGTTGTCCACACCGACCACACTGCTTCAAATACTTAATTCAGAAGAATGATGCCAAACCTAGACTTTTAAGATGGATTCTACTGCTACAAGAATTCTACATAGAATTCAAGGCCAAGAAAGGATTGGAAAACAGAGTCGCAGATCACCTATCGCGAATAAGAGTCGAAGACGACATCCCTATCAATGATTTCTTACCTACGGAGAACGTCTACCAAACTTAATCTACTTTTATTGGTAATGTTTGTTCATCATTTTAGAAAGAATCGATCGACACTTATACATAAGCATTGATTGACACCTCAGATGAGGAAGACAACTAAGTCATTATTCAGATCGAAATAAATGTTACTTGTAACCCTTCGGTTTTCAATCAAGATTCTACCGATGGTAGAAGTTTAAGTCGGGGTGTGTTCATTAAACACCACTAACAGACCTCGATACACAGATATAGTAAACTATCTAGCGGCTGACGTAGAACAAAAAGTCATTAAAGGGATCATAAAAAAAATTATCAGAGAAATCCAGAGATATCACTAGGACGAACCCTACCTATATAAATGCTGTTCTCAGGGCATATACAGACGATGTGTTGCTGAAACAGAAGTTCCAGATATCCTATATCACATCCATGGATCAGATTACGCAGGGCCATTCGCCCGTTTCAAAATTGTATCAAAGATTCTTTAGGCAGGCTTCTGGTGGCACACAATGTTTTGAGATGCCCAAAATTACATATCAAAATGCGACCCTTGTCGAAGAAGAGGAAAAGTCAGCAAAAGACACGAAATGGAGCAAACATTCATACTTGAAGTCGAAGTCTTTGATTGCTGGAGCATCGATTTTATGGACCATTTCCCTTCTTTGCACGAAAACAAATACATCCTAGTAGCAATAGATTATGTATCCAAATGGGTCAAAGAAATATCAACTCCGAAAATGATGTTGCCGTAGTCGTTAAAATCTTTAAAGCATATTTTTTTCCAGAGTTGGAGTTCCTCGAATAGTTATAGGTGACGGAGGTACCCACTTTATTAACAAAGTGTTTGAAAAACTACTCTAGAAACATAGAGTTCACCATCGAGTAGCTACACCCTATCTTCCTCAAACTAGTGGATAAGTAAAAGTATCCAACCATCAAATCAAAGAAATTTTAGAAAAGACAGTAGGATCAACCCGAAAAGATTGGTCCACGAAACTAGATGATGCACCTTGGTCTTACCGAACAGCATTCAAAACGCCACTAGGGACCACTCCAATTCACCTACTCTATGGGAAAGCATGCCATCTCCCGGTAGAATTAGCACACAAAGCAACATGGGCAGTTAAAATGACAAATTTTGATAGCAAACCTGCTGCAAAGAGGAGACTAATACAACTTAACGAGTTAGATGAAATTAAGTATCACGCTTATGAAAATTCCAAGTAGTATAAAGAGAAAATGGAACCCTACACGACAAAAAGATTATTTCTAGGCATTTAGAACCTAACGACCAGGTACTTTTGTACAACTCTCATTGACGTTATTCCCTGGAAAATTGTGTTCTCGTTGGTCAAGACCCTTCACTATCAAAGAAGTTACGCCGTATGGAGCGATCATTGTCATTAACTCAAAAAGACAATATTTCAAGGTGAATGGACAAAGCGTAAAACAGTACTGGGGAAAAGCAGGAATGCCACGCTCTTAGACGGTGCGTTGAGAGCTGTCAACACCCGACTGATAAATTTTTTATGTCAAGCTAACGACCTTAAACAAGCACTACGTGGGAGGCAATCCACATGTAAATATCTAAATTAGACTTTAAATAATTATAATATTAAAAATATTAATGTAATAATACTAATAATAAATAATTATGATATATTTATACGATTTTCAAAGTGAAAACTGGACACGACAGATGAGGAGTAGTCTTATGTTACGCTCCTCATTTTTATTTGCTTTTTAGACTTATGCACATACTTATTTTATTTCACTTGCTATGTTTGGATCTAAAACTTATTATTATTATTATTATTATTATTATTATTATTATTATTATTATTATTATTATTATTATTATTATTATTATTATTATTATTATTATTATTAATATTAATATTATTATTATTATTATTATTATTATTATTATTATGTTGTTGTTGTTGTTGTTGTTATTTTGATGTGTGCTTGAGTGTCTAACAGTGCTAATACGTAAGAGAGATGATTAGAATGTGAAGTTTAGACACATGACAAGCTAACTCGCATACAGTTTCAAGCTGTCTGTCGAGTGTCGATCGACGGCCCATGGGTAGTGTCGATCGATATTGTTTGTAACTGAGAGGTACGAGTTCCTGATCACAAATAGCATAATCATTTTGATTCCAATTTATTTAATTCGTCAATATCAGAATCAAAAAAAAAATATTGAGGCAAATTGAGTTTGTTAGGGATTAACGTTTTTCTGAACTATTTTTTTTACCACTTTCTAGCACCAATCTGGGGAAATGAATGGAACATGTAAGTAGATTAATTTTTCTATAAAACCCACACTGCTAAGAACATCTGAACAAATCAAAGCTAGCCTCCAACCTAATCAATTATATTTGCTTGTTCTAATGCTTGGCATACATTGGATCGAATTCCTCCTGCAATTCTAAAAGGTAAAAGTCTTGTTCTTCCGATTCTCCTCTCACCTTTATTCAGAATAAAAAGAATGAAACGATTGAGATGATTTTCTGAGATGCACAGGAGTAGGTACATTAACGATGACCCCACTATTCTAATTCATAGGAATGATCACACATTGAGGATGCGAGGGGTAGGTACATTACCGATGACTTCACTATTTTCCTACATTTTGATATTTTGGACTAGTATGGAGGTAATGGAACACTTGTTGGAAAACAAGTATCGATTTCTTCTATGCGTATCAAGAACCAGGTGTCTACAAAGCTTTAGACAACTTCTTCTCCTTTGGTTCTTTGTTCTTTTTTGTCTCTGGATAATATCATGTCTGTATTCCACTTTCATCTATAGCTCCTCCATACATCTGTTGAACTATCCAATGTTGTTGTTGAGAGGATAGTAGATTGCATCAATTTTTGTTGAACTCATTAAAATCTTTTGTTGAGCTCTGTAGATGTCAGATGTCATCTCTTCAATTTGTTCTCTTTTGTAGATCTCAAGTGCTGGCCAAAATAGAGGTGTAAGGTGGGCTCCAGGAAACTGGAAACATCCATCATACTCAGGTATACTCAAATAACAAGATCCCTTACTATTTGCCATCTCAAGTATTGCTCTCATATCCTCTTTTGAAACATTGATGATCCTTCCATCCTTAGCCTGTGCATTGCCCTCTTCATCTTTGTAGGCTCCATGCTCATCTGGTGCTACTACACTGACTGTTACCTTAGGTAGAATTGTGACTTCAACCAACAAAGATTCTCGGTATTCTGGAATTGTAGGACTGTCGATCGATGTTTCTGGTTGGGTGTCTATCGATGCTTCTCCATCATCTTTTTACTCTGCGCCAGAATAAGAATAACAAAATGCCACAAACCCTGGATCATCTCCTAACTCAATATAGGGCGTGTTTCCCTGTACCACTTGGACAAGGTCATAAAAATCAGTTTCACTGATAAGTGATATAGCATGTTTGCCTTCATGTTGCAAAAAGCTCCTACAGTAGCCAAGAAGGCTCTCCCAAGTATTAGAGAAGAATTCCAGTATATATAAATATCAATAATAAGAAAATCTACTGGGACTAGGGCATTACAGATTTGTACCTAAAGGTTTCTGAGTGTCGAACGATACTACCGTAGACAAGCATTATTGTCCTAAATGATATGTTCACTAAGTTAATCTAGTCCAAATTTTGCATGCATCCAACAACCTAGCTCAACAAATTTATTATCTGGTATAGATCCAATTGTCGTATTTATCTGTATCCTAAGTTCATGGATCTAGTTAGCTACTCTAGAACACATGCAATGAGATCAATTCTGATGAAAGATCCTTATGAATTCACCCTAGCAGTTCTATGCTTAGCAATACAAATAAACCCTAATAAAACCCTAAATCTACCAAGGAGAATTACTCAGATATGATCAAGGAAAGCATAACAAATATCTGAACAGAATGCATAAATAGAATAAGGTTAAGAAACAATGAAGTTTCAATACAAATCTCTGAAGGATTCTTGTTATTCTCTCCCAAACTGTAAAAAACACTAGAATGATATGTTGTGGTAAAAAGAATATAGACATTATCTTTTTCCCTAAGAGATGGCAATGCACATAAAAATAGGTATTATGTCCTCTAGGGTTAGTCTTGTGATTATGTGGAACTTCTGGGCTTCAATTCAGTCGAGAACAAGTCAGCTCATTCACTCGCGTCACTGTCGATCGATACCAACATGGTGTTGTCGATCGACACACTTTCTAAATCTCGACTCTGATTTTTAAACATCAATGTGTTTACTCAACATTAAGCTCCAAAAAGCTCCATAATCTCCACATTGCTCTAAAACAGACCTAGACCTCAAAAAACTCTAAAACAGAGTCCAAACAAATATAATAGTATCTGTTTGATGACACAGCCATTGTTCAATGGGAAAAAATGATGAAAAGGGAGCTGAGACTCGTGGGTCGCATTAAAAAGTCACAAACAAAGCCGAAGCAACTACTGAACCATCTGGTGAAGAATATATTGTCACACAATACGTCCACATAAATCACTCTGATGACGATGTCATTGGGGAGATTAATGAAGGAATAAAAACACGTGGTGTGAAGATCAGCTTCAAAGAAATGGTTCAACCGACATGTTTTACTTAATCATTGAACCAAGAGATCACACTGCAACACTCACTGATGAATTAAGGAATTATGCCATGTAAGAGGAACTTGAGCAATTCATCAGAAACGATGTTTGAGACCTAGTTGAAAAACCATCTGATGGAAATATTGTAGGAACCAAGTAGATCTTCAAGAACAAATTGACGACAATGGAGTTTTGGTCAGAAACAAAGCCATACCGGTTGTTTAAGGATACTCACAGATCGAACGAGTTGATTTTGAAGAAACATTTTCTCCGGTAGCAAGACTCGAATCTATCAGGTTGTTCATTTGTATGGCATGCATTATTAACTTCACTGTCTATCAAATGGATGTCATGAGTACATTATTGAATGGGGTGCTAATGGAAGAAGTCTTTGTGCATCAGCTTAAAGGGTTTGAAAATGCCACCAACCTAAAGTATGCATACAAGCTGAACAAACCGTTGTCTGGCTTAAAGTAGGCACCTCATGCATGGTATGAGAGGTTGACGAGTTTCTTGGGCAACAAGGGATATGTCAGAGGAAATGTTGACAAGACACTGTTTTCTCTAAATCATGAGACTGGTCCATTTGTGGTGCAAATCTATGTCGATAACATCATCTTTAGAGGGATATCAAATCCCTTGATGGATGCATTCATTTATGATATGACTCGTGAATTTGAAATGAGCATGGTGGGGGGGGGGAACTGAAGTACTTTCTGGGATTGTATATACAACAGACCATGAATGGAGTGTTCATCTCTCAGAGTACATATGCAAGATCGTTGGTAAAGAAGTTTAACCTAGATCACTGCAAAAAGGCAAGAAATCCCATGAGTGCATCAACCAAGATCTTCAAGGATGACGATGGTGAATCCATTGACACAAAGATGTATTGAGGGTTGATTCAAATCCTACTCTAACTAACAGCTAGCAGATCGGTTCTAAGCCTAAGTGGTAGGATTGGTTTGCTAAAAAAAGTCTAAGTGTTAGGATCTGCGCAATATATCAAGCGAAACCCAAGAAGTCTCATTGACATAGTATAGGTTTACCAGTTTTCAACCATAGTACATGTGCTTTTTAGATTCAAATATAGGTCTTTGGAGTCTAGTTTGGAGTGTTTTCAGGTCCATTTATGTTTTTGGATCAATGTGGAAATTAAGGAGTATATTGAAGCTTAATGATGTTGAAACTCATAGCTGTTTAAGAAATCAGAAGTCACTTTCGAAATCAAGAAGAAGTGTTGATCGGCACCGACCCTTTGGTGCCGATCAATACCCGCGCGCGTAGATGGGTCGACTTTAAGTCAATACCGACTCAAGACAGAAGTTCCATATATTTAAAAGATTTTCCTTGGCCAACGTATACCTAATATTTATGTGTGTTTTCCATTGTTTGGGCAAAACACAACCGAGAAACCACCCACAAACTATTCAACCATTATTAGAAGCTTTTAGTAAGTTGTTTGGAAAGAAGATCAAGACTCCTTCAGAGATTTGTATTAGAACTCTAGTTTTCTTACTCCATCTATCTATGTATTAGAACTCTAGTTTTATTTTCTTAGATATAGAACTGCTAGGGTGATCTTTTAGGATCCTTCATAAGAATTGTACTTACTGCTTGTGTTCAAGAGTAGCTTACTAAACCCATGAACTTAATATATTTGACAACTCTAATAGTAGGTTCAACTCATAATATTTATTTTGATAAGCTAGGTTGTTAGGCAGATGCAAGATATGGTCTTGAATAACTTAGTGAACATATCATTTAGGACATTAATGTTTGCCTAAGGTAGCACCGATTGACACTCGTCCTATAGTATTGATCGACTCTCGATCCTTGTTCGCAAGCGACAACTAGAACAAAGACTTGGTCATCTTAATAGACTTACAACTAGAGCTGGTTATCTTACTTTTGAATTCTAGTTGTAGGACGGTTTATCACACACCCTTAGCATCTATACATCATTTTGTTACTTGAAACCTAGGTTCAGCTACTTTATCATATCGTTTACAACCAATTGCGTACTTGTTTACTACTATCTATTGTTCTATAATTTATTGCCTAGCTTAATCTTAATATCTCTAGTTTATTGTATGTCCATGCTCCATGTGAATTCAATATCCAACTACTAAATTTGAACCTCTTATTTGAGAGAGAAAGTTTCTCTACAGTAATTTCAGCAGATATCAAATTTTGCACTGTTTCTGGGGAGCATTAGATTCACCATTAGACTTGATTAATAAGTTTTGTCTAGTTTTACTTTTTTCTTTTACTTGCTTACAAAACATATCTTGTCTTTCAGATGCATGACCAGAAGTACCTGAATCAACTAGGAAAACGATCCGCCAAGAGAAGCGAAAAACATCAATCGGCACCATCGCATCTTCGTTAATCGACATTTCTTGTGAGCGGGAATCAACCGAGATGAACTCATCTTCGTCGACCAATACCAACCCGCGATAAGAAAAAATGGTTACGACTCTTATACTAACGAGGGATGAGAATGTAGACATGCATGACTTCGAGGGTCATCTGCGTAATGCAGCAGGTCAGAGAATTGATGATCAGAGGGCTGTAATCCCTGATCCAGAAGCAGCTTCTCTAGAAGCTGCTAAGAGCATCTTTATCCTAGCACCCCCGCTTGGGGTGCTTATTTTTTTTTCTTTTTTTTGAATTTTTTTTTTAAAAAAAAATTAAAAAGCAACCAATCGCGGGTCGCCACATGTCAGTGGGGCCCGCGAATAGTGCAAGATCTGATGCTTAAGGGGTGCTTATTTAGGCAATTTAGGAGCTGGTGCTTAGAGAGTGCTTAGCTTTTTGATGGGCTCCACACGCTAAGCACCTCTCTAAGCACCCCGGATAAAGGTGCTCTAATGCTGAGAATGCTCCAGCCAATGCTCAGGATGTAACTGATGAGAATGTCCAGGTTGGTGGACCCATAATATTCTAACAAATCTTCTATTCGTCCTCCTTGTTTACAATGGAATGATTTTGAGCTGAAGCCCACAACTTAACACTTGTAGGATAGACACCCTACCATGGTCCCCCACATGAGCATCCGATGGACCATATTGACCGGTTAGAGGATCATGTTTCTACTATCAAAGCCAATGAAGTCCTTGAGGACTCTCTTCTCTGTAAGATCTTCAAGTACACTTGTTTTAGATGCTTCGTATTAGCTTAAGCAGCTACCACCATGATCTCTTACATCCTGGAGTGACATCAAAAATGTTTCCATGCGTAATTTCTTTGTTGATGCACGATCTGAAGACTTGAGGAAAAATATACTACATTTTCACAAGAGCCCGCAAAATATTTCAGAAGCTCCTAGATCATATTAAGCTCATATCTGTCCACAACATGGATTCAACGAGGTACAACTGCTTAGTACCTTCTTTGGAGGAATCGCTTTGGTTAACCATATGGCTCAAGAGACTGCTAGTGGGGCAAATTTCAACACTAGGAATCCAGAAGAAGATGCGAAACTTATTGGGAAATTGGCATCTAGCAATAGCACCAAGAACACTGATTTGGAGAGGAAGAAATTGGCTGCTAGCTTGGGAAAAGAGAAGATGGATGAAGTTAAAGACAAGCTGGATAGTTTTCATAAGCGTCTCAAGAAGCAGGTGAGCTTTGCAGAAAATGTAGAGGCTGTTGATACCGCCAGTGATAAGGGCGACGAAGAAGATGTGAACTACATCAGTGGCACTGGTTTTCGGAAGTATGGAAATCAGAGTGGAAGCAGAAACTCTTATTGTACTGGTAAAGGAGTAATTACAACCAAAGTTCGCAATAGCAGAGACCCAACAACGGCAACAAGAGGAGCTATGGAAACTCTTCTTACCAGAATAAGTCTAGGTTTTTCTTTTACTGTCAAGTTACTGATAATTTATTTTTCTTGTTTTTCAGGTGCATGCCTAACAGTACTAGAAGACAAAGGAACAAAGAATTACTCTTCTCAAAATCCATTTGAAATCAAACGCTCAAACCACAAGCAGTCGCGACTAGCATCGATCGACGACAGCACTAGACCGGCTATCGACACTCGCGCTTCAACATCGATTGATATACCTCTTCGGCATCAATTGATGGTAACTCCACAAAGATGGTTGCGACACTAGTTGTGGTCCGAGATGAGAGAGGGGACCTGTATGAGCTCGAAGGTCATCAGCGTAACGCAACAGGTCGGAAGATTGATGAACAGTGAGCTATGATCCTTGATCCAGAAGCAGACGCTGCAATGGCTCAACTTAAAGCTGCCGCCCAAGATGCTGAATGAACACTGGCGGACTACAATCATCCAGACCAGTTCTATACTAATAGATCCGCCATTCGTCCTCCAGCTTTCCAGAGGGATGATTATGAGATCAAACCATCCTTCTTCGCACTTGTTGCGTAGATGCCCTACCATGGAATGCAACACGAGCACCCTATGGATCATCTGGAGTGATTTGGGGATCTAGTTTCTTCTATCAAAGCCAATGGAGTCCCTGAGGACTATCTATTCTGCAAGCTCTACAAGTACTCACCTGTTGGAGATGCTTCGCATTGGCTTAAGCAGTTACCACCAGGATCTCTGACATCCTGGACATACATCAAGAACGCATTCATGCGCAGCTTCTTTGATGATTCACAAGCAGAAGACTTGAGAACTATGATTGCCACAATCACACAGGAACCTGAGAAATCGTTCAGAAGCTCTTGGTTTAGATTCAAGCCCTACCAAATAGAATGCCCACACCATGGCTTCAATGAAGTGAAACTACCTAGCAGCTTCTTTAGAGGTATTAATCTGCAATACCAGATGGCTCTTGACACCGCTAGTGAAGGGATCTTCTCCACCAGAAGTCTTAAGAAAGTGACAAGGTTAATTGAGAATTTGTCATCCAGCAATAGCACCAACAACACTGACTCTGAAAGGAAGAAATTAGCTCCATCTCTAAGCAAGGAGCAGATAGATGAGGTGAAAGAAAAGTTGGACAGTGTTCAGAAATTTCTCAAGAAGCAAGAAGTGAAAGCCTTGGAAGAAGAATATGAAGAAGAGGATGTGAACTTTGTTGGTGGAAACGACAATCAGAGACCAGGAAATCCAGGATACAAAAGGAACTCTTAAGGTGGCAACATGAATCAGAATCCTCAGTAGAATCCACAGCAGCATAAGCCTCAAGAAAGCAGGTTGGAAGCCATGGTAGATAGGATACTAGAGAAGAAACAACAGATGACTATGAACTTTAATGGGAAGATAGACTTGCTATACACCAACCTCAACACCAAGTTTGAAAACCTCAACAGTCATGTCAAGAAGCTGGACTATCAAGTGATCCAAACAAGTGAGGAAATTTAAAGACATGAGGCTTTGATTAATGAAGAAGGAGAGGCTAGTCCGAAGCACCATGTCAATGCATTGATAGGTGAAGATTTTTTGCAACATGTGAAGAGAGATCATCTGCAAGAAGGAGATATTCATGTGGAAAGTGCCATGTCTTTCGGCAGTTTGCATTGGTGTCGATAGACGCTAGATCCTGACCGTCGATCAATGGAACTTGCAGAATCAGTCGCCTCGTGTGAATCTACCAACGTCAATCGACGGCGTAAAGCGAGCATCGATCGACTGCCTCCAACAAAAGAGTCGAGTCGTCTACCAAGTCTAAGTGCCAACCAATTCGCCAGACCTTCAAGGATAGAGAACCAGGAACAGGATAGTACACATGATCCCATAACAGTATAGAGACACTCCAGAAGGAAGCAGAAGATTCCCAAACATCTTCACATAGATTCAACTAACAAAGAGACTAATGGCTTTGCCAAAAGAGTTTCTAAAATTCCTTTAGATACTCCATTTGATAAAGCATATTATACTCACAGATTCTGGATGTTTTTCAGGGAATCTAGGGACCAAAGAATGACATAGAACGCATGTTCAATGACTTTAGGGAGAAGCCAAAGAACTGGACTACTCTCAAGAAGAAAAGTGACCCTAGGAAGTTTTTGATGCCATGTTATGTCAAAGGTCACAAATATCCTAACGCCCTCTGCTATACTGGATCAGCATTTAATATTATGCCTAGAGTGATGGCAGAGCAGCTAAACCTGAAAGTGGAGCCTTTTAGTGATTATTTCACCTTTGTGGACTGCTCCAAGGTGAACTCAGGAGGGATGCCCAAAGATGTTCCAGTGAAGATTTACAATACCATAGTTCCAGTAGACTTCTATGTAATGGACATAAAGATTGATTGGAACTCCTCCTTACCCCTTGGAAGAGCTTTAATGGCAACAGTGGGAGCTATCTGCGACATGAAGACAAACAGGTTGTGTCTATCCTTGATTGATCAATTCATTTTCTATCAATCTGTTAATGTCAAGCTCAAAGCTACTCACATAGAATTGGGTAATGATCCAGGTTTGATTGCTACGTGCTTTTGCAAATATGATCAAGGCAATGAGCCTCATGAAACGACATCAATCGACACCCAACATTTGGCATCGATTAACGGTCCCTTCAACCAGAACCAGCACGGATCCCACACTACGGCATTGATCGATGATAATAACTCCGATCCACGGTGTTGCCCCAGATCAGAACAACGAAGATAGTCAAGAGGAGATAGTCTACACCGGGCGACAATACCGTGAGTGGGTTCTGAAACCTAACAATCAAGAGTATGATGAGTCCTAATATGAAGAAGAAGCAGTCGATCACCATGATTTTTCACACGAAGAATCTGGAAATTTCAGAGGATCTTATGGAAGCTTAAATGTCGAGTCGATCGATGGTAACTCTGTACCATCGATCGACGAGGACGCGACATGATACAGTGATGATTATTGATACCTCAGACCATATGAGTTTGGAATCATGAAAGACCCTGATGGATATGCACGAGCAATGAAAGGAAGAATTCTAAATATGTCCAAGAACGATATTGCACACATACTAGCTATGTCCAATGGAGCAGGGAATCTCTTCAGAAATCAGAATTTGGGTGAGGCAGTCAACTCAGCATCGATCGACGGAAACATCTGGGCATCGATTGACGGTCATGACACAGCATCTGAGAAGAGACTGGTAACGGATGACTTATTACAAGACAAGCTCGATGGAGTCTACTTTTCTCAGGACATAATGAGGGAAAATATCAACTAGATTTTGGAGGACATATCAGAGCCCACATATGCCAGACTCAACATGCTGACAGGACGCATTCAAAACTTGAAGAAGGGATGCACAGACAGTCTTTTATTCAGAAGAAGATCGAAAATCAGCAGAACAGAGCGGATGCGGCTAAAAGAAGTTTTATCAGTGCATGGTTTAAAACACACAGAGAATATGGAGATACTTGCTTTCCCCATTGGTTATGAAACGCCTTCCTATTCCATAGTTCACAACGTCGAGCTTAAGATTATAACCAAGCGCTGAGTGGGAGGCAACCCACTGTTTAGTAAGTTTTTAATGTATTTTTTTTACTTATCTAGTTATTAGTTATGCTTTTTATCTAATTATTTTAGGAGGAGTAGAACAATCTGAGATCACCATCGGTCGACGCCACAACCTTACCATCGGTCGACGGCTTGGATAGTTTACCATCGTTCGACACCCACCATTCGCCATCGGTCGATGCTCCTTACGGAGTTTGGTAACCTCGACTTTCTCTCAACGTTTTACTTATGCTTTAGTTTTATTAATAAAACCCGACGATATATCACTCATGACAATGTAATTCAAGTCTGGGGGAGCTCACTGGTGCTTTTATTTATTTTGATATTTTATATATTAATTTTTTCTAATAGTTTTAATATAGTCAAGAAGGGGATTATAATGAACAACTTTTTTATTGACTAACCATACTTTAGATCCATTGTTAGACATGTTGAATGCAGAGAGTACTACAGATGCCAAAATCATCATGCCATTAGATAACGCTTACTAAGAAAGTCTAAAGGAACCAAAGCTGATCTTCAACCTAATACTTACTACTTTGCTTGCTTTGGGGCTTGGTGTACATGGATCGGATTCCTTCTGCAAGTCTGTAAGGCACTAGTCTATTAATTCTGATTTCCTTTCTCTCTTTCTCTTCAGGATCAATAATAACAATGATTGAGATGATTTCCTTAGATGCAGAGGGGTAGGTACATTACCGATGACCCCACTATTCTAATTCAAAGGAATGATCACACATTGTTGGAAGCGAGGGGTAAGTAAATTACCGATGAACCCATTATTCGCCTACAACTCTGTAGTAAAAAAATCGAAAATGAGATGGCAAGATGAACCGTAGCAGCATCATTGTCCATTGAAATTGTAATTTAAAAGATCCTGAAAGAAATTAGGAAAGAGAGGGATTAGGAAAGGCTTTATAACTATACATGCAGGTTTGCAGGAGTTGACTCCATGTGTCCTCTGATTGATACTCCCAAGGTAAAGCCTACACTTTATTTTATGCAAAGAAATATGATCAGTAGAGGGGTGAGTCAAATTAGTATTTGTTGAGTTGCTGATAGAATTGATTTGGTTGCTATACTAGGATAAGGCAAATAAAGTTTCTCGTTGATTAGCATTATTCGATGTGGTTGCAATATAGTAAGGTGATAGTAATGCTTATGTATTATGTGAGTCTTCGCTTTTCAAAACCTCTTTCACATGCTACGTTTGTTTTCCTTGAGGACAAGCAAAAGTTTAAGTCCGGGGGAGTTGATATACCTTGTTATTTACTAGTTGAAGACTATCATTTGGACCCAATTTGGAGTCTGCTATGTATGTCTAGACTGTGTTTTGGAGTCTTTTCAGGTCAAGGTGTGTTTTTGAGCATTATGAGATAATGGATCTTGATAGAGCATTCAGAGAAGATATCCATTTGTTGTTCAGTCAGAGTCGAAGTCAAGCCTGACCATTGATCGACGGTGCAGACTTATTGTCCATCGACGGTCTACTCGCAAAGTAGTTGGACGACTTCAATCCCAAGTAAAGATAATTTACAAGAATGCTCTTGACGAGTTTTGGCATACTTTTCACCTAGTTTATAAGGTCTTTCCATTGTTTAGCCAAAAAAGCACCAACCACCACCACACATTACAAGTTAGAGATTTCAAAGCATTGTTTAGAGTTTTAAGTAGTTTTGGGGAGAATATCTGAACTCCTTTAGATATTTGTATTGGAACCCCGTTATCTATTTTATGCATTATATTAGTCAACCAATTATGTCTTCTATGATTATGTTTGAGTAATTACCTTATTAGATTTATGGTTCATTATGGTATTGGTGAATTAGCCCAAAAATAAGATTGCTAGGATAAAAAATATCCATCTTTGGAATTGTGTTTAATGCTTGTGTTCTAGAGTAGCTAAGTAGAACCCTGAACCTAGGACATAGATAACTACGAGAGTAGGTTCTTTGCCTAAATTAATTCTACTGAATTAGGTTGTTACATACATGCGAGAGCTGGTGTAATTAACCTTGTAGACGTACTTCTTGTCCGATAACCTTCGATCCACACTAGGCCTTCGCCTTTGATCAATGGTCGACTCCTCTTTTCGCATACAAGAGTTGGAACAAGAGGGAGTCGGATTGTGATTAAGGTCCTTGCATATTTCATAATCCTTGCATCTTATTCATTATAATTTACTTACCAGAAAACCCTAGATCTATATTTCCTTATTTAAATTAGTTTAACTATTTATCAAATTTCCTTCTTGGAATAAACCCTCACTACAAAACTCCCTATTTATAGCTTACCTAGCTTAACCTTTATGACTCAAAAATCTATTTTGAGCCCTGGCTCTCTGTGGATTCGATCCCAAAGTACAACAATTTGACCTCTCTTGGCAAGAGTAGTTTATAGGTTAATTTGATAGATTGCCTGCTTAATTTTATATCTTAACCCGCACGCTGTCAACCGTGAGTCCTTTAAACATGCTTGGGCAAGGTTCAAAGACTACCAGTTCGCATGCCCATACCATGGTTTCTCAGAACCTCAACTCATCAACACCTTGTATTGAGGACTAAGCCAAAACCATCAAACTATCCTACATACAGCCAGCGAGGGGAACTTCGGTACTCAAAATCCTCAGGAAGCTAAAAGGCTGATTGAAAATGTAGTCTTAGGTAAAGCCTTTGAGAGGAAAGATACTGAAGGGAAGGAGCCATCAACGACCGCTGAAGAGAAGCATCTTGTCCAAGTTAAGAAGACACTGGCTTATGTAGCGGCTCTCCTAGGTAAATGCGTTCAATCTGAACAAAATGATGAGAAGGATGATACCTCCGCTGAGAGCGATAGACGAGTTGAATTCACGAATGCGATAATGTCAAGCGATCAGCGATTTGGGGGAAACATTGGTAGTTTCTCAAGCAACTACAATGTAACTGTGAAAGAACGTGAAAGAAATTCTAAATCAAGAATAAATCAAGTATTCACAGGAAAACCGAGGGGTAGCTTCTGACCTCGACAATAAATTGAACTTAATACACTCAGAGATGACGAAGATATTCAGAACTCTGTGTGATAAAATTAAGAGGATCGACAACCAAGTTGCAAATAACGCTTTGTCTATCAGAAGAGAAGAAGGTGTCCTGCATGTGATGATAGATACCAACCCTAAGAGTCATGTCAATGTTGTAGCCCTATGAAGTGGAAAACGATTAACTCCCAACGCAAAAAAAAGCATCACCATTGAAGAATTCGCTTTAATTGCGCAGGATGAGAAAGAAAAATAAAACCATGTTCATATTGACATTGACACGCATAGTCCTAAAATTCTCCCGAAAAAAGAATTTATGACCACGCTGGCGACCTAAATAAATTACCATCGAACTCAAAAGAGACGGAAACTGAGGATCACGATACTGTTGATCGAGAGCCTGCACCTAGAATCGATCGACAAACCGAACAAACCATTGATCGACATCGATCACAGAGAATCGATCGACACGTAACCCTCAATTCGAGATGAGCTGAACCAGTTAAAACTAGGGTTTACCCGCATAGATCCTGTTACCCTGTTAGTAATGCGAAATCAAAAAGTAGTTGGATCGAGCAATATGCAAGAAGTCCTTCGAAAAACTAATCCTCGAGATGCCACTTAGCGATGCTATATATGTGTCATCTTCGATCAAGAAATACGTGAAAGAGGCAGTGTCACGAGAACTCAGTGAAAAAGAACATAGCGTAATGATGGTCTCCGAGGAAGTGAGTGCAATTATTCAAGGAGATACTCCAGCTAAACTTCATGATCCCAGTAGTTTTGCCTTAGATTGCATCATCCAAAATGAAAGATTCCAAAGATCACTATGTGATTTAGGATCTAGTGTAAACGTGATGTCTTACACGGTTGCAATTGCCCTTGGGCTAACGCAATTTCAGTCTACAGGGATCACTCTTGTTTTAGCCGACAGATCCATTAGGGTTCCAGAAGGTGTACTTGAAGATGTGCTTATCCTCATTAACGACTGTCTTATACCTACAGACTTCAGTAGTGCTGCAATACGAGCAAGAACCAAAAAATTCCTAATATCAGGAAGACCATTTCTGTCTACGACTGAAGAGATCATTGACGTTAGGGAAGGACGCATATGTCTCAATCTCGGTGATCTACCAATGGTTTTTGACACGGAAAAGATAATCAAGAAACCCTTGATCAACGGTCAAGCCTACCATATAGATCATCTCTCTAAAGTGGCTGAATAGTCATTTATCGATATGTGTTCTAATGACCCTCTAGATAAAGAAATCACAGCCCCAGAAAGTGAAATCTTTGCATTGGATGATCGAGTTGAATTCAAGATTAATGGATGCCACCAAAAAAGTTATGCATGTTGATGTTGAAGAGATCGATATATCAACCACCGTCGATCGACAGACACTACATACCATCGATCGACAACCTTCAACAACCGGAGAATGGAGTGACGTGAAAGCGCCCAAGGTTGAGCTTAAACTGCTCCCAGTTGGACTTAAATATGCTTTTCTTTACGAAAACTCCTATCTCGTTATCATCAACGCCAACCTTAATAGTGGAGAGCAAGCACTTCTGCTCAACAAGTTGCAAAAACTTCGCAAGGCTATCGGATATTATTTAGAAGACATTCCAGGGATTTCCCCAAATTTATGCATGCATAGGATACACCTGGAGGATGAATCAAAAGCTTCTATTGAGCATCAAAGAAGGTTAAATCCCTATCCGAAAGAAGTAGTCAAAAAGGAAATCAAGAAAATTCGGGAAGCTAGCGTTAGCCACCCAATATCAAATAGTAACTTGTTCAGCCCATTCATGTTGTCCCAAAGAAAAGAGGAATCACGGTTGTGAAAAAATGATAAAGATGAATTGATCCCGCTGAGGACTGTGACCAGACAAGGAATGTGTATTGATTACAAAAAAGCTTAATGCTGCCACACGAAAGGATCACTTTCCTCTCCCCTTCAAATCAGGGGGTGTGTGCTATCAAAACCTTCGAAAAGTCGTGGTACACTGATATAGTGAACTATCTCGCAGCTGATATAGAACCATAATTATTTAAAGGATACCACAAAATGAAATATTTGAGAGAAATCCGAAGATATCACTAGGACGAACCCTACCTTTATAAGCATTGTTCTGACTGCATATACAGACGATGAGTTGCAGAAAGCGAAGCCGCATATGTTCTGTATCATTGTCATGGATCCGAATATGTTGGGCATTTTGCCAGTTTTAAGACAGTGTCAAAAATCCAACAAGTAGATTTTTGGTGGCCAACCATGTTTCTTGATGCTCAAGGATACATAGAAAAGTGCGACCCTTGCAAAGGAGAGGAAAAATCATCAAGAGACACTAAATGGTGCCCAACAAGCTTAGCGTTCATGAGCTTACACTGCTGTTTTAGTCAGTCATCGGCCTGGTTGAGCCCAATGATGACGCCTTTGCACCGCCCGTGAGAGACCATATATTGAAAATGTGAGCCATTTTTGTTGAGCACTTAGTATCCCTGAAGGGGAAACCCTTCAAAGGATCCAGCAGGAAGAAGGAAAAGGTAGGGAGCTTCCTGAAGACCATCTTTCTGCACCTTGATATCAGCCTTTAGGGAGCCTCTGTAGATTCTGACTTCGAGTATATGGATGAGTCTCACCTTACTAGAGAAAGGTGTCAAAAGGAAGGATGCTTGCGGTATTCTGTAGATGAGACGGGGTCCCATATGATAAGCTCGCGGCGCCTAGTGTTACGGGTTTTGCTGACACCAATGCACGCCTCAATATGAGGCCATACGAGCACCTCGTGCGCATTGCACCCGTCCGTATCCGGCGCCGAGGGGGACTCAAACAGCACAAATGCCTGCTGAGGACCAGGCAGCAGCACCTACACCGCTTCAACCAGCTTTCCCAAAGATTCCAGAGATCCCCACTCACGATCACGGAGACTTCCAGCGATTCTTGGTGGGAGCACTCCAGGCTATATGGGGTAGGTTGGAGGCTATGACTCGGTGCCAGTGCTTCATCCGTCCACGTACCAGGGTTAGGTCTCTACCAGGAGCTCCAGCACCACCACGCCAGATGGACATCGATACCACTAACGAGGAGTAGTTTACATTTTTTCTCTCCTCCCTTCTACTTTTATTTCAGACTCATGCATGGCTGGTTTATTTATATTGTTTACTTTGTTGGATTTTTATTGGACTCAATTTTATTATTGTTACTTAACTTGTTTTTTTGATAGTCTAACAGAGCTAACACAAAGAGAAATGATCAGAATGAGGGAATCTTAGACACTTTTTTACGATTACATGCTGACGAGTTCATGCTGCTCGTCGACCATCGATCGATGGTCCTTTTTTCCCATCAATCGATGGAGACTTGGACAGAAAGGTACGAGTTCTTGTCAACTAACTATTTAAATTCCTATTTATTTCATCCCGCCAATCTCATGCTACCATAGCACTGAGACAATGTTATTCAAGTTTGGGGGAGGTAGTTACTAACACTGCATGTTATTTTTGATATTTTATCTCTTACTAACGATTATCTAAAAGAATTTTTTTTTATAAATGTTTTATTGATTCAAAAGTTAGAAGTTAGTTATAGACTATAACATGTTTGTGGTTCAGTTTGTTGCACCATTTTCTAGCACCATTCTGAGATTGAATGGAAAAGCTAAGTAGATTGATTATCCTATAACACCCACACTCTCTAAGAACTTTTGAAGGAACCAAAGATAACCTCCAACCTAAGTAACTATATTTGCTTATTCTGAGGCTTGGTATGCATAGGATCAGAATCCTCCTATAGATCTGCAAGGTAAAAATAGTTTAATTTCTGATCCTCCTCTCACCTTTCTTCAGCATATAAAAAAAGATTGAGATGATTTCCTGATGACCCCACTATTATTGTAGGTACATTACTTGTGATCCCACTATTATAATTCAAAGGAATTATCACACATTTTTGGAAGCGAGAGGGTAGGTACATTACCGATGACCCCACTATTCGCCTACAACTTTGTCAGTTAAATGGAAGATGGACTGTATCAGCATCATTGTTCATTGAATTTGAGATATAAAAGATTCAGAGAAGAAAGGAGAGAGAGGAAAAGGATTAGAAAGGTTACCTGTGGTTCAGACACTTGCTTGAGTAAGAGTCCATGTGTTCTCTGATCGATATCCCCAGGATAAAGCCTGCACCTTATATTATGTATTCAAATGAGGATATTAGAGGGTATGTCAGACAGCTTCTGGTAGATTGTTGTAGGGAAGATCGATTAGCTAAAAAAGTACATGGAAATACATAGATCTGGTTGAAACATAAATTTAGGTGAAACAGTTTTCCGAGGAGCTGGTAAGTCTTTATGTTTTCTAACATTTCTCTAATTAATTCTATGTTTTGCTTGAGGAACCAAAGGATAATTCTGGGGGAGTTGATATGTCATGGTTTTACCTGATTCTACCTATGGTATGTATACGCTTTTGAAGTCTTTATTATGCAATTAGTATGGTTTAAGAGTATTTACAGGTTCAGGTACTCATTGGAAGCAATTAGAGCTTTTAGATCATTTTGTAGCATTGAAGAATACTCGTCTAGTTTTATTTCGAAACAACAAATCTATTGTGTGATCTTAGATTCTTTGTGGATTCGATCCCTAAGTTCTACATTGAACCTGTTATTTGAGAGAGTAAAGTAGCTCACAGGATTAATTTGAGAGTGCATTTTAAAAGCTACATCGATATGTGGCAGTCTGTTACTCTGATTTTGGCATAGAATGCAAAGATGCTGGCGAGGCGCCGATCAACACCCAACCTTCAGAATGGAGTTTACAGAGACGAAGATGGGAAAAGAAGACATGGAAGCAATACTTGAGGTGGCAGATACTCGGGGAGACTGTTATTAAAGTTTACCAGTGTATGATGAATGTTTAGAGATGTCTGGAATTCATCCAATAGAAAATTATCGGCCTAAACCTGTGGTTTACCGGAGAGATCAATTTAAGGAGATGATAGATGACATTTATACATTTCAGGAGAGGATGTTTGATTTTCGACATAAAGATTGATACAATATACTACCCTCTCAACAGCAGCATTGTAAGTTTAAGCAAGTGTATGGAAGAACTGCAGCTGAAAGTGGATTACACACATGAGATCCTTCAGAGACATCAAGAGCACTAAACCAAAGGAAAAGAAGCCATAAGAAGCTTTGTAGGCATCAGGTTTGAGATGAGCATAGAATATGTAGACACTTGTTTTCCAACATGTGTTATATTACCTCTTTACTAGAGAAAAACCTCCAAAATGTCAATCTAAAGACTATAAACAAGTGCTTCATGAGAAGCAACCCATTTAGTAATTTCAAAATTAGTTTTTTTTTTAATTTTTTTACTGATATTCGTAATTATATTTTTCACGTCAAAAAAAAAATCCGAGGAGAGCGACTGCACTGAGCATTGGTCGACACCTGATCAATGTTGACCGATGAAGCATCATAAGTATCGATCGACACTTTATCGACACATAATCAATGTCTGGAATTCATCCTATAGCAACTTATCGGCCTAAACATGTGTTTTACCGGAGAGAACAAGTTGAGGAGATGGTAGCTGATATTTATACATCTCATGAGAGGATGTTTGATGAGTTCTACATTAAGATTGCTGCAATATACTACCCTCTCAACAACAGCATTGGAAGGTTAACCAAGTGTGTGGAAGATCTGCAGCTGAAAGTGGATTACACACATGAGATCATTCAGAGACAGAAAGAGCACTAAATAAAAGGAAAAAGAAGCCATAAAAAGCTTTGTAGGCACCTTGTTCGAGATGAGCAGAAAAGATGTTGATACTTATTTTCAAACCTGTGTTCCTTTACCTCCATACTAGAGAAAAACCTCCAAAACGTGAAACTAAAGACTATAAACAAGTGCTTCATGGGAGGCAACCCATTTAGTAAGTTCAAAATTAGTTTTTTTTAGTATTTTTTACTGATATTCGTAATTATTTTTTCACGTCAAAAAAAAATCCAAGGAGAGCGACTGCACTGAGCATTGGTCACACCTTATCAATGTTGACCGACGAAGAATAATAAGTATAGATTGACACTTTATGGTGTCAATCGACATTCATACTAGCGAGCATGTAAGCAACTTTTCTTTGTTTAATTTCGTACTTATGATTTTCCCACCTATCTTGGACTCTATAACACTGGGGACAATGTTGTTTAAATCTGTGAGATATATTACTAATATTTTATTTTATTTTGGGTTTCAGTTTTACCTGTTTTTACTGATTTTTATAGTTAAGAAGGATTTAATGTTCTTTTTCAATCTTTACTTATTATCTAACCACTCTTTAGCACCGTTCTTAGATTTACTGATTGTAGAGTACACTGGAAAGAAATACTAAGTGGACACCTTCCAGGAATATCCACACTTGCTAAGAATTTTTGAAAGAACCAAAGTTGACCTCCAACCGAATCTACTCAGTTTTCTTTTATTGGGGCTTGGTATACACTGGAACAGATTCCTCCTACAAGTATAAATCGTAAAAGTATGTGTGTTTCTTGTTCGCTTCTCTCTCTCTCTCTCTCTCTCTCTCTCTGTCTCTCTCTCTTCGTCTCTCTCCCTCTCTCTCTTCGGCATCTAGAAAGGAAAAGATTGAGGATATGTCCTGAAAGATGCAGAGGGGTAGGAAAATTTCCTACGAATACATTATTCTAATTCATAAAGGAATGATCACACATTGTTGGAAGCGAGGGATAGCAAAATTTCTTATGACCCATTATTCGCCTACACTTTTTCAAAAGAAAGAAGAAGATGTACAAGATGCACTGCATCAATGTCACTGTTCATTGGAATAAAAAACGAGAAGGAAGAGATTATGAGAAGAGAGAAAGAGGAAAAAATGATTAGAGAACATTACATGTGTGTTCATAAGCTTACTTGAGTAAGAGTCCATGTGTACTTTGATCGAGACTCCCAAGGTAAAGCATGTACCTTTTTATTTTAAGAAATGTGGTTAGTAGAGGAGTTTGTCATACAATATTAGCTAACTTGTTGGCTACATGGTTTTGGTTGCTAAGCTAGGGTAGAGTACATAAAGTACCTCTAAATTTGGCGTTAATTCGATGTGGCTGCAACATTGCAGAGGTGATAATAGTAAGTTTATATATTTGTGTGAGTCCCTACGATTTCCAACCTTTTTCGGGACTGTTCAATGTTTTGCTTGAAGACAAGCAAAAGAAGAAGTATGGGGGAGTTGATATACTATGGATTTTTCCAGTTTTCACCCATACTATATGTGCTTTTTAAAGTCTATTATAGGTGTTTGGAGTATATTTTGGAGTGTTTTCATGTCCAGGTATGTTTTGGAGAAATGTGGAGATTATAGAGTATTACGGAGCTTAATGATGAGGAAGCCTGTTGTTTTAGAAGAAATCAGAATTCAGAGTTGAAATCAAGAAGTAGTTTCGATCGACACCGACCCTTTGGTTCTGATCGATACCCCAACGCGTAGACAGGCTGAATTTAAGTCAAAACCAACTCAAGCCAAGAAGTTCCACATATTTTAAATACTTACCTTGCCCAACTTATCCCTAGTATTTATGTGTTTTACCATTGTTTGGGCAACACACTGATATCAAGCAAATTACCCTATGTGAAACTTTACTCTCTCACATAAGAGAATCAGTTGTAGTACTTAGGGAGCATCGGCACACACAATAGATTTATAAATATAAAGATTAAGTTAGGCAAGTAATTGCAAAGCAATAAATATTAGAAATCAATTGAAAGTTGGTTTATATACTTATGAGAATAAATAGCTTGATCTAGGGTTTCAGGTTTTAGTATTGTTATATGGATTCTGAAGGTATATGGTGATTCGCCCTAGAACTCAAATACTAAAGCAACATATCCAGATATCACTGCGAGTCTAATCAGATGACTAAATCTTTGGTCCAGTTTTCAACATGCGAGCAAAGAAAGAGTGTGGACCGATACTATGGAAAGAGTGTCGATCAATACTACATTACACAAGCATTATCGTCCTAATCGATATGCTCAGTAAGTTAATTGGTACGTTCTCAAATTACCCTAGAGCTACTGACTACGTTCTCAAACAATGGCAAAACACATAAATACTAGGGATAAGTTGGGAAAGGTAAGTATTTAAAATATGTGGAACTTCTTGGCTTGAGTTGGTTTTGACTTAAATTCAGCCCGTCTACGCGTTGGCGTATCGATCAGAACCAAAGGGTCGGTGTCGATCGAAACTACTTCTTGATTTCAACTCTAAATTCTGATTTCTTCTAAAACAACAGGCTTCCTCATCATTAAGCTCCATAATACTCTATAATCTCCACATTTCTCCAAAACATACCTGGACATGAAAACACTCCAAAATATACTCCAAACACCTATAATAGACTTTAAAAAGCACATATAGTATGGGTGAAAACTGGAAAAATCCATAGTATATCAACTCCCCCAGACTTCTTCTTTTGCTTGTCTTCAAGCAAAACATTGAACAGTCCCAAAAAAGGTTGGAAATCGTAGGGACTCACACAAATTTATAAACTTACTATTATCACCTCTGCAATGTTGCAGCCACATCGAATTAACGCCAAATTTAGAGGTACTTTATGTACTCTACCCTAGCTTAGCAACCAAAACCATGTAGGCAACAAGTTAGCTAATATTGTATGACAAACTCCTCTACTAACCACATTTCTTAAAATAAAAAGGTACATGCTTTACCTTGGGAGTCTCGATCAAAATACACATGGACTCTTACTCAAGTAAGCTTATGAACACACATGTAATGTTCTCTAATCATTTTTTCCTCTTTCTCTCTTCTCATAATCTCTTCCTTCTCGTTTTTTATTCCAATGAACAGTGACGTTGATGCAGTGCGTCTTCTACATCTTCCTCTTTCTTTTGAAAAAGTGTAGGCGAATAATGGGTCATAAGAAATTTTGCTATCCCTCGCTTCCAACAATGTGTGATCATTCCTTTATGAATTAGAATAATGTATTCGTAGGAAATTTTCCTACCCCTCTGCATCTTTCAGGACATATCCTCAATCTTTTCCTTTTTAGATGCCGAAGAGAGAGAGGGAGAGAGACGAAGAGAGAGAGAGAGAGAGAGAGAGAGAGAGAAGCGAACAAGAAACACACATACTTTTACGATTTAGACTTGCAGGAGGAATCTGTTCCAGTGTATACCAAGCCCCAATAAAAGAAAACTGAGTAGATTCTGTTGGAGGTCAACTTTGGTTCTTTCAAAAATTCTTAGAAAGTGTGGATATTCCTGGAAGGTGTCCACTTAGTATTTCTTTCCAGTGTACTCTACAATCAGTAAATCTAAGAACGGTGCTAAAGAGTGGTTAGATAATAAGTAAAAATTGAAAAAGAACATTAAATCCTTCTTAACTATAAAAATCAGTAAAAACAGATAAAACTGAAACCCAAAATAAAATAAAATATTAGTAATATATCTCACAGATTTAAACAACATTGTCCCCAGTGTTATAGAGTCCAAGATAGGTGGGAAAATCATAAGTACGAAATTAAACAAAGAAAAGTTGCATACATGCTCGCTAGTATGAATGTCGATTGACACCATAAAGTGTCAATCTATACTTATGATTCTTCGTCGGTCAACATTGATAAGGTGTGACCAATGCTCAGTGCAGTCGCTCTCCTTGGATTTTTTTGACGTGAAAAAATAATTACGAATATCAGTAAAAAATACTAAAAAAACTAATTTTGAACTTACTAAATGGGTTGCTCTAGGGTCCAGATGACTAAATCTTTGGTCCAGTTTTCAACATGCGAGCAAAGAAAGAGTGTGGACCGATACTATGGAAAGAGTGTCGATCAATACTACCTTACACAAGCATTATCGTCCTAATCGATATGCTCAGTAAGTTAATTGGTACGTTCTCAAATTACCCTAGAGCTACTAACTACTCTCTCAAATAAGAGGTTCACCTGTAGTACTTAGGGATCGAATCCTCAGAGAGAGAGGGCACACACTAGATTTGATATCGTCTTAGTAAAGCTAGGAAATTAATAAGATAACAAAATAAGTAAATCAAGAAATAGTTGGTTTGTAAGCAAGTACGGAAAATAACTAGATCTAGGGTTTTCACAGGTAGTGAATTATAATGGATAAAAACTAAGGAGATCCAATCATAGAACATGAATTCAATTAGTAAAGATATAAATTGTTATATTTATCCTATGGCTAACCTCATAGTCTATAACTTTCGTGTGAAAATTTGGAATAATTGTCGAACGATGGTATGCAAATGACATCGATCGTTGACTTTCTTAGTCAAGAATTAAACGATTAGATTCAATTGATTCACTTAGAATTACTAGACCATTCTCTCGGCTATCCGTAATAACTTAAGCTCAACAGGATTTATTCAGGTAATGATCCTACTCTTGCAGTATCAATTATCCTAATATCAGGGTTCTAGTTAGCTACTCTAGAACAAAAACAATAAGAACATTCTGATGATAAATCTAATAGTGTTAGGATGATCCCCTTTGCTATCTCTAGTACTCTTTGCAATTAACAAATCTAGAATGGTGCTATAGAATGATTAGATAATAAGTAGAAATTTAAATCTGGCCATAATCTCTTTCTTGATTCAATAAAATTCAATAAACACATAAGAATAAAACTCCAAAATAGAAATATCAGTAAACCACCCCCAGACTTATATAACATTGTCCCCAGTGTTATCCCGTCTCAGTTAGGTGGGAAAAATTAAAACATAAGTTAGAGTAATGAGGATAGTAGAAAATACCAGATTCCGTTACGAGTGTCGATCGATGGTAATGTCATGATGTCGACCTATGGTGATCGGTATCGACTGATGGTGGTGCTCTGTCGTCGTCCGATGGTGGTTCTCGATCTTCTTGTTTTCTTATTGAAAATAAAGAAATAAAATCATGAAAATAAAATAAATTTAAACAGACCAAATAGTGGGTTACCTTCCACTCATCGCTTGGTTATAGTCTTTAGCTTGACGTTTAGCACTATATGGACTAAGATGGCGGTAGATCATCACTTGTTGGAAAACAAGTGTCCACATCCTCTTTGCTCATATGGAACCAGGTACTAACGAAGCTTCTTATGGCTTCATCACCTCTGGTTCTTTGGCTGTCCATGTTCTCCCTGGTGATCTCAATTGGACTCATCCTCTCTTGAAGATTGTCAATGCGTTTATGTAACCAGCCAATTCTGCTATATGTAGGTATAGATATGTCATCCAATCTTTTGGAGACATTTTCCATCATCATGTCTTGAGATGCATAAACTCCATCAAGCTTGTCTTATAGCAGCTTCTAAGTTACCATCCTATATCTAAATGGTCCGGGTGACGCGTCGATCGATGTTTGTGCTCGTTCGTCAATTGATATTCGAGCTCATCCGTTGATCAATGGTGCTTCGTCTTCTCCATTTGTGTGCTGTCTCTGAATCATCTAATGAGTAGAGTCCATCTTTTTATTCATATCCTCCATGCATATAGTTAACCAGCTAATATTGTTGTTTAATGAGTAATAGATATCATCAATCCTCTTGTAGTAGTCATCCATCAACATCTCCATGTGCTCTGTAGAATTCTTGTATCATGACATCTACTTCTGACTAATGTATGTGTTTTTATTTGGCATGGTCCTATCAAAGTCATTTGCATACTAAAAATAAAGACGAGTGTATCCAATGATGGCTTTTCTATGAAGAATACCTCTGATGTCTTCCTTTGACACATTTGTGATATGTTCATCTTATGCCCATGCAATGACATCTTCATCTCTATAAACTCCGTACTCATATATGGTTTCCCAACAAAATCTTCTCCTTATAGGATTCATACCCTTTTGCTTGATTAGCATCGATCGATAGTATAAGGACATCGATCCAGGTTTCATCGGATCCTCTGAAATTTTCAGCTTCCTCTAGTGCAAGAGCATAGTACTTAATTTTTTCTTTTTCTAGATAAGATTTTCATAATCTGGGTTAGTGTTGGGGCCAAAATTGGTTACGACAGAATCAACGTCAGAAACCTACAAAGAAATGCGCCCTTTGTGAAAAAGAGATAAATCATGGAAAAGGAGAAACAAGAAAAATCAAAGGAAAGCTCGGCTGACCACGAAGGACTGGTCTGCATAAGTGACCCATCAAGAAGAGTTTGTTTTAAGACCTCGGGTCAACGTATCCCCGAACGGCAATACGACAAAACGACTAGAATACTCGATCATCCAACTCCCCGGACGGAGAAGTTGGCCGAGAAATACATCCAACTTGTTGAACGGGCAAATCAAACCACAAGAACCGACCAACTCGCCCGTTTGGCGACTAAGGGAATGCAGGTCGATCAACTCGCCCGTTCGGCGAGTTGGACCAATCCAAGTCGCCGAATGGGCGAGTCAGACAAATCCAACTTGCCAAACGGGCGAGTTGGATAGCGTGGGCCGACCAACTCGTCGAACAGGCGTCGTCTCCTCGCCATCATGCCTTGGAAAAAGCGGGGGTCGTCGGCTCGAAAGGATAAGCATATCCTCATTGATGACGATGGCGTTGATGTGGACGGTTTTTTTGACAACATATGCCGAGATTATCTCGCCTAGGACCTGGGCGAGGGTGGTGGTAGTCGTATCGATGTCGAATCTGATCCTCACCCGGCCGACGGCGAACCTAGTGAGGTGCCGAAATTTGACAAAGCATTGAGGATGGTTAATGGGGTAAGTGATGTTCTGAAAATCGTTATCCTTATTTCGACCTTCACTCTTACTTTGTGAGTTTCCTTCCAGGGACTTCTTATTATGAATCAAGCCCTCACTGAGAGTAGTCGGGAGGTTCGTAGGGCTCGACTGAAAGCCGAGCTGGCTGAGAAAGAGGTCACACGCCTAAGGGATGAGTGGGAGCGCACCCATCGTGGACTGACTAAGACGGAGATCCGTCATGCTTATAAGCGTGGTAAGAGAGAGAGATCACCGAGATTATGAAGAGTGGCCGCAAGACGTTAGCTGGCGAGATTGATAATCTTAAAAAGGTTTATGACGAGTACAGAGAATTCTGTGAGTGTCGCGGGACGCTGGGTGGCTTATTCCTTACCAAGGCTGACAACTACTCGTTCGAGACCGAGTTTGCGAAGCAATCCGACTGTATGAGCCGTAAGACGAAGGATTACTCGACCTCTCAGATTGAGCGAAGGATATGGGAGTAGTGGGAGTTGGATCCTCTGTCTCCGGACACGGTCGAGGTGGAGGTTGGCGCTCCCGACGAGACATGGTAGGTGGACCAGCCGAATGTTTTGCTGAACATTGAAGATTATGCGGTGAGAGTTTCGATGTCTGGGAAAATCTACTATGACTGATCGTAGTCTGTTTATCAGGAGTGTTATCCTCTTTGTAAGATATTTCTTTTTAGTAATGAGCCGAGTGCAGCTGTTTGTTATGCTTTTCGGGACTGGCCGTATGTGGCTTCGAATCCCTTACCGCTTCGGTGGTTTTTATGTGAAAACGCTTTTATGATGATTGTTGTTATTTTTATAAGAGTTTTCAAGTTTTGAGTAGGAATATCTTGAGTTGTCATCTCGTTTTCCTCCCACTTTTGTAGATCATCATGTTCGTTGCTCGAAGTGTTTTGAGGTTTGCTCGGAACTTTCATGAGTGTTTAGATGAGAATGAAGAGACATGCTGTTAGGATATCATATCTTTTGATACTTCATGCCTTGAGACGTTAAAGACCAATGTGTTGGGTTTAGGGAAAGACCTAGGTTTACTCTCGGTTAAAGCTGTGCGACGACTAATCGGCTTTCGTTTTGCCTGTTGCAATTTTAACCTGACTCCGTCCCAATTTAAAGTCCACGATGTGTTCCCGGCTTACGTGACTTGTATGGTAGGAGTCGAGCATCACTTCGAGGATAATTTTTAAGTCTCCCGAGAGTGCTGACCAAAAATTTGGGTTTCTTTTATAGCGCGCTATTTTTTTCCTAGTCGGATGTTAGAGGATCTATCCTTTGGATGGATCTAAATGCGTTCGTTTAAGACAACTAGAGTGCTCGGTGGGGCCAATCGACGAGCGTATGTAATATGTTGGTGTAAATGGTTTGAGAACGTGTTTCTTCGGAACATTGGGCGACTCCTCGCTTATGTTCTCTCGAAGAAACGTGTTTTTGCGTTTGGCAAAACTCCGAGACTTAGAATCTCATTTTTTCGTTGCGGCCTGCGGGGTGCACTGACTGCATGGGAGGCTAAGTCGTCGAGACAAATCTACTTTTAGTTAGACAATTTTTCCCGGAGTTAATCTGTCTACAAGTTTTTTGAAAATCTTTCCGATCTCTTTTGCTGTTCGGATTGGTTCGAAGATTACATTCTCCTCTTGCGTATAGATCATTTTCCGAAAATGTAATAAGATATTTCCCTCGATAAGAGAGGTTACTGTTATCAAGCTTTTAAAGATATCCTTTTATTGCCGAAAATATTTCGAGAAATACAAGGTAAATGTTTCAAAGAGCGGGAATATACGAGTATTCGTATATGTACCCACCCCCCATATTTGGAGAGGGGGATAGTAAAACTTATCTTTCGACAGGCTGCTTACGTACCACTTTCGAGGATCAAGCCATCTCGTAGTTCTGTTTGTTGCGTGAGTGTGTTTACTCGGCGGTTGTGTTAGTGTCGACCGCATTAGTCGCACGGTCGACGACTTCTTCCTCCGGAGCTGTCTTCTTTGGTGGGGACGGAGTGCTGGGCGCTAGAACGGGCTGTTCTTCGGCCATACAGCTTTTGCTTCGGGATCGTCTTTTTCCGGGGTGGTTTGGTCGGAGTCACGGACGAGATCCTTCACTATCGAGATATTGGAGAGTTCTCCGGAGATCCGTTTCGCGGCCAATTTGGTGCCCAGGACTTTACAGTTCACAGTGGAATGCCCTCGAACTTGGTGGAACTCGCAGAAAGCATTTTCGTCATAGTTCAGATTTCGGGTCCAAGTGTTTCCCGTCGTCCGTCCCTGCTCCTGTCCGGAGTTGATAGCATAGTTGTGAGCTCCATGGGTCTCCTCCTTCCTGCGTTGGACATTTTTGTCGTTGCGAGTGCTCTTCTTCTTAGACCTCGGATCCGACCCTGAGTCTTTTGACGAGAGTTTTGCCGTCTTCTGCTTATGAGACAACACCTTCGTCTCCTCTTCAATGCTGATGTATTCCGTCGCCTTATGGAGCGCGTCATGGATCATCCGCGGTTTCTCCAGAGTGATCCACTTTTGTAACTTGGATTTGTACCACAGCATCTTTCGGAGCGCGTCAATCACGACTTTATCGCTTATCTCACTGACTCTCGCTAAGATGGCCTTGAATTGTTTGATGAATTCGCAGAGAGATTCGTCCTTGGCTTGGGATAAACTCCAAAGATCAACGTCAAAGGTTTATTGATAGATGAACATCGAGTACTGCTTGAGAAACTCTGAGGTGAGCTGACGAAAACTTCCGATGGAATTTCGTCTCAGACACGAGAACCACTCGAGAGCCGCTCCTCTGAGATTTTCTACGAAGAGGCGGAATTCGCCGGCGTTTCTTTTGCGCTATCTGAATCTGGCTCTTTCTATTGCGACCTGGAAGGCCTGTATATAGACCTTCGGGTAAGTGGTGCCGTCTTAAGTCTCCACTCTGATCTTGCCCGGTCTGAAACACTAGTTTCGATGATGCAGGTCGTGAAAGGTGTTTTGCGAGATTCTTCCAGAAGTAGGTTGATCTCGGGTGGAGCACTGGTAGCGTGGTGGATCTGAGATTTCACCGCTTTGACTTCTGCTACCGTTTTCATCAGGTGATCGGGCAGATCGCGAATCTCCGAATCTTTGCTCGCAGGTTTTTGGCTCTGGCGGCGCCTAGTTCGGGAGTCGCGAGTTTGTTCCTCGGCCAATTCTTCATGCTTCTCCTAGAAAGCTACTTCTTCTTCCTCGGTCGTCGGAGAGCCAAATTGCGACTTGTTGCGAGCTGCTCGGCTTCTCGTACGCCGCGTATGCACATCCGCATCCTCGTCTGTAGTATCAGACTGGCTGCTGGAGTCTAAGTTTAGTCTTTTAACTTCTCCATCCTCCTTATCCTCCGTGACAGGGGGAGATCTCCCAGAGCTTCCTGCGTCAGCACTGACCTAACAGTATCGAGCTTTTGCCCAGATGCTTTCTCCGGCACGTTCGCCGATTGATCCAAGGGAGTTTCAAAATCAAGTCTCGTCCTGCGGATGCAAGTTGCACCGCGAGGAAGAACGGCTATGGTCCTCGCCGTTAAGGTTTCAACCTTTTTAACGAGGGAGCTCATGACCTTGTCTTGTTATGCAGACTTCTTTTCAAAAGTCGAGAACATCTTCTTGACCTCCTCAAACGCTGCGGTGTTTGTGTTGGCGTTGACCGCGGAAACGTTCGCTACTGGATTGCTTTCAACGTTGTCTCCGCAAGAGGTGCCATCACGAGTTTGCTGATTGTTCAAGTCATCGTTCGTCATGTTTGATCGAGCGTTTGATGGCTGAGAGTTAGATTGATCCGTGAACCCCCCTCCTTCTAGCGCCAAACTGTGGGAACCAAAATTCGCACTTGTCAATTTTCGTAAAATAAGGAAAGTTAGGAAAACCCTAATTTCCCAGAGATCCCGGATTTCTGCTAAACCAAAAACGTCAAGCAACCAGACAGTGAGAACAAACGAAAATAGAGATGAATGTAAATAAAAAAGGAAGAGCAATAGAAATCTTATTACGAATCAGTGTTTGAGCGTTACAACGAGGTATGAACCTAAGACTGCAAAAACCTAGTTGAGTCGCAGCTCGAGTAACAAAAACGGAAAAGTGCCTAAAACGGTAAGTTTGCTGTGAGAGCTCTGAGTAAAATTTCTCGTCTCTGCACCTTCGACCTTGGATATCTTATATACTCCTTAGAGGCGGTTTTGCCTTGCCGATTCTGCCCTTGGTCGAATTTATGTTCTCGTGGAAATCTTCCAAATCTTCCTGATTCTTGTGTTTATCCTTTGGAAACTTTACATTTATCTTTCAAGACCTAACATTTATCCTTTCTTGCAAAACAAGGGTAAACCGTCATAGGATTTGGGCTTGATTTCATATAGAATCGAAAGTGGGCTTTCAGCTGTGTATGAACCCTATCAGCTCATTTTTATGACTTAGGTGTTTTTACGATTTTATTGAAACAACGCTTTCCGAATGACGTTTGTTCTTGCGGAGGCCCGAATCTCCCGTATCATGAAGACAATCTATTGAGGTGTTTAGGCAACCGTCGATTGTCAGTACGTTTGATTTTCACTTCTTTCAAGAAAGAAATCCTCGTAGTTCTCTTTTAAGTAGTAAAGTTCAGGAGATGACTTTGATCGGAAAGAAACGAAGACTAAGTTCGACTTGTTCTCGAAAAGGGGAGTTATAAAAATAGGCCGGAGATGGAATGATCATGCTATTGGGTCGGTGCTGCCCGTACCTTCAAATGTTTGGTCTACTCGACTAACCGGTGAACCGACCGTTCGGGATTGAACTACTCGCCGTTCGGCAAGTAGACCGAGCTTGACCAGTCTACTCGCCAAACAGTGAGCAGACCGTTTCGTTTACTTGCCAAACGGTGAGTAGACCGTTTGGTTTACTCGCCAAACGGTGAATAGATCAAGCTTGTTCGGTGTAGTCGTCGTTTGGGGAGTAGGCCGTTTGGTCTACTCGCCAAACGGCGAGTAGACCGTGTGGGTTCGGTTTAGTCGAACCGGTGAGTAGACCATTTTTTTTGTTATGCCGAGATTATTTGAGTGTTCTTGAGGCTTTCCCGGTTTGGCGGATTACTTGTGAAATCTAAGTTCGATTATGCCGCTTTTTGATTTACAAGTTCTCCTTTCTTTTTTCTCGAAAAGAAATCTCTCTCGGGAAGTTTTTTAAGGCTGATTTTGTCGTGACCGATTTTGACCCCAACAGAGTGCATAAATGTTTGTTTAGGAATTGTTTGTATTGTTGGAATTGAAACCCACACCTTGTTCAACTCTGGGGCGTCGCATTCCTTCGTGTGTCCTGAAGTCGTGGCCATTGGGAATCTAAGAGTGGCTTTGAGGACGGTATTATAATGTTTCAGGCAGCAGGTGGCGCGATGCTGAAGTCGCATTCCATCTATAAGGACGTGTCAATCGTGGTGGGCGGTGAGAACATGCCATGCAATTTTATTGTGCTTGAGACTAAGAATTCTGAACCAATCCTTGGGATGGACTGTTTGGCCAATTATCGAGCTAACTTGGACTGTGAGAAATGTCGGGTGACCTTTACTAGGAAAGAAGGGAAGCTAGTATTTTAAGGGGAGAAGAAGAAGAGTGGGATTTCAGTAATATTAGCTCTAAGGGCAGAAGGATGGTCGAGAAAGGATGTGAGTTGTTCCTAGCGACGATCACAATTGCGGGTGGGGACCGAGAAGGGTTGTTGGGAAAAATTCCATTGGTGCAAGAATGCAAAGATGTATTCCAAAAGCTTATCGGGGTTCCACCAACACGGGACGAGCTATTCATGATAGAGTTGGAGCCTGGAACTACTCCTATTTCTAAGGCCGTTTACCACATGGCTCAAACACAGATGGCCGAGTTAAAGAAGCAACTAGAGGAATTGATCGAGAAAGGGTTCATCTGACCTAGCAGCTCGCTGTGGGGTGCACTAGTGTTGTTTGTCAAAAAGAAGGACAGTAGTTTTCGCTTGTGCATTGATTATTGGGGACTTAACCAAGTAACCATCAAGAATAAGTACCCGTTGCCGCGGACTAATGATCTATTGGATCAGCTCAAGGGAGCATCGTGGTTCTCAAAAATTGATTTGGCATCGGGTTACCATTAAATCCCTATTGCCAAAGGAGATGTTTGGAAGACCGCATTCAGGACAAGGTACGGCCATTTTGAGTTTGTAGTAAGCCCTTTGGGTTGACGAATGCTCCAGTGGCATTTATGAAACTGATGAACAGGTTGTTCCACGAATTCCTTAACGAATTTGTAATAATCTTAACGATGACATTTTGGTTTTCTCGAAAAGTTAAGAGGAACACGAGAGGCATCTAAGGATGGTCATGGAGAAACTACGGGAGCATAAGTTGTTTGCTAAGTTAAGCAGGTGCAGTTTTTGGCAAAGGCAGATTGGATTCTTGGGCCAAGTTGTGTCAGAAGTAGGAGTTGCAGCGGATCCCGAAAGGGTAGCAGCCACTGCAAACAAGCCGAGGACGGGAACGCTCACAGAAATCAGAAGCTTCTTGGGGTTAGCAGGTTATTATCGTCGATTTGTGAAGAGCTTTGCGAGCTTGGCTAAGGCACTAACCCGGTTGAAGGGGAAATACGTGAAGTACAAGTGGTAGGCATAATGTTAAACGACCTTCGCAAACCTGAAAGTGCGACTGATGAGTACACCAGTTCTAGTACTTCCGCAGCATGGGGTGTCATATGTTGTGTTCACAGATGCATTGAAGATGGGGCTTGGTTGTGTCTTGATGCAAGAGGAACGGGTGATCTCGTATGCATCTTGACAGCTGAGGAAGCACGAGGAGAATTATCCTACCCACGATTTGGAGATGGAAGCTATTGTGTTTGCACTTAAGGTTTGGCGGTCATACCTTTATGGGGAGAACGTTCAAGTGTTTGCAGATCATAAGAGTCTTATGTACATCTTAACCCAGCCGAAGTTGAACCTAAGGCAAAGAAGATGGATGAAGCTGGTGGCAGACTATGATTTAGAGATAGCTTATCGCCCATGGAAGGCAAATGTAGTGGCTGATGCACTGAGTCATTGGAAGGCGAGCGTCTCTGTAAAGACGGAATTGGGAGGGGTGATATCAATGTTCGCAATGTTGCGGGTTAATGTGTTAGTGGACGAGTAAGTTCATCTAGGCGAGGAAGCGGTAAATCAAGCTGACCTTCTGACTCAAATAAAGTTGGCCCAAGGGGGACGATGAAGCGTTAGTTAAGATGGTCGAGGATGGTGTCGTGGAATATTAGAAGACCAACAATGAGACGATCATCTTCGATGGATGAGTATGTTTTCCAAAGGATAAGGAGTTGAGGGAAAATGTGCTAAAAGAAGCACACCAATGTAGGTTCTCCATACACCGCTGAGAGACGAAGATGTACCATGACCTTAAGCGGTACTACCATTGTTGGGAATGAAAAGGGATGTGGCTGAATGGGTGGCAAGGTTCCCGACATGTCAATTGGTGAAATCAGAGCATCAAGTTTCAAGTGGCTTGCTGCAGAGTTTACCCATGCTCGAGTGGAAATGGGATATGATCACGAAGGACTTTGTGTGCGGGTTTCTAAAGACGAAGGGCTGCAATGATTCAGTATGGGTGCTAGTGAACCGCTTAACTAAGTCTGCACATATCCTTCCTTTCCAAATGTCAGATGGCGTGGATAAGTGTGTGGAACTCTACATTAGGGAAATCGTGAAACTCCATGGTGTTCCTGTTAGCATTGTGTTTGATCGAGATCCACGATTTGCTTCAAATGTCTCAATGGCATTCCAGAGAGATTTGGGAAGTAAGGTGCACATGAGAACAGCGTATCATCCGCAGACAGATGGGCACTCAGAGCGGACGATCCAAACATTGGAGGATTTATTGCGGGCTTATGTAGTAGACTGATGTAAACATTGGGAGAAGCATTTACCGCAAGCTGATTTTGCATACAACAACATCTACCACTCGAGTATTGGGATGTCACCTTATGAAGCCTTGTATGGACGTCCATATCGCATTTCCTTGTATTGGATTGAAGTAGGGAAGGGCCGAGACCTTTCACCAGGCGTGATAAAAGAAACGACAGACAAGATCAAGTTTGTCCAGGAGAAAATGAAGGAGGCCCAAGATCGGCAGAAAACATATGCAGACAAGAGGAGGAAGGAGTTAGAGTTCCAAGTGGTGGAGATGGTTTACTTATAGAGGGTAACTTTTAAGGGAAAGGATAGGACGACAAAGATGGGGAAACTGAAACCAAGGTATATGGGACCGTTCAGGATCGTGGAACGAATTGGATCAGTGGCATATCGTTTGGAGTTGCCTGACGAGCTCCAACCATTTCACAATGTCTTTCATGTGTCTCAACTGAGGAAGGTGGTAAGGAATCCAACATTGATTGTTCCACAACCACCTGAGAATTTGAGTTATGGTCTATCAACTCATGGGAAACCAATGCAAGTGACGAGACTGCTAGATGAGCAAATCAGAAGGAAGAATGTCCTATGGAGAAGTAGTATGGGAGCGTGATGGGATACGCGAGACTACGAAGGAGCCTGTAAGAATTATGAGGGCTAAGTATTCAGAGTTATTTGAGAACCAAGTGGATGAGCAGATGGCTGATGCGCACTCGAGGACGAATTCCTAATAAATGGGGTGGGGAGAGTTGTAATGACCCTCCCTTAAAGAATGGGCCTGCAAAAGAGTTTGTAAGAAAGCGGAAATTATTCTAAGTGTCCAAAATTTACTTTGGTTGTGAATGGAATAAGAGCTGCATTTTTCTCTAAGTATCAAAGGCCATTCTTGCTATTAAGGCATCGATAACTTAGAATAAACAAGGATAAACTGCCTGTAGAACGATCAAAGTCTGAGGAAGTGGTCGACCGATCGTAGAGCCAACTAAGGAAATTCTGGACGTTCGGGAAGGCGGGTTCCAAGTAAGACAAGTCGATAAGTCATCGTTGACGGGTTGTTCGAAAGGAAGGTCGGATCCGCGAGAGTCGTTTAAGGAAAGAATGGTAGAGATTCGGTCAAACCTTTGTGGGCAAGTTTTGACCAAGCAAAATAAGGAAACAACAATAAATTTTCGGTTTGTTGAGAAAGTCCAAGAGTAATATAAAAAGGGGCCTTCAGCTCCCATTCTAGTCACAACTGAAAAACCAAGTTTTAGAGAGAGAGAGAGAGAGGCTAGAGCAAGAACACATTCGTAGAGAGGGAGTTTGGGAAGTGAGGATCGAACAAGGAGGATCGCAGGATTCTTCGCAGGAAAAACACAGCTAAGTTCAGAGTCTTCAATTTTCAAGATCAATCCAGGTGAGGACGTGATTCGTGGCAGTCCAACAAGAATTATTTTTTCTGGTTTGATTCAGTATGAACATGTTTATTCTTGGATATAATTCATTTAAGGGAAGTTTGTTCATCGTGTTCATAGGTACATTTTTGATATAATTTATTTAAGGAAAGTTTGTTCTTCGTGTTCTTAAGAAATGTATGATATGAATTTTTAAGGAAAGTTCGTTCACCATTTTCTTGAGAAATGCATGCTATAGATTTGTGCGATGGAGTATCAAGTTTTGTTAGGATGTTTATGTGGGAAATGAACGTTTGATCTTGGGAGCATAGGACAGGAAATGTTAATGTGTTTAAGGAAAGTATAATAGAATCGAATTAATTAAGGAAACAGGTTTGGCTATGAGCCGTAAGGGACCGACGGGTCGCAGGTTTGGCTTCCGCCGTAGGTTTGACTTTGGCCGCAGGTTTGGCTTCGGCCGCAGGTTTGGCTTCGGCCGCATGTTTGGCTTCGGCCGCAGGTTTGGCTTCGGCCGCATGTTTGGCTTCGGCCGCAGGTTTGGCTTCGGCTGCAGGTTTGGCTACGGTCGTAGGATTATGGGCCTTCGGGTCAAAAGGTTAAGAAGTGTTAGAGTAATGAAAATGATTTAACTAGTTACATGAAGGAATGATATAACCGGATGCTAGGGTGTTGTGTTGATTTAGTGTTTTGCTTATTGGGCTGTAGTGGGCGGTATTGAGCGTCCTCACTGAGTAATTTTGTATGCTCATGTATCCTTTTGTGATGCAGGGGATGAGTAGTTGGTTGGACCGGAGCGCAGGACTATGAAGACCATCGGGGCAGGTTTCCTTATCTTATAAACTTGGGATTTTATTCTAGTGTTTTACGAATCATATACTTTTATCCTACATTATTTTCACAGATTTATTAATAAAGTTGAAATTTTCGTTTAAGTTTATTATTGGAAAATTTCATAAATTTTTACATAGAATTTTTCGAGGATTTTCAAGATTTCCAGGTCGGGGTGTTTCACAAATTGTTGGTGTCAAAATCGGTTACGACGGAATCAACGTCATAAACCTACCGGGAAATGCACACTTTGTGAAAAATAGATAATATCTCGGAAAAGGGGGAACATGAAAAATCGAAGTAAGATCTCGTCTGGCCACGAAGGAATGGTCTGCATAAGTAAGCCATCAAGAAGAGTTTGTCTTAAGACCTCGGTCAACATATCTCCGAACGGAAACACGACGAAACGACTAGAAGACTCGATCATCCAACTCCCCAGACGGAGAAGTTGGCCGAGCTAGACGTCCAACTCGTCTAACGGGCAAATCAAACCACAAGAACCTTCCAGCTCGCCCGTTCGGCGGGTTGGGGAATGCAGGCCGATCAACTCGCCTATTCGGCGACGAAGTCGCTTGTTCGGAGAGTTTGACAGCATGGGTCGACCAACTTGCCCGATCGGCGAGTTGGACAGCATGGCCCAACCAACTCGCCCATTCGGCGAGTTGGATCCAAAAAGATAAACCAACTCACCCATTCGGCGTGTTGGACAAGCCCAACTCACCAAACAGGCGAGTTAGGTAGCACAAGCAATCCGACTCGCCCGTTTGGTGAGTTGGATCAATGAATCCATTTTCACCTTGTCCTCGTAACTGTCTCTTTTGAAACTTGCTCGAACTTATCTTTGTTTCGTCTTGATCAGGATTGACATTGGAACTTTACCTGAACGAACTCATTTTCTCGTGAGAGGATAGGGTCGATCGTATGAGACGGTAACAGTTTACTAAACAATTGGAGTCGCACGCCCCATACGAAAGATCCTAACTCTCGGACGACGTCGTCTTAGGAATGCTCTTTCGATAAAATCGTAAAAACGCTTAAGTCAAAAAACGCCCTGAGAAGGTTTAAAACTCGGCTAAAGGCCCACTCGTGATTTTATCCAAAACGGAGCCCAAACTTTGTGACGGTTTATCTTTTATTTTGCAGGAAGGGATAAATGTTAAGTTCGTAAGATAGATTTCAAGATCAGAGGATAAATGTTAAGTTTCAAAAGATAATCATGAAGATCGAGGAAAAAAAGAATATTACCGCGAAGCGATAAATGCGACCATGGGCAGAAGGGGAAAGAGAAAACCGCCTCTAGAGGATATGTAAGGAATTCGAGGGAGATGATGCAAGGAACACACAAAAATCTCTACTCAGTGAAAACATAGCACTTAGAGCGTTCAAGAAACTTTCCGTTTTTGTTATTCGAGCTACGACTCAACTAGGGGTTTGCAGTCTTTGGTTGTTAGAACTAGGGATTCGCCGACAGCTCTCATAGCCAAGGCTCATATGTTGTTGTAAATGCTTAAACCCAACTTTACAATAAGACATCTATTTGCGTGTCGTTATTATTTGCGTGTCCCTCAGATGATTGAACATTCTTTCAATGTCCTCATCAGTCTCTTTGGTTTCTTTGAAGAGCATCGAGAATCTGTGAGTGTAATAAGCTTCCTAAATGGGGTTACTAAAGGGATTCTGAGGACTCTCTTAGCAGAGTTGCCCAGCTCTTTCTCATTAACTTTCCTTCTAAGATGCTTAGGGACCTTCTTCTTTCCTCTAGAATGTACGTCCATAGCTTCCTCAATTACCATATGGACTGGTCTATATGTTTGCCTGGGTTTCGATAGGGTGGATTTCGAGTGCCTTTTAGCATATAAAAAATCACGTCTATGTCTAGCAACCAAAATCCTTTTTGAGCAACCGTTGATCGATGGTAGGGTCCGAATGTCGATCGATGTCCATCTATTCACACATTTTAACAGATTCTTCATTTACCGTTGATCAATGGTTAGCTTCATATGTCGATCAATGGTCATATGAACATGGCAAGGTATTCTCACGAGTTTCTTCCTCCTGGTGCCTAACTTCTTCCACTACTTGCCAAAAATTATCATCTATGCCGTGGTGCTTCTTTCCAGACTCAATCTTTTCCTTGCTCAAGGCTTCTTGTCTCCTCACAGCTTCACTGGTCTGAACAACTTGATTCTCTAGCTTCTACACATGGGTGTTGAGAGCTTCAAATTTAGTATTGATGTTGGCATAGACAACATCAATCTTTCTATTGAAATACATTGTCATCTTTTGTTGACCTTGCAGAACCTTGTCAATCATGGCTTCAATCTTGTTCTCCTAGGTATTTGATGGGGTGTCCTGATAGTAAGAGGCTCCATAGGTTTCGTCGTTGCTGTAGGGTCTCTTGATATAGCCTATTTATTACCAGTTTTAGGCCATGTTCTAGGCTCTATGTAGGGTCTATTACATGTGTATAGACTACGTTTTGGAGTATTTACTTGTCTAGGTACTCATTGGAAGCAATTGGAGCTTTTGGGCTATTTTGGAGCACTTAGGATGCTTAGCCAAAAAATCAGAGTCGGATCATGTTTATTTATGCAGCATTGATCGACGTCACAAATCGTGCATCAATCGACGGCCAAGTCGGCAAAGAGAATTATGAAGACCTAAGAAATTACAAGTTTTACCAAGAAGTCTAATCATTTGAAAGACAAGTCCCTGGCCAAAATATAGGCTATTTATTAGGGTTTTCTATCTTAGTTTAGAGAGCCACCAGAGATTTAGTTCTAAGAGTCGAAACACCTTGCTACATCTATTGGAGAGAGAGATCTGAACCTTATTACATAGAATATCTTGAACTCCTTATCTCTTTACTCTGTTTATTTAATGCAATTTATTCAGACTTTAATTATGTTATTCATTGCTATGTCTGAGTAGTTCATTGTTAGATTTAGGGTTCTTCAATGGTAGTAATGTCTTGTTGATATTATAGAATTGTTAGGGTAATCTTATTGGTTCTTTGTTTAAATTGCTCTTAATGCTAAATTGAATTTGATTACATCAATCTTAGAAGGTAGGGTTCCATAGCGCAAGCGAGAGCCTAGTTATGACCATGAACCTTTCTTAAACAATCTAAATAACTAGTAACAAACGAGAGTTAAATTAGACGTTTAGAGAACCTATCAACCCGCGAAACCAGTAATGTTTAGAAAGAGCATCGATCCATACCACTATGTGGACATCGATCGATACTCAACTGAGATGCGCGAGAGCGATCTCCTAAACCCTGAGGTTTGAGTTCGAGAAGGGTACTTAATTAAAAACCTAGCAATCTATTAATCTGCATCGCCAAATCTTACTTGAGAATTCACCCTAATTCTTCACCCTTAACCTTTACAAACCAAATCAATATTGAAATCACTTGTTTGCTATTTTTATTACTTTTCTAGCTTTAATTCGATATAAATAAATCTATTGTGCAATTCTAGAGTCTATGTGGATTTGATCCCTAAGTACTACACTGAACCTCTTATTCGAGAGTGTAAAAGTAGGAATAGGGTTAATATGAGAGTGATATAAAACCCCACATCAAATTTGGCGCCGTTGCCACGGACTCTTTCTTATTGCCATTAGATTTCGTTTTAGAATATTGTCTAGATTTTACTTTAATGTTTGCTACATTATTCTTTCCTTTGTCCTTTGACATAGGTACTTAAGGGGACAACAAGAATTAATCGACGGAGAGAATCCTGAGGCAATCGATGTGAGTCCACTACTTTTAGGTGACACCATTCCACCGCCATCGATCAATACCGATCAGCCGGAATCAGGTAAGTACGCATTTACTGATTCTGACAATAAGAATATAGTCTTGATATAACCACTGAACAATGAAAGCAACGAAGCAAGCCAACTTATTGAATATCAGGGGGCTGCAATCCCTGATCGAATCACTAAAACTCCTAAGAATAAATTTAAGCATGAATTGCCAATTCTCTATTACCTAAACCTTAGCAGAACCCATTCCAATAGGTCTGCAACTCGATTATCAGACAACCATACATGAAGCTCTGAGGTAGATATAGACTTCCTAATTATAACGAGCCAAAATCAACTCAGTGGTCTTCCTACTGAGCACCCAAATGATCACATCAAGATGCTAGAAGACATGGTGAACTACGATTTCAATCGCTGCAAACTTTTTCCTTTCTCCCTTGGAGGTGACGCCAGAAGGTGGCTGAACCAGCTACCACCAGGATCCCTGACTTGTTGGAAAGACATCAGAAGCGCCTTCATCAATCACTTATTTAATGAGGAGAGATACTAGCGAGCCAGAAGTGAGACATCCACATTCGTCCAAGGTAGCCGCAAATCTTTTAAAAACGCATGGTTGAGATTCAACAACTACAAACTTTCGTGCCCTCACCATAAATTTTCAGAACCCCAACTCGTCAACACTTTCTATTGAGGACTAAATCTAGACTATCAAACAATCCTTGATACATCCAGCAAGGGAAACTTTGGGACCCGACGCCCCGCAAATGCTAAAAAGCTGATAGAAAACATAGCCTTAGGTAGAACCTTCGAAAGGAGAGACACCGAAAGGGAGGACCCCTCAATCCGAGTTATAAAAATATGGCATCTGTTGCGGCCCTTCTAGATGATGCTGTTTTCCTGATCTCAAATAGCAAGGTGAGTTCTCTGAAGTAATGGGTCAGAATAATCAACGATTTAGGGAAAGCACTGGCGATTTCATAAGCAACTACGATACCACTTTGGACAGACACGAAAGAAGTTCAAAGTCAAAGATGAATCAAGTTTTCACAGGAAACCGTAGAATAGCCGCTGACCTCAACGAGAAGTTAGATCTAATATATTCAGAGATGACAGAAAATTTTGAAACTCTGAGGGAACACATTAAGAGGATCGACAACCAAGTGGTGAGTAAAGCTATGTCCATCAGGACAGAGGACATATTCTTACCTGGTAGGACAGACACTAATCCTAGAAGCTATTGCAATGTCATAGCTCTGCGAAGTGGTACACAACTCACCCCTAGCATTAAAGAAAGCATCACTATCGATGAATACACGAAAATCACGATGGATGAAAAAGAAAAATTGTACCCCGTCTCTAACGAGAAAATCCTCGAGATCGCCCCCAAAACAGAGTAGTTAGACTAGACTGACAATCTTGAGGAATTGTTTGATAATCAAAGAGAAAAGATCACGGAGGTAGGTTACATTGATCGTGTCTCTTCACCGATAATCGAGCGACATTTCGACCCCATAATCGATCGACGCGCTGAAGCGAGCGAGCATCAGAGGATATTAAATCCCAACCTATAGGAATTCGTGAAAAAGGAAATCATGAAACTTCTAGAAGCAGGCGTTATCTACCCTATCTCGGACAGGAACTGGGTTAGTCCGGTTCATGTTGTTCCAAAGAAAGGCGGAATTAATGTGGTAAAGAATGACCAAGATGAATTGATCCCTATCAGAACTGTCACCAGACATAGGATGTGCATCGATTACAGGAAACTGAATGCTGCCACTCGAAAAGATCATTTCCGTTTACCCTTTATCGATCAGATGTTAGAAAGACTTGCAAGCCACGGATACTAATGTTTTCTCGACAGGTATTCAGCATTTTTCCATATTCCCATACTTCTGGATGATCAAGGAAAGACCTACTTCACTTGTCCCTATGGAACGTTCACATATCACAGGATGTCTTTCAACCTCAATAACGCCCCTGTGACTTTCCAGATATGCGTAATGTCAATATTCACCGAAATGATTGAGGATTTCATGGAGGTTTTCATGGACTATTTTTCAGTATAGGGTCCAAATTTCAAAGCATGCCTATATAAACTGTGCAGGGTGCTAGCTAGATGGGAAGAGTAAAATCTGGTTTTAAACTAAGAAAAATGCCACTTTATGGTCAACAGCGGAACTGTCTTGGGACACAAGGTCTCAGCGGCGGGAACTGAGGTGGACAAGGAAAATATTAAAGTAATGACTGGATTGTCGCCACCCTCTAATGTCAAAGATGTTAGAAGCTTTCTAGGAAACACTGGTTTCTATAGGAGATTCATAAAAGATTTTAGCAAAATTGCTCGGCCCTTCACTGCACTCATGTGCAAAGATCAAAAATTCGATTTTACACCTGAATGTCTTGAGGCTTTTAAGGAAATCAAATCCGCACTCGTATCTGTCCCTATTGTCCAAGCACCAGACTGGGATCTACCATTCTAAATTATGTGCGACGCTAGCGATTTCGCTGTAGGCGCAGTACTTGGGCAAGAGAAGGACAAAAGGTTGCATGCAATATACTTTGTCAGTAGAACTCTTGATGATGCACAACGCAATTATGTGACAACAAAAAAAAGAGTTACTAGCCGTGGTATTCGCCTTCGAGAAATTTCGTTCCGATCTAGTTGGTTCAAAATTAGTTGTGCATACTGACCACGCAGCACGGAAATACTTAATGAACTAAAAGGAAGGAAAGCCGAGACTCTTACGATGGATTCTACTTCTCCAAGAATTTGATATAGAGGTAAAAGACAAGAAAGGAGTAGAAAACGGAGTCGCAGATCACCTATCACGAATAAGAGTGGATGACTACATCCCTATTGATGATTTCCCCACCGAAAATGTCTACTTCACAGACTCAACTTTCGTTGGTAGAGTCAACTCAGCACATGAAATGGAATCGATAACATCCTAAAACCATCAAACGATATCAGCCACAAAGCATCGAACGATTCTGTCCATATCTCGTAAACCAACGATACTTTTGTTAAGGATGATGCATAATCATTCCAATCAATATCAAGGTCGGTTGTAACCTTTCGTTCCCAAATAATGATTCTCCCGGAGGGGTGTGTACACTGAGCACCACTGATATACCTTGGTATGCAGATAAAGTTAACTATATTGAGGTCAAATTAGAGCCCGAACTCTTAAAAGGATATCATAAAAAGAAATTTTAAGAGAAATCCACAGATATCACTGGGATGAATCATATCTTTATAAACGCTGCTCTAATGGCATATACAGACGATGTGCTACTGAAAGCGAAACTCCACAAATTCTGTATCATTGTCATGGATCCGATTATGCCGGACATTTCACCAGTTTGAAGACGGTATCAAAAATTCTAAAAGAAGGATGTTGGTGGCCAACTATGTTTCGAGATGCTCAAACATACGTAGCAAAATGTGACCCCTGCCAAAGAAGAGGAAAAATCAGCAAGAGAAACGAAATGGAACAAAATTTCATACTCGAAGTTGAAGTGTTCGATTGTTGGGTCTTCAATTTCATGGGCCCTTTCCCTTCTTTGCATGGAAATAAATGCATCGTAGTTTCCGTAGACTACGTATCCAAATGGTTTGAAGCAATAGCAACTCCGAAAAATGACGCTTTCGTAGTTGTTAAACACTTTAAGAGAATCATCTTTCCTAGATTTGGAGTCCCTCATATAGTCATAAGCGACGAAGGTACTCATTTTATAAAAAAGTATTCTTAAAACAACTCAAGAAACATGGAGTTCACCATCGAGTTGCCACTCCCTGTCATCCCCAAACTAGCGGGAAAGTTGAAGTATCCAACCGTCATATCAAAGAAATTCTAGAAAACACGGTAGGATCAACCCGAAAGGACTGGTCTCTAAAATTGGACAATGCGCTTTGGGTATACCAAACACAATTTAAAGCACCGTTAGGGACTGCCCCATTCCACTTACTCTATGGAAAAGCATACCATCTCCCAGTAGAATTGGCACATAAAGCAGAATGGGCCATCAAAAGGATAAATTTCGATGCTAAGCCCGCTGCAGAAAAGAGATTGATCCAGCAAAATGAGCTAACAAAATTAGGCATCACGCCAACAAGAACTCGAAGAAAGGAAAAAAGCCTATCACGACAAGAAAATAATTTCTGGGCATTTCGAACCGAAAAATGAAGTACACTTGTAAAACTCGCGTTTAACTCTTTTTCCCGGAAAACATCGTTCTCGTTTCTCCGGACCATTCTCCATTAAAGAATTTACAACTAGTTGGGCAGTTGTCCTATTTAATCCTAAAGGAGAGGAATTCATGGTGAATGGGCCGAGAGTGAAACATTACTTGGCTAAAGCCGAAATTCCACACACTCAGACTATACGTCTGGAGGTGCCTGACCTCAAATAATAGGCCTATTTCTCGTCAAGCTTATGACTTTTAACAAGCGCTGAGTGGGAGGAAACCCACTAAATCTAAAAAAAAATCTTAAAATTTTTAAATTAGTAATTAACTATTTATGCATTTGCATATTCATTAACCAAAAGGGAGTTGTCTAACTGACCATCGATCGACGCCCCTATAGGACCGTCGATCGACGGTCGTCTGTCGAGTAGGTTAACTCGACACCACCCCATTTCATAAATCACTTTTCTCAAATCCGCCAAAACACAAAATGAGTATACACTCGATTTCTCTCTCGATTTTTAGCCGATTTTGCTCGTTCTTGAATCCTAATTACTCAATTTTCACCCTCTCTTACTGATTAGTTCACTAAATCAACCGATCTTCAAGTTATGTTCTCTAAATCTCCTAGTTTAGTGAAGCCTTTAGGGTTTGAAAAAAATCAAATTTTTATCATGTTAGGCCAGAATTTAGAACACTCTAGGGTGATGGATTACTAGATTAGGAACTATCTACCATATTTACACACGACTTGCACCATTTGTGGTTGTTCTTTTGGATTTCTTATCCCATGGTTCGTGATCCCGCATCGATCGATGCCCACGAGTTGTCGTCCATCGATAACCATGAGGACATGTCGATCGATCAATGGTGATATTAAATGCATAGATTCTGATTCTTGGTTTATTTATTCAATGGAGATGAACAAAAGGCGCACCAAGGCAAGGTTAGAGACGGGTTGCTCCAGTGTTCCCCCACAGGGTCCTTCATGCCGACACCCTTAGCCAAAGGAGGAAGAGAGTTTGCTCGAGACATTCGAGAACTTCCTTGACCCTGGAGCAGCTGTAGCATCTTGGGAATGCACCCATCGCCCTGTGCTTGAGGAGTGGGACGACTTTGAAAGCCTATACTATAACACTTGGCAAATCGTTTCTATTGAGCCCACCAGGTTCGCTAACAAGCGCACCCTGAGGAAGCTGGGGCTCTTGACAAACTTCACACAGATGGTGAGGGAGTTGGGCTTAGGCAGCATGGCTACTTGGCCATACCCTCTTTACCCCGACCAGGTCCGACTGTGCATCACCACGGCTCAGGTTCTTTACAGGATCCTCGGGTGAAGCTGGTGAACGAGGATACTTTGACCTTTCTCAACAGAGACATCAGGTACCAGATCACCATTTCGGAGCTCTGTGAGGTCTATGGGTTTGACACCAGCACTCTCGCCTTCTTAGTTGCTGCTTTCCCTGGTCTGCCTGCCTTTTGAGGACTCATTGCTCCAAGCCCTTTCGACTCGGACTCTGCTACTCAGACGAACATCCATCACCCTGCCATGCGCTACTTCATGAAGGTCCTTGCCAACACTCTGTTTTGCAAGATGGAACCCAACAAGGTTACGGTTTACGACCTGACATTGTTGTTTTACTCTGTCAGAGAGTTGGTGGGACTTGATGATGAGGTCTATCTCTCACCATTGAGCGACCAGAGGGTGACATTGGGCGCTGTTTTCTCTGAGGACTTGGCGACCATGAAGGAGAAGCCCTTCAAGGGTTCTGGCCCAAAGAAGGAGACGATAGGGAACCTCTTGACACCTCTATTCAGCTATATTGGCATCAGCTTTGAGCGAACCACAGTAGAGAGCGACTTGCGCTTCATGGAAGAGGGCCACTTGGCGAGGACTGGCTGACTGAAGGAGGGACGCTATTGGTCTTTCGTGGATGAAGAGGGGCCCAGGATGATAGCACTTCCAGCACCAGGGGTGGCAGGTTTTGATGATGATCTAGATCGCCTCGCTTTCAGACAAGCTGAGCAGCACCTCCACACAGCACCTCTCAGAGTGCACCGCAGAGAAGGTCTCCGATCATTCCATCCAGTCGCAGCAGCAGCAGCAGACGAGCCAGTACAGCCACCTGCGCATCTCCCAACCTTCCCGCACATTCAAGTGATCCCCATCCATGACCATGGTGACTTCCAAAGAGTCGTGGTGTACACACTTCGTGCTATATAGGCACGGGTGAAGACAATGTCTCGATGCCAATATTTCAGCCGTCCCATGACAAAAGTGAGATCACCACCAGGACCCGCACCACAACCTCAGCAGATCGACTCAAACACATTAAAAGAGGAGTAGTCACCATTTTTACTTTCTCGTCTCTTATCTTATTATTATGTTATTTGGATGATTCATGTGTATGTTTGAGTGTCTAACAGAGCTAACCCAGAGAGAGACCAGAAAAGAGCCTAGACTCATGCACGATTTGAGTCTGATACGTCTAGCATCGACCGACGGTACTTAGTTGTTGTCGATCAATAAGTGATCAAACAAAAACGTTTAGTATATAGTTTGAGTTCTCCATCGATCGACGGTGATGGTTAACCATCGGTAGACACACACCTCTAACCATCCATCGGCACTCTCATATAGATAGAGGTATTGAATATACTACCTATACTATTTACTTATGATTTAATTCTCCATAACCAATTCGATATGGATTACACTAGGGACAATATAATTTAAGTCTGAGGGAGGTTCACTAATGCTAGTTAAGTTGTTTTGAGTTTTATTTGCTATATATATAAATGTTTTTCAAAAAGTTTTATTGAGTCAAGAAGGTGACTATGATGAGTTATCATTGACTAACCACACTTTAGCACCATTCCTATAAGGTTGTTGCAGAGATTACTAGTACCAAAGTTGATCATCCTACCATTATATCACACTTGCTTAGAAACTTTGAAGGAACTAAAACTGATTTCCAACACTAATCCTGACATTATCTGCTTGCTCTGGGATTTGGTATACACTAGATCAGATTCATTCTGCAAGTCTGTAGGTACAAGTCATTGCACCTTTGATTCCCTTCCTATTCCTTCTCAGCATCTACCTAATAGTTTAAAAGATTGAGATGACTTTCCGAGATGCAGAGGGGTAGGTAAATTACCTATGACCCCATTATTCTAATTCGGAGGAACGATCACACATCGTTGGAAGCGAGGGGTAGGTACATTACCGATGACCCCACTATTCGCCTACAACTTTGCCGAAAAAAAGAAAAGAAAAGTAAAAGAAGAGAAAAATCAAAAAAGAGATGGCAAGATGGACTGTATCAGCATATTGTCCATTGAGTTTGAGATCTAGAATGATTCAGAGAGAAAGGGGGGAGAAAGGAATCAGAGAAGACTTTGTGCCTAGCTGTTCAGATACTTGCAGAGGTAGAGTCCATGTGTCCTCTGATCGATACTCCCAAGGTTAAGCCTACACTTTATTTTATGCAAAGAAATGAAATCAGTAGATGGGTGAGTCGGACTAGTATTTGCTAAGTTGCTGGTAGACTGGATTTTGTTGTTATACTAGGATAGGGTATATAAGTTTCTCTATGATTGACTTGATAGGATGTGGTTGCAACAGAATAAGGTGACAGTTATACTTAGACATTATGTGAGTCTCCGTTTTTTAAACCTCTTTCACATGCTTAGTTTGCTTGAGGACAAGCAAAAGGTTAAGTCTGGGGGAGTTTATATAGCCTATTTATTACCAGCTTTAGGTCATGTTCTAGGCTCTATTTAGGGTCTATTACGTGTGGCTAGACTATTTTTTGGAGCAATTACATGTTGAGGTACTCATTGGAAGCAATTGGAGCTTTTGGGATATTTTGGAGCACTTAGGATGCTTAGCCAGAAACTCAGAGTCAGATCATGTTTATTTATGAAGCATCGACCGACATCACACATCGTGCGTCGATCGACGGCCAAGATATTTATGAAGACCTGAGATATTACAAGTTTTACCAAGAAGTCTAATCATTTGCAAGACAAGTCCCTGGCCAAAATATAGGCTATTTATTAGGGTTTTCTATCTTAGTTTAGAGAGCCACCGGAGATTTAGTTCTAAGATTCGGAATACCTTGCTACATCTATTAGAGAGAAAGATCTGAACCTTATTACATAGAAGATCTTGAACTCCTTATCTCTTTACTCTGTTTATTTAATGCAATTTATTCAGACTTTAATCATGTTCTTCATTCCTATGTCTGAGTAGTTCATTGTTAGATTTAGGGTTCTTCAATGGTAGTAATGTCTTCTTGATTTTATAGAATTGTTGGGGTAATCTTCTTGGTTCTTTGTTTAAATTGCTCTTAGTGCTAAATTGAATTTGATTACATCAATCTTAGAAGGTAGGGTTCCATAGCGCAAGCGAGAGCCTGGTTATGACCCTGAACCTATCTTAAACAATCTAAATAACTAGTAACAAACGAGAGCTGAATTAGAAGTTTAGAGAACCTATCAAACCGGGAACCAGTACCATTTAGAAAGAGCATCGATCGCCACTATACGGACATGGATTGATACTCAACTGAGATGCGCGAGAGCAATCTCCTAAACCCTAAGGTTTGAGTTTGAAAACGGTACTTAATTAAAACCCTAGCAATCTATTAATCTGCATCGCCAAATCTTACCTGAGAATTCACCCTAAGTCTTCACCCTTAACCTTCAGAAACCAAAACAATCTTAAAATCACTTGTTTGCTATTATTATTACTTTTCTCGCTTTAATTTGACAGAAATAAATCTATCGTGCAATCCTAGAGTCTATGTGGATTCGATCCTATGTACTACACTGAAACTCTTATTTGAGAGAGTAAAAGTGGGAATAAGGTTAATTTGAGAGTGATATAAAACCCGACATCATCTCTGCTGCTGTGATCCTTGGTTGTAGCTTCTATTCTTACCAGGGCCATAAGATTTTATGTTGCTCTGGTTCCCATATCTCTGGAATCCATTTCTATGAAAGTTTGCATCCTCTTCTTCACCTTTCTCATTGTCAAATCCTATAGTTTCTACACCTTCTGCGAAGCTAACTTGCTTCTTCAGAAACCTCTGAACACTGTCGAACTTGGCTTTTACTTCTTCAATATGATCCTTCGTCAATGAAGGGACTGATTTCTTCCTCTCATGAACATTGTTCTTGGTACTGTTAGCAGCCAAATTTTCTATCAATCTGGTAGTCTCTTATGGACTCCTAGTGCAGAAATTTCCCTCACTGCCAATGTCTAAAGCCATTTGGTATGGAAGCTCAATACCTCTGAAGAAAGTGCTGAGAAGTTGCCCTTCATTATATCCATTGTGTGTACAATCTCTTTGGTAGGATTTGAATCTGAACTAGGAGTTTCTGAAAGACTCCGCAGGCTCATGTGTGGATGTAGCAATTCTGCTCCTCAATTCTTCAGCTCTGGGATTATCAAAGAAATTACGTAACAAGGCGTTTTTGATGTATGTCCAAGATGTAAGAGATCCTGGTGGTAGCTTCTTAAGCCATTATGAAGCTTCTCCAACAAGAAAATATTTGAAGATCTTGCATTGAAGGTAGTCCTCAAGGACCCCATTAGTCTTGATGGCAGACACAAGATCCTCGAATCGCTCTAAATGAGCCATAGGATACTCATGAGAATGTCCATGAAATGGTGTCTGTGCTAGCAGTGTGAAATAGACTTGTTTCAGCTCAAAATCGTTCCTCTGGAAAGATGGAGGATGAATAGAAGGTTTGTTGGCATAATATTGATATGGAGGATTGTAGTCAGCCAACGTTCTGGGTTGAGTAACATGGGCTTCCGCTCCAGCTTGAGCTACAACAGCTTCTTCTGGTTCAGGGATCACAATCTCGTGATCATCAATTTTCTGACCTGTTGCATTACGCAGATGACCATTGAGATCATATGTCCCCTCTCTCTTTCTTAGTCACGATAAACTTAGCAACAATCTCTGCTTGGGTATCATCGTCGATCGATGTCTCGGTTTTGGTATTGATCAATTCAGGCAAATGAGTGTCAATCGACGAAGAAGAGTTGGCGTGGACCGATGCTTCTCGCTTCTCTTTGCGGATGCTACGTTCGATGGCTACTGGGTTTGAGAAAATTAGATCATTTTTCTTCTTGCTTCTAGTACTGCTAGGCGTGCACCTAAAGACATAAAAATTACAAGTAAACTAAAAATAAAACCTAAACAAAACTTGCAAAACAAATTTAATGGCGATCCTTACTCCCTGACAACAGCGCCAAATTTGATATGTGCTAAAATTACCCTATAGTTATTGATTACTCTCTCAAATAAGAGGTTAAGTTGTAGTGTATAGGGATCAAATCCAAAGAGAGTGAGAGCACACAATAGATTTGATAATCAAATTAGTTAAGCTAGGAAATTAATAAGACTTTAGAATAAGTAAGTCAAGAAATAGTTGGTTTGTAAACAAGTACGGAAAATAGCTATATCTAGGGTGTTCATATAGTGAATTATAATGGATAGAAGCCAAGGGCTTCAGTCATAGAACATGAATTCAGTTAGTAAAGATATTAATAGTTATACATATCTATGGTTAAGCTCAGAGTTTACAACTTTCGTGTGCAAATTTGGAATGACCGACGATCAATAGTATACAAACGGCATTGATCGATGTGTTTATTCAGGTAAAGATCCTACTCTCACCGTATGAATTATCGTAATATCATGATTCTAGTTAGCTACTCTAGAACACAAGCAATAAGCAAAATATTGATGATAGATCTAATAATCACCTTAGAAATTCTATTGTTTGCTAATCGATCAAAACCATTAATAAACCCTAAATCTAACAAGGTGACTACTCAAAAACAGCTAAGCAGAACATAATCATTAACATGAAATAATGCATAAGATATTCATTAGAATCCTTCATCCGAATTGATCTCAATGCTTGTGTTCTAGAGACTCTAAACATATCCTAGACACACATGACAGACTCCAAATATGGCCTATAACATGGTCAAAAATAGGTAAATATTAGGACATATCATTAACCAAGACCATCTTTCGACCTTCATGTAACAACCCATATCAATAGAATTATTATCAGGTTTAGATTCTTCTGTCATAGTTATCTGTATTCTAAGTTCATGGTTCTAGTTAGCTACAATAGAACACAAGCATTGAGATCAATTCTGATGAAGGATCCTTATGGATTTACCTTAGCAGTTCTATAAATAGTAGTACATATAAACCTTAGTAAAACCCTAACTCTAGCAAAGAAGACTATTGTGAAGCATAATAGATATCTAAATAGAATTCATAAGTAGAATAAGGTAATACTTGTCTGACTCACCCCTCTACTAACCTCATTTCTTAAATATAAAAAGGTGCAGGCTTCCTTTACGAGTATCGATCACATGACACATGAACTCTTACTCACGCAAGTATCAGAACACATGGGCAGTCTTATATGATCCCTATCCTCTCTCTTTTCTCACTTCTCTTAGTCAAGTGTCCTTTTTTGAAGGGTATCATTTTATTTTTTTAATTGACTGAAATATTTTGTACATGCTTCCATGAATCAAGCCCTAATTGTTTTTGCCACCAGATCATGTTCACTTCTTTTTGACCTTAATATCTTTCTAGAATTTTCTGAATCAAGCTTTAATGGTTGTAGCCACCAACTGCTGTTTGCTTCTTTTTAATCTAAAGGGGAGAGAGAGGGGAACCAGCACAGACTTTACCTTCCAGACTTGCGGGAGGAAACCAATCCAGTCTATGCGAAGCCCCAAAGTAAGCAAATTAAGTTCAATTAGGTTGGAGGTTAGCTTTCGTTCCTTAAAACAATCTCAGGAAGTGTGGATATAACTGGCAGGTGATCCACTTTGGTTTCTCAAGTATATTCTGTAGTGAGTAAATCTAAGAATGGTGCTAGAGAATAGTTAGATAATAAGTAAAAATTTAACTTGATCATAAATTTTTTTTCTTGGCTCAATAAAAACTTAATAAAACCATAAGTAAAACTCAAAATTAAATACTATATCATTAAGCCTCCCCCAAACATAACATTGTCCATTGTTATACAGTCTTAGATTGGTGAGAAATTAAATCATAAGGACGAAATTTGACCAGGAAAAATGGTATACCTGCTCGCTGATGGTGAGTGTCGATCGACACAATTAAGTGACGATCGATCGTTCCTCCGGCCGGTCTGTCGATCGGCGGTGATCAAGTCTCGATCGACGCTCTATGCAATCACGTCTCCTAAGGTAGTTTTTTTAACCTGCAATAAAATAATTACTTAAAATCAATAATAAAAATTAAAAAAAAAGAATTAAAAACTTACTAAATGGGTTGCCTTCAATCAAGCGCTTGTTTATAGTCTATAGCTTGACGTTTTGGATATTTTGGAATAGTAAGGAGGTAACTGAACACTTGTTGGAAAACAACTCTTCTAATTTTTCAAACATTTCAAACCATGTGCCAACAAAATTATTTATGGCTTTCTTTCTTTTGGTTATCATCTAGCCTCCTGTAGATGTCTTCCATCATTACTTTCTGAGATGTATATATTCCAGAAATCATCTGTTCCAGCATGTCCCTTGTTGCCAGTTGTGGTGGAATTGGTTTTCTCATCATGAGATGCTCTTCCTTAACCTTGAGTTGTCTCTAGAATGTCTGCTATGTCTTTCTTCGAAACATTGATGATCCTCCGATCTATTGAATGTGTGCGCCCAGTTGGTCTCTAACAACTCCAAATTCATATGTAAAAATGGTGTTTCTTGGTTGTCCAAATCTTCTGAATCTAGGAGGGGCAGCTAGGTACCATGGGTAGAAACGGCTGGACTCTAGGGATGTTGGGGTGTCGATCAATGGCAGATGCTAATTGTTGATCGATGCCTCATATTCGTCTTCACATTATGCGGATGTTACTACACTGTTATGTGGTATTGTCGCCTCAACTGAAAAGGTTTCTTGATAATCTGGAATTGCATTACTGTCGATCGATGCTCCTGGTTGGGCGTGTCAATCGATGCTTCTCCATCATCTTCACTCTCTGTGCCAGACTCAGAATAACAAACTACAACCCCTAGATCATCTCATATCTCAATATAGGGTGTTTTTCCCTTGACCACTTGGACATGGTCATAGAAATCGGTCTCGCTGATGAGTGACAGATATACCTGTTTGTATTCATGTCGCAAACAGATCTTACAGTAGCCATGAAGGCTTTTACAAGTAATAGAGAAGAATTCCAGTCTAGTCTGAATATCCATGACATGAAAGTTTACTGGAACTAAGGCTTTGGAGATTTGTACCTTAAGGTTTCCGACAATTCCTTCAGAAATTACCTTGGAACAATACATAAAAGTGAATGAATCACTGGAAATCTCAATCTTCAGATTCAGTTTCTCAGCCATAGACCTGGCATAATGCTGACTGAAGAACCTATGTCGCAGAGGGAACTAGGGTAGCAGTGACCTCCAATCATGCAAGGAACCACGAACTTCCCAGGATCACTCTTCTTTTCAATGTCATCCTCTGCTTCAGCTTCTCTCTAATCTGATGGGACATATGATCAATATCCATGTCTGACTCTCTACTCTCTCTGAAAAACATCCATAGCGGGTGGTCCAAAAAAACTTCATCAAATGCAATGTTCACTTGGATCCTCATCATCCTCTTGGTGAAACTATCTAGATATTTCTCATTAACTACTCTTCGTAGATGCTTGGGAACCTTGTTCTTCTTTCTTTTAAAAACTTGTACCTCTATATCCCGGCCAATGATCATAGGCTCTTGTGCATCTTCAAGTTGCTGATTAGTGTCTCCTGTTTTTGTTAGGGATTTCTGAGACGAGTGTCTTGAAGCATTCAATCGCTTCACATCAATAATTGGTAATCGCACTATGTAGGTAACCACTGGTTATCAATTGACGAACATGTGTGGGTGTTGATCAATGCTTGTTGTCTCATAAGATGGTACGGACTCAGCATGGCCTGTCGTTCCGTGCTTGTTGGGTCAAAATCGGTTACGACGAAATCAATATTCTAAAACTACCGCAGTAATGATTTCTCTCTTCCAAGTACATAAAACAAGAAAAAACAGTTTCCAAGCACATGGTGGTCTTATTCATCTGAACACCCCGTAACAAACGGGAAACAAGATCAGCTTGAACTCTCTTTACCCATAGGTAACGAGACACAAGCCATGTCTCGTCGCCTATGTGCGACAAAACCGTCGAGTCTTGTCGCATCATGGTGACCACAATGACTATCTCTTTTCCCTCGGGAAACCACGTCTCTCTCTCTCTCTCTCTCTCTCACTCTCTCTCTCTCTCTCACCGCCATCTGGCGACCAGACCGTTTCTCAATAACTTCGCCATACAGTGACCAGGCCGTCTCTCTCTCTCACTCTTCGCCTCATGACGACCATGCAATCTCTCTCTATCTCTCTCTTCGCCTCATGGCAACCAGTCCGTCTCTCTCTCTCCTCGCCTCATGGCAACCGGAACGCCTCTTTCTCTCTCTTGTTGCCTCATGGGGACCAGGCCTTCTCTCTCTCTCTCTCTCTCTTTCTCTCTCTCTCTCTCTCTTTCTCTCTCTCTCTCTCTCTCTCTCTGTCTCTCTCTCTCTCTCTCTCTCTCTCTCTCTCTCTCTCATCGCCTAATGGCGACCAGACCGCCTCTCTCTCTCTCATCGCCATCTAACAACCACATCTCTCTCTCGTCGCCACCCATCGACCATGCCCCTCTCGTCCACACTGGGCAACCACGCCGTCCCCTCTCGTCGCCAACTAGCGAAGTTGCACGGCCTTCGCTCATCTCATACTCACGACTCTCTCTTTCAAGTCTTGACTGAACTGTCACTTGTTTTGCCTCAACTGGAGTCATTGTTGAAAACTTACGAAAAATGGAAAAGAATTATTTTCTTGTAAAAAAATTTAATCAATCAAATAAAACGATAATCTTTAACTTAACACCATTAGTACCTCGACTATACAAACGGTTTTATTATTCGCAGAACCAACGATACAGAAACTAACATCGTATGAAAAGCGACTTCTCCAAAGGAAATCGTAAAAAAGCTTAAGTCATAAAACGGCCCGAAAAGGTCTAAATGCAACAAAAGGCCCATTTACGATTTCATACGATAAATGCTAAGTTATAGGAAGACTCGAATCGAGGTCATATAGCCTGTTTATTAACAGTTTTAGGCCATGTTATAGGCTCTATTTAAAGTCTATTTTTGTTTTCCTAATCTATGTTTTGGAGTATTTACAGGTCCATGAACGTTTTGGAGATATATTGAGAAACTTGGACCTTTTGGAGCATTTAGAGGAGAAGAATTCGTAGCTGACCATTTGAGGAGTCGATGTACAAGACTGTCTTCGATCGACGACACAACCTTGGCATCACCTGATGTTAAAAGACCAAGGTTGATCGATGATGTACACTTGCCATCGATCGATGTCCAAATCGCAGACAGCCGATTCAAAGCCCAAGATTGAAGACAAGTGACGAAAATACCCTGGATGAGTTTTGACCTAAGTTTTAGGGGTTTTCTATTTATGTAGAGAGACAAGAGAGCATGCAGAGTTTTGTGCACAACCAAGATTTATTCTATCTATAGTGTTTAGGGTTCTTAGGGGAGAAAATTCATAACTCCTTAGAGAGATTTCTATTGGAACCCCAGTAATTTATCTATGCATTATATTCAGACTATTGTTCTTTTTTTAATTATGCATGAGTAGTTATCAGCTAGATTTAGGGTTGAATGATAGCAATCATGGATTAGCCCAAAAATAGGATTGCTAGGTTACGTTAATATCCATCAGTTGAGTTGTGCTTCATGCTTGCATTCTAGAGTAGCTAACTAGAACCCTGATCATAGGATAGTTAGGTGAAAGCGAGAGCATGGTCTACTACTAGAATTAATCTTGTTGAGCTAGGTTGCTAGAAACAAACGAGAGTTAATTTAGTTAATTTAGTGAACATATCGAATTAGGTCATAAAGCTTGACTCAAGAGACCATCGATCAATGCAGGATCATTGCCATTGATCGACGGTCATTCCGTGTCAACAAGCGAGAGCTGAGACATCGGACTTAGTCAACAAATTAGACTCGCAGCGAGAACTGGTCGTATTTTACATTAGATATCGAGTTCTATGACTAATACCCTTAGTTTTCATCCTCTATAATACACTTGCTCGAAACCCTAGATCTAGCTATTTATTATTATTGTTTACTTACCAAACAACAAATTATCTGCTATAGTTTATTTACTGCTTATTAATCTATTTGCCTAGCTTAAACTTTACTGTATTGAGTTTATTGTGTGCCCACCTCCCTGTGGATTCGATCCCTAATTGCTAAAGTTTGACATTTCTTGGCAAGAGTAGTTCGTAGGGTTAAGTTGATAGAGTTTTCATTGAAATACATAAAAACCCTCCTGTAAAATTTGGTGTTGTTGCTGGGGAGCGAGGATTCGCCATTAAACTCAATTTTTTTGATTAGTTTAATTATTTTTTTCTAAATTAGTTTACGTAAATAAAAAAAAATTCTTGTATTTTAGGTACATACATATTAGTACCAGGAAGCAATGAGGAGAGGATTTTTGGGTTCTTCAAAAAAGGAACCTGCTGATTCGCACACGATCCATTAGCCTACGAGGGCAGTCGACACCCTCCAAGCAGAGATCGCTAGCAAAGAGAAGCGAGCATCAATCGACACCAATACTTCACCGTTGACTGACACTAACATCATGACACCAATCGACGTTCACACTTCGCCGTCAATCGATACTACTTGCAGGAAGACAGAGAATGTTGAATTGCTCATACTTGAAGCTGATGAGAATGGGATCTTATGAGACGAAAAAGGTCGCCCTCGCAGCAGTACATTACAATTGATTAATGCACTGGGTGCTGTGATCCCTGTTGTCATTGCTGTTGCTTATATAAATGACTTCATGATGAGCTGTGAATGGTACGATTGGGCAGCTCATAACTCTTTTCAGGATTTGCCTCATGAAGATCCGAAGGAACACGTCGAAGAACTTGTGGATCTAGTCTCAAGGATCGAGCATAATGAAGTGTCTGAGTACCACATGTTCTGCAAGATCTTCCCCTATTCTATCTCTAAGAATGCATTAAGCTGGTTTAGTCGTCTGGAACCACGATCTCTGACTCGCTGGGATGATATTGAAAGAGCATTCCTTTATGAATTTCTCAATGAAGCTACAGTATCTCAAGAAAAAGAGATCAACGATAAGTGGGACCTCCTAGAAATTTGACAAATAAAGAAAGAAGACGAGATTCCACGACAGCTTCTTGAGGACGTAGAAATGGTTATTAAGTATCATGGATATGAGGCAAGCAGAGCAAAAGAAGACGATGTTAGTGATCCGACTTCGTCATCGATCGACCTCAACATCAATCGACCCTAAAACCTCAGCATCGATCAACACTAACCCCGGTTGTCGATCGATACCACTCGACATCCATGAAACATCGAGTTATCTTCAGGACATTGCAGACTTGACAATAGAGAGCACCAATACCATCCAAACTCGAGTTTGACTAGTCCAACTCGCCGAACGGGTGAGTTGGACGGTAAAAGTCGTGCAACTAGCCCATCGGGCGAGTTTCACTAGTCCAACTCGCCGAACGGACGATTTGGACAATACAAGCCGTGCAAATTGCCCATTGGGCGAGTTTGACCAGTCCAACTCACTCATACGGTGACTTTTACAGAACAAGCATTACTTTGGCTCTCCTTTGCGTTCTTCTTCGAATAACGATCGAAAAACTTTTCATTTCATCTTAATCGGAGATTTCATTGAGATTTTACTATCAAAACAAGTTAGAAACACAGGCCGGACCAGTCCAACTCGCCGAACGGGTGAGTTGTATGAAACGATCTATCTAATTTGCCCGATCGGCGAATTGGACCAGCCCAACTCGCCGAACGGGGGAATTGAACGAAATGAGCCGTCCAACTTGCCCATTGGCGAGTTGGACTGGATGAGCACTTTTTGGCTCATCTTTGCGTTCACCTTTGAGTCCTGATCGAAAATGTTTTCGTTTCGTCTTAATCGGTGTTTCCTTTGAGATTTTACAATAAAAAAAAGTTGGACACCCAGGTCGGACCAGTCCAAATCGCCGAACAGGCCAGTTGTATTAAACGAGTCGTCTAACTCCCCCGATCAGCGAGTTTGACCAGTCCAACTTGCCTAACGGGCAAGTTGGCCAATCCAACTCGCCAAACAGACGAGTTGGACTGGATGAGCACTCTTTTGGCTCACCATTTCGTTCTACTTTGAGTCTCGATCGAAACGCTTTTCGTTTCGTCTCAATCGGAGTTTCTGTTGAAATTTTACAATAAAAAACGTTGGACGCACTGTCCAACTCGCCCTGATGGCGAGTTTCATTTTTTCCATGAAAATCGCCTCATGCTGAGTTGCGCAAGACCTGATGAGCTTCTACTTTTTCTTCTCTTTCAAATATTTATCGAAACGCTTTTCGTTTCAACTCAATCGTAGTTTCCATTGTGATTTTACGGCAAAAACAAGTAAGACTCACCTAAACTCCTTCGCTTACACCTACTCTCCTTCGCTTACACCTACTCAGCCTCTTGGGTGTCCTACTAGCCCTCTTTGGCATCCTACTCGCCCTCTTGGACATCCTACTCGCTCTTACCTCAATCTTTGCGTTCTCCTTTGATCCTCGATCAAAACATCTCTTGTTTCATCTTGATTGGAGTTACCGTTGGAACTTTACGATAAAAACCACAAGCCAGGTTCGAGCCTAAATACGGCCATGAAGAAATACTATTTTTACCGTTCTTCAGGGGCGTACAGACACAAGAAGAGGAAGGGGAGATGAGCAAGAAAAACGGAGAAGAGGTGAACCAAACCTTCGAGAAAACTAAGGTATGGCCGACTTGGAACTTTTTGAAATCAGACTTGGAATTTTCGTAGGACGGTACTAAGAAATAAAGACGCTTCGGAGATCGCCATAAAACTTTAGGGAACTTGGATCTCGAAGGTAGTCTTGCGATCTAAATCTTAGGTATTCTTCTGTCTCGATCTATTTTTCTCGACTGCTTAGGCATATTTTGCAAACCGATCTAAACTCTCAGAAAATCGAGAAACGATCGCCACACACACTTAGCTATTTTCCTAAGGAAAGAAGGAACTAGAAATGTGAACGTCGTCTTAAAAACATTTCGTTCCTAGCAATTTTCTTAAAACCGACATACTCCTAGTCGTCAACCAAAGTCCCCAAGTCACAATCCTAGCGTCGTCTTTAAACCGACATGAATTGTCGATCCTCCCAATCTTCAAAAGAAAAATTGTTCACAACCCTTCAAAATATAGGTTCAGCCGTTTTCTTTCATTAAAAGGGAGGGAGATGGTAGGTATACTATACTCGTATACACCCATACTTCAAAAAAAAATGTCTCGGCATCAAGAAAGCGCTTACGACAAAGCAAACTCTCACTGTAGTAAACAGAAAATCATTTAGGCCATGCGATGCCTCATAAAACCGATCATCCATTTCTATAACGATGACATGTTATACGAAAGAGCCAACGAGAAAACAAGATCGGTGTCATAAAAATGACTTCGCAATGAGGAAAAGAGAAAGAGGAAAATACATTCCTCGTTCGCAAATATCACGAGTTATCTGCGAGAGATATTCTCAGTTTACTTTTATGTCATTCACTTCTGGTAAAACTTACGCGAAAAATCCTTCGTATAGCCACACCAAGTTATTCGAAGAAACTTTCGGAAACTAATGTAACAAGTTTTACAGAGAAGTGTTTTGGAAAATTTGCGTATAGCTCAAAACAAAGTTATATGACTCGTTTCTCAACAAAAAAAACTAAACTTTATCTCTTCGCACTACGATCTTACAGATCTCACTCCTTAGCCATGCGGCTCACTGGATTCTGCCTCCCTTTTATCTTGGTTCATTCCGAGCAGACAATCATCTCGCACAGGTTCTTTATCGTGCCTTTTAGGTTTTGTCTTCATCATACAAAAACAAAACAATTTTCGTACAACTATAGCAAAAAAATCTCCGACTTGGCCCGTTAATCTCGACAAACGCTCTTTGGCCCTCAGCCAATTACGCCTTCTGATAAAAATCCAAACTTGAATTCGGTATCCTCTTCAGGAAAGTTCTAAACTAACATGACCTTAATGTTCAAACGGACGTGCCATAGTCTATCCCTGACCAGAAACGTCCTTGGCAATTCGTCTGAACACATCCTTCAGACCGGGCCAAGCTGTTTGAGCAACCACTGCTCTACCCAATCACTTAGCGGCAAAACGACAATCCACGATTAGTTTAAAAGGCCAAGTGCAAATAACTGTCGTATAATCCAGAATCAGAAATCATACGACAAATTCTTAATATCGAAAATTAGTCGTAACCACCTTGCGGTTAACGGAAAATATAAACTTGTTGACAACCGACCAAGCTCAATATGTTCCGTAGTTTACTCTAAACCCACAGCGTTTACAAGTGAAAAGCGACACATAAGGAAGAACTTGTAAAGAAGTTCCTAGAGCTATACGAAGCATCCTTAACTATAGGAGAAATAAATCTGGTGGGGACTCTTCACAAAGCACAGTGAAGGAAGTCGCATATTCTCAGGGACAAATTTACGCAACCCATTGGTCCTAATTCCTCGGAAACAAACCAAAACGTTTCTCTTTCGTAAGGTTAAAACAAAAACCTTGTAATACCAAACATTTTCAAGCCCACCAACATTTCAAGCACGAAATGCGGCATACGAAATAAATACTTAACCTTCGACACAGCGAGACATCGTTAACGCTCGGAGAACGATCTAAGCTTTCCGAAACGGAATGCTCACCTTAAAAACAGTCCATCCGCGACTATAAAACATACACACCTTCTTAAACACGTATCCTTCGCGAAGGTTCACAAACGATTATATCTACAAATAAGTTTGTTGCTCATCACAACAAACTCTTAACGTCCTAAATAGACTAAGCCATCTCGTGGAGATAGCTCTCGAACACCCGATACAAGGGTAATAGCGCTTTAAAAGAAATCCAAAATTTTGGTCAGCACTTTCGGGAGACTTAAAAATTGTCCTCGATTCCTACCATACAAGTTACATAAGACGAGAACATATCATGGACTTTAAAGCGGGACGGAATCAGATCGAAAGCGATATGGGAAACGTAAGCCGAAGTGGTCATCGCACCCCCTAAAACCGTGATTAGACCTAGGTCGTGCCTTATACCCAACACTGGTCTCTAACGTCTCAAGGAATGATATCTAAAAGATACAAGATCCTGAAAGCATGTCTCTTCATCCATATCCAAACGCTCTCGAAACTTTGGAAAACTTCTCAAACATCTCGAACGAGAAACAAATACGACGATCCACAAAAGAGTTGGGAGCGAGATGACAACTCATATCCTTCCCTCTATACTTAACAAAAAATATGAATCTACTTAAACTCATTTTCAAGTAAAAAGCGTAGTTTATTCATGAAAATTCGCAAACCGGCCAGGATCAAAAGCCACATGCTGATAGTCCCGAAAACATAATTTTGGCCACACTCGGCCAAAATAAATAGCTTATGAGGCTATTCTCAAGGCCGACAAAGATCCAATATACAATGCCATTGGTAGCACCATCCCATATAACGTCTACACGACACACAGCTAAACCATAAAGGTCTCACTTGAAAACAGGAAGTAAGACCCTTAATTCTGGAACAAACTACAAAAGGCTTGATCCCTTTAACAAGGGTACGTAGGCAGCTTTCACAAGGTGCAGCCCCAATCCTACTGCATTCCGCTCTAAGAGGAATAAGTAGCCCACTTTAAACGGACCTTCTCAAACATTGATTCCACCTAACTTAACAAACCTGCCAAAAACCGCTCGCTTGTTCCTTACGATTCTAACGACCTGGGGGGCCAACTGTTGGGGTCAAAACCGGTCACGACAGAATCAACATCAAAAACTTCCCGAGAAATGTGCCCTTTGTGAAAAAGAGATAATACCTCGGAGAAAGGGGAAAGGAAAGAATCAAGGTCAATTCTCGGCTGACCACGAGGGAATGGTCTGCATACGTGAGCCATCAGGAAGAGTTTGTCCAAATACCTCGGGTAAACATATCCCCGAACGGCAATTTAAGGAAATGACAAGAAGACTCGATCTTCCAACTCCACGGATGGAGAAGATGGCCGAGCAAGACGTTCAGCTTGTCGAACTGGCAAAACAAGTCACATGGGCCAACCAACTTGCCCGTATGGCGAGTTGGACTGCTCTAACCAACCAACTCGCCCTTACAGCAAGTTGGACGGCAAGGACCGACCAACACACCCGTTCGACGAGTTGGACAAGCCTAACTCGCCGAACAGGCGAGTTAGGTGGCACGAGCAATGCGATTCGCTCAGAAAGTTGGATCAATCAATACATTTTCACATCATCCTCTTTAACTACCTCTTTCAATATTTGATCGAACTTATCTTTGTTCCGTCTGGATCATGATTGGCATTGGAACTTTACCGAAAGAACTCGTTTTCTCGAGAAAGGATCAGGTAGATCGTATGAGACAGTAACGGTTAACTAAACACCTAGAGTCACATGCCCCATACGAAAGATCCTAACTCTCGGAAGAAGTCGTTTTAGCAATGCTCTTTTCATAGAATTGTAGAAACGCCTAAGTCAGAAAACAGCTCGATGATGTCTAAAACTCGGCCAAAGCCCCACTCGCAATTTTATCCAAAATCGAGCCCAAACTTTGTGACCGTTTATCTTTTATTTTGCAGGAAGGGATAAATGTTAAGTTCATAAGATAGATGTCAAGATCAGAGGATAAATGTAAGTTTCCAAAGATAATTATGAAGATTGAGGAAAAGAAAGAATATCACCACGAAGCGATAAATTCGACCAAAGGCAGAAGGGGAAAGAGCAAACCTCCACTAGAGGAGTATATAAGGATTTCAAGGGTGATGATGCAGAGGACACACGAAAATCTCCACCCATAGCAAACATAGCTTAGCACTTAGAGCATATAGGCAACTTTTCGTTTTTGTTATTCGAGCTGCGACTCAACTAGGTTCTTGCAGTCTTAGGTTATCAGAACTAGGGGTCTCGCCGACCGCTCTCCTAGCCAAGGCTCATATCCTGTTCTCTCTTTTTGATTCTTACTTTGTTTTCTCGATATTTACTTTGTATTCTGATTGATTAGCGTGTGGTTTAGCAGAAATCCGGGACCTCTGGGAAACTAGGGTTTACCCTGTGTTCCCAATTGAACGGAAATCGACAGTACAAATTTTGATTCCCACAATTTATCTATCTATTATTTATTCAGACTATGATCTGTGTTATTGTTTCTATGTCTGAGTAATCACCTTGTTAGGTTTAGGGTTTTCATGAGCTTAATGTCAAATTGATAATATATTAGGATCACTAGGATCTAGAGTAGTTGGAAAATCACGAAAGTATGACCGATTATTTGAACCTAGAATCATAGGACAATTGAGAGGCACAAGAGTGCAATCATTTAATGGAACTCGAAATGTGATGGATTAGATACTGATACTCATACGTAAGTTGGTCTAGGGTTTAGTACAATATTTTTATGTATATTAATGATTGACTAAAGAAGTGTCGATCGACACTCAACCATTGGTATAGATCGACACTCTTCCTGAATACGCATACGACGGTTGGAAGCACAGGATTTAGACATCTCATTATTAATTGCATGTGAACGCTGGATTATTTACTATTTGAATTCGAGTTCTAGAATGGAACATAATAAACCGTTAGCATCCTTGATTTGTGTTTTGAATCTCTTGATAGACAAATCCCAAGATCTTGCATTTTTTTTTCTTATCTTTCACAACCGTTCTATCTCTTTATTGCTTTGTTTACTGTTTGATTATTATTTTCCTAGCTTTATCTAAAACCAATAGTCTATTGTGTGAGATATAGAGTCTATGTGGATTCAGTCCTCAAGTAATACATCAAATATATTACTTGAGAGAATAGCTCGAAGGTTAATTTGAGCATATCCATTTTGGTATCCTCGCCAAGGACGCTGATCACCAGTAGACTAGGTATAGGATTTCGTTTAGTTTTTTTTAAGTTAACTTACTTTATTTTTCCTTTTTTGTGTGTTTACCTACATGCATCTGAGTACCAGATGAAACAAGGGAAAATAGCTCTTGGACTTCTCAAACCAGGAGCTAGATGATTTAGAACGTGCGATATGAAAGTCTAAGAGGCGAGTGTCAAGCGACATCGTCCAAGAAGAAGTGATTGACACCTCTCTTCTAGTGTCAAACGACGCCACATATAATATCGATTGAGACTGCCCACAGCAAGACAAAGATGGCTGCAACACTTGTTTTGTTTCAGGATTATAGTGGAGACCTGCATGAACTTGAGGGTCATTTGTGTAATGCAGCAGGTAAGAAGATAGATGCACATGGGGCTGTAATCCCTGAGCCATTTGTTGCTACTAAGATGATAAAGTCCTTCGACGGGAACGTTAGCAGAATGGATCATGCTTAGTCAGTTCACTGCACACAAAGAGACAAAGATGACTCCAAGACTTGTGTTGATTCAGGATGATAATGGAGACATGCTTGACCTTGAGGGTCATATGTGTATTGCAACAGGTCAAAATATAGATGCACATGGGGTTGTAATCCCTGAGACATTTGTTGCTACTGAGAATGATAAATTCCTTCGACAAATAACTCTAGCATAATGGATCATGCCTAGTCAGTTCTATGTTAACAAGTCTACGATTCAATCTCCAGAAATCCAGGGAGTTGACAGCCAGATAAGACTTGCATACTTCTCTCATGTGAGTCAGCGACATTTTCATGGCCTTCCCCATGAAGATCCCATGGACCATATTGAAACACTAGAAGATTTTTTGTCTGGCATCGTGGAGCATGAAGGAACCAAAGACAACATCCTCCGCAAGCTGTCCAAATATCCTCTTTCTGGGAATGCGGGTGATTGACTTTAATGCCTACCACCAGGATCTCTCACTACCTGAAATTATGTCAAGATTGTGTTTCTGACTTAATTTTTTGATGCAACGTCTGAAGAGTTGAGGAATAAAATTAGGACATTCTATCAGCGACCTACTGAAGGGTTCAGAAGCTCTTAGCACAGGTTTAAGAAATACCAAAGGGACCATCCACATCATGGTTTCACGGAGGTTCGACTTTTGGAAATATTCTTCAGGGGTAATCTGTTGTGTTATATGCTGATGCTGGATGGTCCGAGCGAAGGAAATATCAAGACCAAGACTCCAGAAAAAGCTAAGAGACTGATTAAGAACTTATTTTCTAGCAACAATACCAAAAATATGGATATGCACATGATGAAATCAGCTGCGATGGTTGGTTACAAGATCAAGGCCGGAAATGGTTCTATACATGAAGTCCCGATGGTGGAACATGCTGCACAAGAGGATGAGAATCACATCACTCAAATGTCTTTTCAGAACAGTATTCAGAGAATGAAATCTATGATGGAACGAGTCTTGGAAATTCAGCGGAAAATGAGTGCATACTTAAATCTGAGGTTAAATTTTATCCTCAAAGAGCTGAATGAAAAATTTGAAGCCTTGGATCCCAAGGTAACGATGCTAGACACCTAGGTTTCTCAGAATGCATAAGCTGTGAAGAAGCAAGAAGCTTTGGTTAAAGGGAAAGCCGAGGAAAGCAAGAGGCACCATGTTGATGTTATCTTAGATAATGTATTTGGGAAAGTAATCGAGCATGAGAAGCTGGAAGAATGTTCTTTTCTAGTCAAAAGTTCTATGTACTTTGGTCGATCGCACATGTTTTGACCGACACCATAAGATGAGCAGCATGCAACAAAAGAAAGAATTCAAGAGAAAGTGAAATCTAGGAAACCCTATGTTACCAAACACCTCAAGAGAGAAGCTAACAAAGCTGAACTTGATGGATTTCACAAGAAAGTGAAGTGGTTCCTCTAGGTATATCTTTTGAGGATGCCTATCATAAGTACACAGTTGATAGTTTCTTCGAAGAGAGCAGAGAGATAGATAAGGACTTTGATCTGCTATTTAATAAGGTCAGCCGTAAACCAAAGAAGACACTGAAGAAGGAACAAGACCCTGGGAAGTTTCTGATTCCATGTTCTATACCTGACACCAATTTCCCATACGCCCTCTACGATACGTGATCTGCAGTAAGCATCATGGCCAAAGACACTGCTGAGGTGTTATGGCTAAAGGCGAATCTTCTGAAGATAGTTTCACCTTCGTGGATAATTCCAAGGCAAACTTAGCCGGCATGATACAAGAATGATGAGTCCTTGGTCAAGCAGAAGCACTAAGGATGCTCTTGAGGGTAGATCTAGAGAGAATTAGTGGACATGGATCAGGTTACTAAAACTGATTATATGATGTTCGAGTTGATGAATGATAGAAGGGGGAATGATGGTCGATAATAGAGATGGCTTTAGTGGATGATCTGCGGAATGATCAGACACTTTCTGGGTGTTCCTAGTTTATGAAGGCAACATCACAAGTGAACAAAACCAAAGGTAAGCCCTAACTATCCATCAACCAGCAGAGGTCCTCTCATCAATCTCGGCACCATACCCGTTCATGCGATGGTTGATGGATAAAGTCGGACCCATGCATAGGTCGAAACAAAAAGTATTCTTGCTGGTCTTAACAGACTTCTTCTCAAAATTGTTGGAGGCAGACTCCTAGGCACGCATTAAGGACGCCCAAGTGAAAAGCTTCGTATGGAAAAACATTGTCTGCAGGCATGGAGTCCCGTACAAAATCGTAACAAACAATGGGTCCCAATTCATTTTGACCAGATTCTAGGCCTTATGCGAAAAATGCAAGATACGACTAACAAAATCAATCCCTAGATACCCGCAATGCAATGGCCAAGCCGAAACTACTAATAAAACAATCCTTGATGGACTCAAAAAACGTTTGGACACCAAGAAGGGTAGATGGGCCGACAAACTTAGGGAGTCCCATGGTCACATTGCACAACTCCGAGACGTGCAACGGGAGAGACCCCGTTCGCCCTCGTATAGAGAGCGGAATGCATGATCCCAGCGGAGGTCGAGTTTCCCAGAGTACACATAAGGTTACTCCCAGAACGAGAAGAGTCAAACAATCTGATGCTGCTCGACGAGCTCGACCTGATCAACGAACACCGGGATCAGGCCCTTATACGAATCCAAAATTATCAACTGGCGGCCGCAAAGTACTATATCGCAAACTTACGAAGCCGCAGATTCAAAGAAGGTGACCTAGTCCTTCGAAAAGTTTACTAGAACACCGCCGGATGGAACCCTGTAAACTCGGAGCAAACTGGGAAGGACCCTACAAAGTAATAAAAGTCGTCCGACCAGGCTCGTACGAAATAGCTAATATGCAAGATATCAAAATTCCGAAAACTTGGAATGCGATGCACCTCAATAAATACTACCACTAAAAAATCCTTAGAACTGAAATACGAGACGACTTGATCCCTGAAAAGGGTAGGTAGGCAGTTATTCGCAAGACGAGCGCAGCTGTCCCCCCTCATCAAAAAGGGGAGGGAGTGGGTACGTATACATATACTCGTATACTCCCAAAAACTCAAAACTATTTGCTTCCGGATTCGGTACTTTTGAAACTTTTTGAAATGATACATCAGAAAAACTCCCACGATTCTGCAACTCGCTCCACAAAATCGACGCAAAAATTCAACCTTCTACATAGCGAGACGTCGCTAACGGTCAAAGGACTCCTCCCTTTTTCTTAAAAACTTCCTGAAATGAAATACTCACACTAAGAACAGTCAATCTAAGACTATAAAACATGCACACCTCCTTAACACGTATCCTTCACGAAGAATCAAAAACGGTAATATCCACCAATTAGATTGTTGCTGATCACAACAAACTCTTAACGTCCTAAAAAGACTAAGCCATCTCGTAAAGATAGCTCTCGAACACCCGACACAAGGGTAATAGCGCTATAAAAGAAATCCGAAATTCTGGTCAGCATTTTCGGGAGGCTTAAAAATTTTCCCCCAAGAGATGCCTGATTCCTACCATACGAGTCAATTAAGCTGAGAACATATGGCGGAATCTAAAGCGGAACGGAATCAGGTCGAAAATGATACGGGAAACGTAAGAAAGGAGTAGTCACCGCACCCCCTAGAACTGTGATGAGACCTAGGTCTTGCCCTAAACCCAACACACTGGTCTCTAACGTCTCAAGGCATGATATCAAAAAGATTCAAGATCCTAAAAGCATGTCTCTTCGCCCATATCTAATCGCTCTTGAAGCTTTGGAAAAGTTTTCAAACATCCTGAACAAGCAACGAATAGGACGATCAGCAAAAGAGTTGAGAGCCAGATGACAACTCGCATCATCCCCTGTATACTTAAAATCTAAATCTATTCAAATTCCTTCGCCCATAACAATACTCGATAAAACCTTGGAAAACAAGGACAAAGTTCATTTAAAAAGAAAAAGTCGCATAAGCAACTGGGATTCAAAGCCACAAGCGGCCAGTCCAAAGATAAAAGCACGGCCACACTCGGCCAGATCAAAACACAAACAAATAATATTAAAATAAACAAAGTCTCATACGAGACCGCGAACTCAATCGTCCTCCGCACACGGAGCCTCACCTTCACCAATCACCCCTTTCGTACTCGAAACCACCTCGCCTGCTTCTTCATTGGCTGTAGGACCCTGACCGTGGCGCCACCCAAGAAAAGTGGGGGGATACACTCGGATTTTAGGCCTGCGAGGATCAGATCGAAGTCTCCATCCGCGTCCACTAACTCCGCTCTTCATGCCAAAAGCTTGGCCTTCTCAGTTCGCAGGGACGGAGGCACATCACCATTTAACAATTGGACCTGTTGCATCCCTCCCTTGGTGCTTTCCAGGGCCAAATCTCTGACGTGGACAACAGCCAATGAATCAAGGAAGTCAGTGATCCTCTCCAAAAGGGTCCGAAACTCGGCATGAACAACCTCATGGGCCTCATCGATCACACCAACAGACGATTCCTCGCCACTCTTGATCTTACGTTTTAGTCGACGCAATTTCGAAGACTTAGCCATTTTCGCCTCCTTCGCTTTAAGCAAAGATCTAGCAGTCTTCCCAAGATCCCTCTCCAGTTCACCAACCCAAGACTCGAATTGAGCTATCTCAAGGGAATGGGCATCCTCGATAACCTTCAACCTCCCTTGAAACTACTATGACTTCTCTCGCGACTCCGCCAATTCCTTAGCAAGAAGGCCGGACTCCGATCCACACTCACTGATCATCCCATCGATCAACGAAAAAAATTGGGAAACAAGGGAAAACAGGCGGTCAAGAATCAGTCGATGCAAGGAAAGAAAAAGGGACGAAAAAAGAGAGAAGATTTTTCCAAACCACACCTTAGTAAGATGTCTGGACACCGTCGTAGGTAGAGAGTCAGTCTCAGGCTCTTTGGTACACCCTCTCTTCTTGGCCGCAACAGGATTAGCGCAAGGTCTCTTACAACCCTTTGTTGTAGGAACCGGTTTGGCGCTAGGCGCAGACAACCCCAAGACAATCGTCCTCTTGACTGGGGGAAGAGGAATCAATTTCTGAACTGGCTCCACATTGACTTGAACCGGGGTCATAGAGGAACCCGACGGATGAACCTTGGATGCCAACGTATGCGTGGTGATATCCTCTCCGGTAGGAACAGCATCGCACACCGGGGGAACCTCAGGAGCCAAGGTATCGCCTGGAGCCACAGATCTTAGAGGCGTGCCGCGTGCAGGGTTCACCGTATCCTCTGCCTCACGGCGAGCCAACTCGTTCTGGAAAGAAATAAATTCCATAATATCTGCTGGGACGGCTCCTGTGAATGGAAAATCCGGCGAAATTGCACCAGCAGCGTTGCCCATCTCGACATCACCGCTCCTCTGAAAGTTGCTGGAAGAAGACATTTCGGCAGAAGGAAAAAATTTCTAAGAGAAAATGCAAAGTGAACTTGAGAAAATTAGAGAGTGTGGAGAGAATGAGAAATAGGAAGCTATATTTATAGAAGAAAATTTTTTTAAGGATTTTCCGCATTAAAATAATAAGAAAAAACTTTTCTAATAAAATCAATTTTTACCGCAGATTCCGATTAAATGACCTCCTTCGTCCGCAAGAATCTTGCTCGAAACTTGCGAGCTGGGGGCTACTGTTGGGGTAAAAACGGTACTCTGGAAATCAACATCTAAAAATAGTGTTTCCATACGAATGCAGTCTCAATACCATCTCAACGAAAGTTCCCGAGCCAAAGACTCGGAAGAAAGGAACACTAAACCAACCGAACAGTCCAACTCGTCGAACGGGCGAGTTGGACAGCATGGACCGACCAACTGCCCATCCGGCGAATTTGACGACATGAGCTGATCAACTCACCGGTTTGGCGAGTTGGACGGCATGGCTCAACCAACTCACCCGTTCGGCGAGTTCGATGGATCAAGACGGCCAACTCGCCCATTCGGTGAGTTGGATGGATCAAGACGGCCAACTCGCCCATTTGGCGAGTTGAATGGATCAAGACGGCCAACTCGCCCATTCAGCGAGTAGGATGGATCAACACGGCCAACTTGCCCGTTCGGTGAGTTGGACAAGCCCAACTCCCCAAACGAGCGAGATTGGTAGCACAAGCAATCCGACTTGCCTGTTTAGAGAGTTGTATCAATTAATCCATTTTCACCTCGTCTTCTTAACTCTCTTTTTTGAAACTTTATCGAATTTATCTCTGTTCCGTCTCGATCGGGATTGACATTGGAACTTCATCGAAAGAACTCGTGTTCTCGAGAAATGATAGGGTCATTCGTATAAGACGGTAACGGTTAATTAAACACCTTGAGTCTCACACCCCATACGAGAGACCCTAACTCTCGTAGGGCATCCTCTTAAGAATGCTTTGTCGATAAAATCGTAAAAACGCCTAAGTCATAAAACAGCCCGATGAGGTCTAAAACTCGACTAAAGGCCCACTCACGATTTTATCCAAAATTGAGCCCAAACTTTGTGATGGTTTATCTTTTATTTTTCAGGAAGGGATAAATTTTAAGTCCAGAAGATAAATGTCAAGATCGGAGGATAACTATTATGTTTCCAAAGATAATCATGAAGATCGAGGAAAAAAAGGAATATTTCCATGAAGCGATAAATTCGACCAAGGGCAGAAGGGGAATGAGCAAACCGCCTCTGAAGGAGTATATAAGCACTTCGAGGGTGAAGATGCAAGGACACGTGGAAATCTCCACTCAGAGCAAACATAGCATAGCACTTAGAGCATTTAGGCAACTTTCCGTTTTTGTTATTCGAGCTGCGACTCAACTAGGGTTTTGCAGTCTTAGGTTTTTAATACTAGGGATCACGCCCACAGCTCTCATAGCCAAGGCTCCTATCCTGTTGTTAACTCTCATACGCAAATTTGGAATAAGACATCTATTTGCTCTCTTTTCGATTCTTACTTTATTTTTTGATCTTTACTTTGTATTCTGACTTATTGGCGTGTGGTTTAGCAGATTTCTGGGACCTCTGAGAAAATATGGTTTACCATGCGTTCCTAATTCAACGGAAATCAACAGTGTGAATTTCGTTTCCCACTCCCTAATGGCATCATCAGTTTTGTGACAAGGTATGAAGTGAGCCATCTTAGAAAATTTATCCACGGCAACAAAACAGAATCCCTGGATTTTTAAGTTCGAATCAATCCTAGCATTAAATCAATGGATAGATCAACCCATAGTGCTTCAGAAATAGGGAGAGGAGAGTACAAACCTTTGGGTTGAGCTTTGGCTTTAGCTTGAGTGCAAACAACACATATACTGTAAATATTTTCACCTCTTTCTTCTTAGTTGGCCAGTAGAAATGTTTGAAGGTGTTGTATGTTTTGGCGACTCATTAGCCCTCCTCCATGTGCTTCTGTGACATACAATTCTCTCAAAGAACAATTATGAAGACACAATCGATTTTCATAAAAGAGAAAACCATCAACATGGTAAAACTTCCCACTGGTATGTTTCTTACTTTCCTCATACGGTACTTGGAAATCATGATCAACAGAATAGTAAGATTTTACTTTTTCAAAGCCCAGCAACTTAGCTTCAATAAAAGTGAAAAGAGTATACCTTCTGAAAAGTGCATCAGCCACAATTTATTCCTTACCTTTTTGTAATTAATAACAAAAGGAAAACAATTTTAAGAACTCTACCCATATGGTGTTCCTCTTGTTGAGCTTGTGCTGCCCTTTCAGATGTTTCAAAGACTCATGATCAGTGTGTATAACAAACTCCTTTGGCAAAAGATAGTGTTTCCACGTCTGGAGTGCTCTAATCAAAGCATAGAGCTATTTATCGTAGGTTGGATAGTTCAGCATTGCTCCATTCACTTTCTCACTAAAGTATGCTATTGGCCTCTTTTCTTGCATCAATACAACTCTAATACCTAAAACATAAGCATCACACTAAATTTCAATGGTCTTAGCAAAACCAGGAAGTACTAACAGAGGAGCATTAGTCAACTTCCCTTTCAAGTTTTGAAAGCCTCCTCATGCGCCTTCTCCCACATTCTTTTTGATGACTTCTGTGAGTGGAGAAGCTATAGCGGTAAAATCTTTGACAAACCTTCAGTAGAATCCGACAAGGCCATGAAAGCTTCTAGCATCACTTACATCCTTAGGACTACGCCAATCTCGGATTGCTTTCACTTTTTCCTCATTTACTTTAGTTCCCTGAGTTGTTACAACAAAACCTAGAAACACAAGGTGATCTGTTCCAAAAGGTAGATTTCTTAAAGTTACCAAACAATGATTCCTTTCAAAGCACTTCAAGAAACAATTTCAAGTACTGCACATGCTCATCCAAGTTCTTGATGTAAATCAAGATATAATCAATATACACAACTACAAAGTACCCAATGAATGATATCAAAATTTAGTTCATCAACAGAATGTACTAGCTGCATTAGTGAGCCCAAATGGCATGACTAACCATTGGTACAAACCATGTCTTGTTTTGAAAGCAGTTTTCAACTTATCATCTTATTTCATCCTAATTTGATGATATCCACTTTTCAAGTTAATTTTAGAAAACACATAGGATCCATGCAGTTCATCTAACATATCATCAAGTCTAGGGATAGGATGTCGATACTTTACAGTGATATGGTTGATGGCACAGCAGTGTACACGCATGCGCTAGCTTCCATATTTCTTTGACATAAGAAGCACAGGAACGACACATGGACTCAGGCTCTCTGGGATGTGTCCTTTTTCAATCAGCTCGTCTATTTGTTTCTGAAGTTCTTTGGTCTCATTAGAATTGGTTCTATAAGTGGGCCTGTTTGGAAGAGAAGCTCCAGGAACTAGATCAATTTGGTGCTCAATTCCGCATAGAGGAGGCAGGCCATGAGGTTGCTCTTCTGGGAACACATCAATGAAATCCTGCAACAGGAATTTAAACTCACTCGGGATCTCCGGTGCAATGTCAGAAGGAACCATTACTGCTCCTTTAAAAACAAAGAGACGCATATATTGTTCAAGGTATAAATCTTTCTTTACCTCACTGGTTCTAGCTTTGGAATTAGACTCTTTTGATCTCTTCCCATCAGTCTGTTTTTCCCTGTCCTTAGGTTCTTTCCTTCTGAGCTTTAGCTGAACTTGGTCATGATGAACTTCTTGAGGAGACAAAGGAGCTCGAATGATGTTCTTATCTCTGTGGGTAAAGGATTACCAATTACTGAAACCATCATGGGGGGTTCTTTTATAAAACTGCCATGGTTGACCAAGGAGAATATGACTAGAATCCATAGGCAAGACATCAATAACTATCTCGTTCTGGTGCCTTCCAATTTCTAAAGGAACCATCACCTATTTCGTAATTGTCATCTCACCTTCTTTATTCAACCACTGGATCAGGTAGAGTCGTGGGTGCTTATTGGTCGCAAGACCAAGGTTCTCAACTAATGTTTCACTTGCAACATTAGTGCAACTTCCTCCATCAATGATCATTGTGGGAACCAAAATTCGCACTGTCGCTTTCCGTACAATAAGGAAAGTCAGGAAACCCTAATTTTCCTAGAGGAGCTGGATTATCTGCGTAAACCCACGAATACAAAAAAAAAGATAAGAAAATATCGATAGTAAGTTGCACATATGCGTTTTATTGATTTGTAAGACCATGGCTACAAGAGTTCACCGAAAATAGGATGAATAAAGAATTTCTAACAAAGAGAATAGCTGAACAGAAGCAAAAAAAAGTTTCTAAGTATAACATTGCTAGTCTATACACCTAAGTTCTAAGTTATTCTAAGCTAACAAGAATTCTCTAAGTGTCAATCTTTGGATCCTGACGCCTCTTGCTTTAGTTTACTTTATATATCCATTTTAGGTCCGTCGTCCTTTCTTTTCTGCCCCTAGGTCGAGTTTATCGCTTTGCGAAAATATTCCATTTTCCCCGATCTTCGTGTTTATCCTTTGAAACATGACATTTATCTCTTCCTGCGGATAATAGATAGACCTTCATAATAAACTTAGGCTCAATTTCCCCTAAAATCGTAAGTAGGCTCTTAGCCGCGTTTTAGACCTTTTTGGTCCGTTTTCGACTTAAATGGTTTTACTATTTCTTTCGAAAAACACCTTTGATACGATGCTGGTTCTATAATAGTGGAAATTATTCATAGGTTTGAGGCAACTAAGGTGTTTATTTAACTGTTACCATTTTATTTGACCAATTTGAACTTATACGAGAAAACGAGTCTTTGTGGTTTTTATCATAAAGTTTCAATGGTAACTACAATCGATACGGAACAAGGGACAGTTCAATTAAGTCCCTAAGGATAAGTTAAGGTTTGGTTAATATGGACTGATCCAGGTTGCCTGACGGTGAATCAAACAGGGCTGTTCCAACTCGCCATTAGGCGAAAGAATTGATCATTCCAACTCGCCTGATGGAGAGTTGGCTGAAGCACAACCAACTCGCAATTAGGCAAGTTGAATTGGCTGATCCAACTCGCCATCATGTGAGTTGGACTGGTCGATGTAGTTCGATATTGTTCGTGTTTCCGACGCGGTCGTGTTTCTGGAATTTTCTACTTAGGACCTTTCTTGAAATTATTCCGAGAAAGTTTTCCTTAAGAGACGTGATTATAGACGTTGCAAGTTTCGAACGAGATTCTTGCAGGTGAGTGATGTTGTTAATCAGAATCTACTACTATGAATGCATTTCCTTGAAACACTTTTGTCGATTATTTTAAAGCGGAGAACTGCCTTACCCTTATCTCTTATAAGTATTGGATTCTCATTCTTCATTCTCGCCACAATCTCTCAACTTTCTAAGTTTTCTTTGCTGTCTTTTTTAAAATTTTCCCTCCACAATGATGTCTTCTTCACGTAGCGGCAAGAAGAGATCCGATGTTGAGATGAGCAAGGCCCTTCATGCGAGTACGTCGGACTTCCCTGCTGCCAGAGCCATTCCGGCTCATATTTCGGAGTTCCTCTTTTTTCAGAATGAGATGGATTGCAGTGACGCCGAGGGGTGGTTAGTCTAAAGCATACTGTCCCGCCGAATCTCCCTACTCCAGCTGACGCTTTGGCTCCCTCAGCCAAGGTACTTCCCTTGCACAACGTTTCTCCTGAAGGAGAGGCAACCATTTTGGCTGTGTCTGCGCCTGAGGCCGTAGACCAACCGTCGGGTTCATTACGACTCTGATTACCATTGTCGAAACCGACCCAGCTCCTGATTCGATGCCTCCTCCTCCTTCCAAGATAGAGATTGTTTTGGGACCCCTTGCTCCTAGCGCCACTCCGACTGTTACATCGAAGGGTCGCAAAAGTCCATGTGCTAATCTTGATCCGCATAAGAAGAGGAGATGCACAAAGGGCGTCGAGGTTGGTCCTTTGTCAGCAGGAGCATCCAGTTAAGGCTTGATGCCACAACATCGTCCAAGGTTTGTCTCAAAAGTGTTTCTTTGTGATTACTTTGGTTGTTCTTTGATCGAAATCTTGTTTTTCGCTGAGGTTGAACGTCTTACAAAAGACTTGGCGGAGTCACAGGAAAGTTATCGCAGCTCGAGGCGAAGTTGAAAGTTATCAAGGACTCTAATTCTCTTGAAGTATCTCAGTTTTAGAATCGGATTTTTGAGCTCGAGCGAGGTGTTGGGAAAACTGCGAGTTCGTTGCTTAAGGCTAAACAGACCATGCAGACTAAGGCCTCCGAGGTGCGTCGACTTCAGCGACAGATTCAGAGTTAAGAAGGGTCGATGAGCTGCGGGATTGAAGAGGCTAAAGATGCTTTTTGTACCGAGTTTCAGACTCGTTTGGCAAGGATCTCCAATTCCATTGACTCCTTGGTGATGGTTCGTAATCGAGACCTGGCTTTGGCGTCCATCGAAGGAGGGATGGGCGAGATTTGGTTGTTTCAGGGCGAAGTACCCCCCCCCCCATATCCACGGGCCGAGGAGGCCAAGATTTCTGCTCGTAACGAGGATCTGGCGGATGCGGAGGGTGTCTTCGATCTGATCCTCTCTGGCCTGAAGTCCGGATGTATCCTTCCAACGTGCATGGATAAACCGAAGGGGAAAGTTCTTGTGGTCGAGGAAGGCAGACACGGCACGGCCCCGAACTTGGATGAGGTGATGGGTGAAGGTGAGGTTCTGTGTTTGGACGATGAGTGAAGTTGCAGTCTTGTTCGAGACTTTTGTTGTTTTATGTTATGGTTTATGTTTGTTACGGCCATGTGTGGCCGTATTTTTAATTTGGGATTGGGCACTTGCTTGAATCCCTGCACATGAGTATTCATGGGACGTAGAGGGAGATTACGAGTAATCATCTGATATTTGACTATGGGCGTATTGGTCTATTCGTGGTCCGTTTCGAGAGTTTTTCGAAACACTTTACTCTGCGGGCTTTTTGAGGACGTTTGAATATAAGCAAAGATACATATTTTTTGATCTCATATGGGCTTGATACTATGCCTAGAGATGTTAAAGACCAGTGTGTTGGGTTTAGGGCAAGACCTAGATTTACTCTCGGTTTCATATTGGCGATGACTAATCGGCTTTCAGGTTACCTATCGCAATTTTAACCTGATTCCATACATATTTAAAGCCTCCGATAGGTTCTCGGCTTATACGACTTGTCTGGTAGAAATCGAGCATCTCTCCAAAGACAATTTTTAAGTAGTCTTGAAGTGCTGACCAATTTTTCGGATTTCTTTTATAATGTTGTTATCCTTGTGTTGGATGTATGAGAGCTATAGGACGTTGAAGGTTTGTTGTGATCAGCAACAAACATATTGGTAGATATTACCATTTCTGAAACTTCGCGAAGGATACGTGTTTGAAACTAGGGCTCTGATTGGAAATTTTTAGCCAAAAAAGTTCTTCGCGGTTTAGCGACGTCTTGCTGTGTCAAAGGTTGAGTTTTTCTTATGTTGCATCTTGCTCTAAAATGTTTGTGGGCTTAAGTGTTGTATGAGTATGATTGCCGGTTTTTACTTCCGCTTCTTTATGCAAGGCAAGTTGCGAGATCGAGAGTTTTGATGATCGGGAGATTTACGAGGCTTGTAAAAGCCGTATTGCATTTTCTTATTGTTGGAAAAACTTTCAAAAAACTAGTACAAGAACGAAGATTTTTAACTTGGGAGTATACAGGCATCTACGTACCCACTCCCACCCCCCCCCCATTTAGAGGGGGGCATCTAAACTCGACTTGTGATGAATTTCCTATGTACCCCTTTTCGAGGATCAAACTGTCTCGTAGTTCAGTTGGTTGCAGTGTGATTGTTTAGTGATAATATTATTGAGGTGCATCGCGCTCGAGGTTCTTGGAATTTTGACGCCCTACATGTTAGCTATTTCGTTGCTCCTTGTCGGACGACCTTTATGAATTTGTAAGGTTCTTCCCAGTTTCTTCCAAGTTTTCCCAAGTTTCTTCACTGGTGTTTTGGAAAACTTTGTGTAGAACTAGATCACCCTCGCAAAACCTGCAATTTCTAACTTTTGATTTGTAATATTTTGTGGCGGCTTGTTGGTAATTTTGGACTCCTATGAGCGCTTGATCCTCGTGCTCGTTGATGAGGTCGAGATTGTCTAATAGCATCGAGTTGTTAAGGTTTTCCCATTCGGGAAGCAGCCTCCATCGTACTCCATGAAATTCGACTTCTGCTAGGATCATGCATTCTGTCCAATAGACGAGGGCAAAAGGAGTATCCCACGTTGCTCGTCTTGGAGTGGTTCGATGGGACCATATGACTCCTTTGGGTTCCTCCGCCCATCAACATTTTTTGGTGTCTAAACATTTCTTGAGGCCGTCTAGGACAGTTTTGTTGATGGTTTCGGCTTGGCAGTTTCTCTGCGGATATCTGGGAGTCGATTTGGTTAATCGTAACTTCCCCCTTTCGCAAAATGCCTCAAAGCTAGTCAAAATAAACTGAGATCCGTTGTCTGTTACGATCTCGTATGGAACTCCATGTCTACAGATGATATTTTTCCAGACAAAGCTTTCTACCTGACCGTCTTTAATGCTTGAGTAAGATTCCGCTTCCACCCTTTTTGAGAAAAAAAGTCTGTTATGACTAGCATAAACCATTTTTGCTTTGAGTTATGCAAGGGAACGAAGATGTCCATTGACCATCACATGAATGGATAGGGCGACGAAGTGGAAGAAAGGACCTCTGTGGGCTGGCGGGTTGCTGGGGCATGTCTCTGGCATTTCTCGCATTTCCTCGTGAATTCTTCGCAGTCTTGAACCATTGTTGGCCAATAGTGACTGTGGCATTTTATCTTGATCGCGATGGATCTTCTGCCAGAATATATCCCGCAACATACAGTGTGGACTTCTTCCATGACTTTTTAAGTGTTTTCTCCTTCCACACATGTCATAAGTGGTCCAGGGAGTCTCCATTTGTAGACCTATTCGTTCATTAAGAAGTATCGTCCGGCATGGGATTTGATTTTTTGGGCCGCACATTTTTCTGTAGGAGGCGTTCCATCGGCAATGTATGCTTGGATTTTTTACAACCATAGTTTGTTGCAGCCGTATTCGGATCGTTCCACGTTTTCTCCAGGTTGGTTGTCAAATTCGTCGATATCTTCATCCTAGGAATTGATTAAGTTTCTGGCGATTGGTCGTCTGATGCTTGGATGTTCTTTGAATTCGACAGGGATTACTCGTCTAAGTCATGGATCCAAACTTGATGACAGGGCCGCCAAAGCATCGGCCGGAACATTTTCCGGGCAATGGATTCGCGTGAGTGCAAATTGGTAGAATTCCTCGGTGAGATCTCGGACGAGTTTCAGGTACGAGTCCATTGTTTTGTCCCTAGCTTCGTACTCGCCGCTTAATTGGTTTGCAACAAGCTGAGAATCACAATTGGCCGGGAAGTTGCGTACTTTAAGCCCACGAGCTAATCGTAATCCGGCGATAATTGCTTTGTATTCGGCTTCATTGTTTGAGGTCTTAAAGACCAACCGAAGAGACAGTTCCAGCACTTCTCCAGTTGGTGAAGTTAGCCGAATACCCGACTCCTGATCCTTTTTTGAATGAAAATCCATCGACGTGGAGATCCCAGGTCGAGTTCGGTTCCTGGTTTAACGTGCATTCCATTAGAAGTTCAACCAAGAAATCAGCAAGTACTTGCGACTTGGCTCTCGCTCTCATTCGATACTCGATGTCATATCGCTTAGTTTGACCTTCCATTTATCTGGCCTTCTTGATTGACTAGGGCTGTGTAGAAACGTACGTAGCGGTAACATGGTGATAATTACGATTGCGTGTGACTAGAAATATGGTCTCAATTTCTGAGCCGCCATTACTACTGCAAGTTCTAATTTTTACATTAACGGGTATCAAATTTCGGCGTCTAACAAAACTACGTAACAAATTGGTTTCTTCTCTCCGCGCTCTTCTCTAATGAGGACACCACTTACAGTTATTGCTGATACCGCGATATACAGGAAAACTGCTTTCCTTCCATTGGTTTGGCGAGAACTGGAAAAGTGGTCAAGTAATGTTTCAACTGTTTGAAAGTTTTCTTGGACCACTCGAATTTCTTGTTCCCTTTCAAAGTGTCGTGAAAGAGGAGACACTTATAAGTTGATAGGGAATTGAAACGGTTGAGTGTTGTGACCCTTCTGGTTTATCTTTGAACTTCTCGTTTCGTTCTCGGGGATGCCATTTCGATCAATGTGTTGATTTGTTTTGAATTCGCTTTGATCCCATGATATGTCACGAGATATCTGAGGAATTCCCTGGATGAAACAAAAAATCTGCATTTTGCCGGATTTAGCTTCATTTTATGAAGGTTCAACCTCTCGAAGCATTCCTACAAATGGATGACGTGGTCTTTTTCTTCGAGATATTTGACGAGCAAATCGTCAATGCAAACCTCCAAGTTTTTCCGAGTTGTTTGGAAAACATACGGGTGACGAGTCGCTGATAGGTTGATCCAGCATTCTTCAGACCAAATGGCATTACCTTATAGCAATATGTGTCGCGATCTGTGATGAACGCAGTTTTCTTGCGATTGTCGGGATTCAACATGATCTGGTTATAACCGGAAAGGGAATCAATGAAAGACAGGAGCTTATTTTCGGTCGTCGCTTCTACCAAACAATCGATGTGGGGTAGTAGGAAGCTGTCCTTAAGACAAGCTTTATTGAGGTAAGTGAAATCGATGCAGACTCGCCACTTTCTATTTTTCTTTTTTACGACGACGGGGTTAGTGAGCCAGTCTGGGTATTTGATTTCTGTTATTGAGCCAACCTTGTGGATTTTCTTAACTTATTCGTTCACCGTAGTGGCACGCTCCGGTCCCAACTTCTGTCTTTTTTGTTTGAAAGTTTTGAAAGTCGGACCGACGTTGAGTTCATGACATGTTATGTTATGTGCTTAAATTACCCCAAGAGCATCTCTCTCAAATAAGAGATCGATTGCAGTACTTGAGGATTGTATCGACAGAGACTTGATATCTCACACAATATACTTGAGTTTCAGACTACGCTAAATCAAATAATATATAGACTAATAAATAATTAAGCAAGTAAATCAAGGATTTTGTTGTTTGATGGAAGCATGGGTGCTAGACTTATGGTTTCAGTAAAGTGGATGATAGAGGATAGAAGCTAAGGGTAATAATCCTAGATCTAGATATCTAATGTAAAAGACGACCAGCTCTCGCTGCGAGTCTAATCTATCGAGTAAGTCCTTGTTCCACCTCTCCTATGTGAATTTGGAATGACCATCCAACATGCTATTGGAATAGCGTCGATCGTTGGTTACTTAAGTCAAGCATTATGACCTAATTTGTCACAGAAATCATAGATGAATAGATATAATTGCAATAGAAAAAATATAAAAAACAAAGGAGTTCCAAGAGGAGTCTGAAAGAGTTCCTCTCTTCTCTCCTAACTAAGAACAATTTATAGAATAAATCGTTTAAAGCGTAGCCGTCAACAATGGCTTAGAAAACACATAAATAGGGTTTTTAGTCGGCCATGGGTTTTCTTGTCATTTGTGGTAGTTTCTGGGCTTAATTCGGTCTCGAAATATACTCGTCCTGCATTCTGTCATCACCTTCAATCGACAATAAGGCTGTGCCGTCGATCAACACTCATTCATCTTCTCGACAGCTTCCTCTCGCGAGGAAGACTGACCACTCTTCTGTGAAACGAGCATAACTTCTACTACAGGAGGCTGGTTGACCTAAAACCGGTAGCATGGGAAAGCTAACGCAAAGCTATATATTTTGAAAAATATGTTCTCAATCTAACTGTGGGAAAGGCTTCTTCCATATCTAAATATCTGACGCGTCTTTTTAGTTCTGCATCTCAAAAAAACTCTAGAGCCACCAAATTTCTCCAGAACATACCTTATCTTGAAAACACTCTAAAATACTCGAAACCCATATTATAGATTCTAAAGAGAACATATACCATGGCCTATAAGTGGTACAATCCATGGTATATCATTATGTTGATGTCGATTCTTTGCATGTCTTCTGCAGCCCAAGCGAACGTGTGAAGGTTCGTTTTGAAACAGGCAAAGAGCTCAGTTTTAAGAGGTTCACAGAGGTTAGCACTGATTTTGACGCAGCTCTCTGGGAATGCTTCTTCGAGGCATACCGAGACACCCGGCTCGCAAGTCGTTTTGTATTTTCCGTCTAAACCTTCGACCTTTCTTAATTGCCAGAAGATTTCTGTTTCATTTTGTTCTAGGGCGTCCTCGATGAAAGACGAGTCCTTTTTCTTGCTGGGGGAAGTTTTGCTGGCGATATTTTTCGTCTTAACTCCGCTGCGAAACAGACTTGTGATATTTTCCGATCTCCCCAAATTGTCTCGATTCCGTGAAGAGTTTGAAACTTAAAGCACTTGTGGTCTTTCATGGAACTGCTTGGTTCGAGTTTTTCCATGGAGTTCCCACGATTTCGTTGTACTATGTGGGTCGATCGATGGCCAGATATTCCATGATTTTTATTATGATCTCAGCCTTAACCGCGAGGTTAATTGTCCCGAGAGTCATAGTAGCTTCCCCTAAGAGTCCTACTAACATGCTTGGGTATTTCGCTATTTTGGATAGATTGATTTCCGTTCTCTCGAGGGTGTTTTTAAAGATTATATCAGCCATGCTCCCAGTATTGACTAATATCCTTGTGAAATTGATATTCTGGATCGCCAACTTGATGACAAGGAGATTTTTGCGAGGTTTGTCCTGATCGGCGGTTGCTCTTTCCTTGAAGGAGATGGCATCACTGCCCGTTAGGTTAGGCATATTTTTTCTTATTCGCTCGGTGATCTTTGAGTTAGAGAATCCGACCCCCTCCCCTCCTTCTAGCGCCAAACTTGTGGAATCGAAATTCGTACTGTTGATTTTAGTATAATAAGGAAAGTCAGGAAACTGTAATTTTCCCAGAGGACCCGAATTATCAGCCTAAACACACGAATACGAAAAAAGATAACAAAATATCGATAGTAAGTTGCACGGATGTGTTTTATTGATTGATAAGAACAAGGCTACAAGATTTCACCGAAAACAAGATGAATAGGGAATTGCTAAGAAAGAGAATCGCAGAACAGAAGCAGAAAAATCGGTCTAAGTATAACCTTGCTAGTCTATCCACCTAAGTTCTAAGTTCTTGTAACCTAACAAGAAATCTCTAAGTCTCAATCTTCGGATCCCAGCACTTCTTGCTTTAGATTCCCTTATATATGTCTTCTAGGTCGGTCGTCCTTTCCTTTTCTGCCCCTAGGTCGAGTTCATCGTTTTGCTGTAATATTTCATTTTCCCTGATCTTCGTGTTTATTCTTTGAAACTTGACATTTATATCTTCCTGCGAATAATAGATAGACCATCATAATAACCTTGGGCTCAATTTTGCCCAAAATTGTAAGTGGGCTCTTAGCTGTGTTTTAGACCTTTTTCGGGCCATTTTTAACTTAAACATTTTTACGATATTTTTTTCGAAAGAACACCTTTGATTTGAATCCGGTTCTATAATATTTCAAATTAATCACATGGTTAAGGAAAATAATGTGTTTAGATAACCATTACCGTTTTATATGACCAATTTGAACTTATACGTGAAAATGGGTCTTTGCGGTTTTTATCGTAAAGTTTCAACGGTAACTTCAGTAGAGACAGAACAAGGGACAATTCAATCAAGGCCAGAAGGAGAAGTAAAGGTTTGGTTAATAAGGACTGATCCAGGTCACCTAACGGTGAGTCGGACAGGGCTGTACCAAGTTGCCATTAGGCGAAATGAAATGATCAATCCAACTCGCCTGATGGCGAGTTGGACATGGTTCATCCAACTCGCCATCAGAAAAGTTTGACTGGTCAATCCAACTCTAGATTATCCGTTTTCCGATGCAGTCTTTGTTCTGGAAATTTCTACTTAGGACCTTTCTTGAAATTATTTCAAGAAAGTTTTCCTTAAGAGATGCGATCCTAGACGGTTTTTGAAGATTATTGTTTTTGACCCCAACAATCACAATGCAAACTTTTTCTTTAATGGAGCACCGAGAATGAAACAATTTCTCTCTCTGATCTTCTTCTTCTGCCTTGGGTTGTACAATATCTTCTTGTAACTAGTAGCTCACAATGGACTGCATAATCAATAAGCTCTTCCTTGAAGGTGTCAGACTTTTCTTCTTCAGAAACCAACTCGTCTTTATCAAGTATAACCATGAGCTTCTTGTTGGTACATTCATTAGCATAGTGCCCAAACCATTGGCATTTATTGCATTTAACAGCCCTTGTACTTGAAGCTGGTCCCTTTCCCTTGTCTTCTCATCCATAAGGCTTAGTTTCTTCTTTAGTGTTCACAAAGACCTTGTCTTCCTTTACATAAAATGGTTTGGAAGTGTTTCCATAGCATCATTTGGGTTAGGTCTTCCTTTTAAGTTGTTTTTCAATAAGTATTGCCTTGTGAAGGAGTTCATAGATGTCCTCATACTCCTGTAACTCCAATTTATCTTGAATGTTACGATTGAGACCTGCTTGAAATTAAGCCATAGTTGCTTCAGGAACTTTTTCTATAGCAGCTTTCATCACCAAGATTTCCATCTCTTGCTAGTAATCATCTACACTTCTAGTTCCATGAGTAAGTCTCCTGAGTTTATAGTGAACCTCCCTACTGTACTGACCACGAACAAAGCGCTTCTCGGTGATGGTTCTGAGCTCAAACCATGAGGACACTTACGGGTCTCTTGTCTTTCTCCTGGTTGTAACGATCGGATCCAACCAGGGTAGAGCGTAACCATTAAACTCAGTAGCAGCCAATCTTAATTTCTTAGGTTCTGAATAGTTCTGGCCATCAAACACAAGCTCCATCTTCTTCTCCCATTCCTGGTAAGCAACAGGATGTTGGTACCACTGAAAGTTGGTATTTTGAGCTTGAGGTTGCCTAAACTGTCATCAAGTCTGTCTCTTGATGCTCTGTTGGTTTCATTCTGAGATGCTGCTCTCACTGATTTAACTCCATCTGAAATCCTTCCAAATGATGACTAATTGTCCTCATTTTCTCATGCAACCACTATCTTGGCTCTTCTTTTCTCTCTAGCTACTTTCCTAGACTATGAAGAAGTACCCAGGATATCATCAGTTGGATTTTGTAATAAGTCGAATCTTTTTTTAAACTCTTTCATCATGTAAGACACCATAGCATCCATCTGCAGTATATCATGTTTAATGGCTGGTGTCTCCTCTTATTCACTCTCATGAGACATGGTTTCCTGTTACAGACTCAGCAAGACAAGTTAGATCAACAAGAGATAGCCTAAGCCTCACTTAATTGTTTCTCTCTTGTTTTTCTGTAAAGTTTCTCTATTGTTTCCAGGAGTTCAGTAATCAGACAATCAATTTAAACCAAAAAAGAAAATTTTCAAAACCCCAAAGACAAAGATAGACAGAAATAAAAGATTTTAGTCGAATGTCACTCTTATTCAGCTGCGAATCAGCTTCTGGTCGAGTGACACTCCCATTCAGCTCCAAATCCGCTCTTGGTCCCTGTGTCACTCTCATTCAGCTCCAAATCAGCTCCTGGTTGGGTGTCACTGTCATTCAGCTCAAAATCAGCTCCATCGCCAGAGTCACTCTCATTCAGCTCTATATCAGCTCTAGGTTCATCCGGTTTAGTCATGATCACATCAAAGAACGTTAAAGTAGAGATAAGGGAATGCACTGTCCCTGTTGACTTTTATTTCGTGGAGATAAAATCAGGTTGAAAATCTTCTCTTATTTTTGGAGGAGCCTTCATGGCTATAGTAGGGGCACTTTTTGATCTAAAGAAGAATAAGATGTGTCTGACTAATGTTGACGAAACTGTCTTCTATGATCCTGTGGAGAAGAACATAAGTGAGGAGTTTATTTCATGCATAGACCTGTCTGAAGATCTAGCACCTACAGCTGATTCAAATCGTGAGACTGCAGAGCTAGCATCAGCATCGATCGATACTCAGCCATCAGCAACGATCGACACCCTCCGAATATTCAAGACAGACCGAGACTGAAAAGCCTAAGTTTGGGGGAATGGCAAGAAAGAAGAAAAAGAAAGAGAAGGTAGATGCAGATTTCTTGTCACTAGTTCCTTCTCGATGTAATGAGGGAAGTGTTGAGTATAGAGTGCGCTGCAGAGGAGATCGACGACCTTTTACCAAGGTCAGAGTTCTATGTGATATTGAGCTGAGATACGGAGGAGAAGCTTCTGCAAAACCGTGTGTCAACATCATCAACAAAATATGGAAGAGAGACACTGAGACTTGTTTTGGAGCAATTTCTCATTCTCATCCGGACTGAAGTAGATCTCTAGAAGCCAAGCTAATGACTGAATATAAGCGCTGAGTGGGAGGAAACCCACTGTTAGGTAAGTTTTATATTAGTTTTAATTTTTGTTTCTTACTAACTTTCGGATTTTTTTTATTTCAGTCTGAAAAAAGATCTAAGAAAGATGAGTTGATATACCAGCATCGATCGACGAAAATCTGCCGGTGTCACTGACAGAGCATCACGAGCATTGATTGTCACTTAACTGTGTCGATCAACACTCATATCCGGAGGCATGTATGACCGTTTTTCCTTGTTTATTTTTACTTATGATTTATTTCTCACCAATATTGGACTGTATTACACTGGGGACAATGTTGTTTAAGTATGGGGGAGGTTTACTGATATTGTGTTTTATTTTGAGTTTTGTTTTCATTTTTATTGAGTTTTTGTAGAGTCAAGAATGAGATTATGACTGTTTTAATTATTACATATTATATAACCATTCTCTAGTACCATTCTTAGATTTACTATCTACATAGTGTACCAGAGATACCATAGTGGATCACCTGCCAGTCATGTCCACACTTGCTAAAAATGTTTGAGGGAACATAAGCTGACCTCCAGCCTAGTTTAACTTTATTTGCTTGTATTGGGGATTTGTATACACTTGATTGTATTCCTCCTGTAAGTCTGGAAAGTAAAAGTCTGTGTGTTTCGGGTTCCCTTCTCTCACTCTCTTCGACATCTATAAAAGAAAAGATTGAGAAGATTTTATGTGATGAAGAGGGGTAGGTACATTACAGATGACCCCATTATTTTCCTACACTTTGTCAAAAGAAAGAAAACGAATATGAACAAGATGGACTGTATCAAAATCATTGAGTCATTGGTTTTATTAAAAAGAAAAAGAAAAGATTCAGAGAAGAGAGAAAGAGGGAAGAAAAGGATCAAAGAATAATACATGTGTAGATACTTGCCTGAAAAAGAGTCCTTGTGTAATTAGATCTATACTCCGAAGGTAAAGCATGCATCTTTTCATATTTGAGAAAAAAGGTTAGTTGAGGGGCGAGTTAGACAATATTAGCTAAGTTCCTGGTAGAATGGATTTGGTTGCTAAGATAGGATAGGGTATAAAAAGTATCTCTGAGGTTAGGATTTATTTGCCGAGGTGATAGTAGTAAGTTAAAGATTTAATAAGTCCCTACGATTTCAAACCTCTTTTTTAGATGGCGATATTCTTTGCTTGAAAACAAGCAAAATGATAAATATGGGGGAGTTAATATAACATGGATTTTACCTTTTTAGACCATGGTATATGTCGTTTTGAGAGTCTATTATAAGTATTTGGAGTTTTTTAAAGTATTTTCAGATCCTGGTACGTTTTGAAGAACTTTGGAGATTTTAGAGCTTTTTGAAATGCAGAACTGCGCAGATATGTCAGACGTTTATCTATGTATGGAGATCTTCCCACAGTGAGATTGAGCTAATCTTCTGATACAGGTAAAGCTTGGAGTTAGCTTTCAAATGCCACTGGTTTGAGGTCGATCAGGATCTTAGAGCCATAGTAATGCATATTTTACTGAAGAGTGGTCAATATGCCTCGCGAGAGAAAGCTCAAGAAGATGAAGAAATGTCAATCGACAACATACCCTTGGTGTCGATCAACACTGACGCCAGAACACGAGCTGAGTATATTTTAAGACCGACTAAAGCCCAAAAGTCACAACAAGTTACTAGAATACCCTTAGCCGACCTAAAACCCTATTCATGTGTTTTCTAAGCCATTGTTGAGGAATACTCTCTCTATACTTTATTCTATTCATTGTCTTAGGGTTGGAGAGAATATTCATTATCCTTCAAAGATTGACTGGAACTCTTTATGTTTTCTCTTTGATTTCTTTATCAATTTTTATTCAGACTATGACTAGTGTTATTGCTTTCTGAGTAATTACTTTGTTAGGTTAAAGAATTCATGAGCTTAATGACAAACTGATATTCTATTAGGATTACTAGGGTTTCTTACTAATTTCTACACTAGGGTAGCTTGTAATATTATGATCTAGAGTAGTTGAAAAAGCACGAAAGTGTGACTAGTTATTTGAACTTAAGAAACATAGGACCATTGAGTGGTACGAGAGTGCAATCAATTAACAGAACCCAAACTTTTCTAGATTAGATACCTAGGTGCATACGAAAGTTGGTGTAGGGTTTATTTGAACATTTTTTCTCTTTACATTAATACTTGTCTAAAGAAGTGTCGATTGACACTCAACATTTGTATTGATTGACACTCTTTCTGAATTTGCATACGAGAGTTGGAATCATAAGATGTAGACATCTGATTAGTAATTGCATGCAAAATCTGGATTACTTATCATTTGAATTTGAGTTCTAGAATTGGACCTAGTAAACCCTTAGCATCCTTGGTTTGTGTTTTGAATCTCTTGATTGTTAAATCCCAAGATCATTTTTTCCTCATCTTTACAATTGTTCTATCTCTTTATTGCTTTATTGTTTTATTTACTGTTTTATTATTATTTGTCTATCTTGATCTAAAACCGATAGTCTATTGTATGAGATACTGAGTCCCTGTGGATTATGTCCTCAAGTATTACATTGAACCTTTTATTTGAGAGAGTAGCTTGAAGGTTAATTTGAGCATATCAATAGACTTCTAAGAGAAAGAAGAACAAGGTTCTTAAGCATCTAATGAGGATCCATGTAGACACTCTATTCGATGAGGCTTACTGGTCCCACCAACTCTGGATGTTTTCCAGAGATAGCAGGGAGACAGACGAGGACATTGAGCGTATCTTTCAACAAATCAGAGAGAAGATGAAGCAGTAGATTACATTGAAGAAGAAGAATGACAATGGGAAGTTTGTGGTTCTCTGCATGATTGTAGGTCACAATTACCCTAATGCACTCTGTTGATACGGGTTCTTCAGTCAGTTCAGATCTAGGGTGATGTCAAATCAGCTAAGTCTAAAGATAGAGTCTACAGAAGATTTTTTCACTTTGGTGGATTGCTCCAAGGTGAATTCAGGAGGAATTGTCAGAAACATTCAGGTACAATTATGCTTTGCCTTAGTTCCAATGGATTTTCATGTCATGGATATTCAGATAAACTGGAATTATTCTATACTACTTGGGAGAGACTTCATGGCTACTATAGGAGCTGTTTGGAACATGTAGACAGATCAGATGTGTCTGACACTCATAGACATATATGTTTTCTATGAACCAGACAGAGTGGTCAAAGGAAAAACGCCCTACATTAACATAGTAGATGATCCAGTAGTTGTGGCAGTTGTTACTTTGATTCTGGCGAAGAGCATAAAGACGACGACGAGTGTCGATCGACACTCAAAATCCAGCATAGGTCGACACCTCTGCTACTCCAAAATTCCTAGATGCTTTTTTAGTTGAAGCTCCCATTCCACGTAAAAGAAAGTTCTGTGTAGTAGCACCAGATGAGCATGGAGTTTTTAGAGATGATTAGGGCAAGGTACATGATAAGGATGGAATGATCATAAATGTTTCAAAAGAAGATATGGAAGCATGGAAGCAATACTTGAGATGGCAGATAGTTGGAGGGAATGTTATTTGAGTCTACCAGAAAATGATGGATGTTTTCAGTTGCATGGAGTCCACCTTACACCCCTATGCTGGCCAGCACCTAAGGTTGACAGAAGATATCAAGGTGAGGAGATGATAGCTGACAAGCATACAACTCATGAGAGGATGTTTGATGAGTTCTACAAAAAGATTGATGCAATCTAGTACCCTCTCAACAACAACATTGGATGGTTAAGAAAATGTATGGAAGAGCTCCAACTGAAAGTGGATTACGGACATGAGATCGTTCAGAGACAGCAAGAGCCCATGACCAAAGGAGAAGAAGCCATTAAAATCTTTATAGGCACCTTGTTCGAGATGAGCAGAGAAGATGTTGATACTTGTTTCCCAAGAAGTATTCCATTACCTCTATACTAGCCAAAAACCTCCAAAAGGTCAAGCTAGAGACTATAAACAAACGCTCCATAGGTGGTAACCCATTTAGTAAGTTATAAATTAGTTTTCATGTTGGCTGATTTTTGTATTTATTTTATTTCAGGTAAAAAATGAGGAAGACAAGTTTGCACTTAGCATCGACCGACACCTGATCAATGTCGATCAACAAAGCAAAACAACCATCGATCACCACTTCATTTTGTCGATCGATACTCACCATCAGCAAGCATATATACCAATTTTTCTTGTTAAATTCGTCCTTATGATTTATTTTCCCACCAATCTTGGACTGTATAACACTTGGGACGGTGTTATTTAAGTCTGGGGGATGTACTTATATTGTGTTTTTATTATGATTTATAGTTCAAGAAGGGGACGATGGACTTTTTCAATTTTACTTATTATCTAACCACTCTCTAACACCATTCTTAGATTTACTGATTGCAGAGTGTACATGATGGAAATACCGAAGTGGATCACCTGCCAATAACATCCACATTTTCTTGTCTTGGGGCTTTGTATATACTAGATCGGATTCCTCCTGCAAGTTTGGAAGGTAAAATTCAGTATGCTTCTGGTTCCTTTCTCTTTCTGTTCGGCATCTAGAAAACAAAAGATTGAGATAATTTCCTGAGATGCAGAGGGGTAGGAAAATTTCCTATGACCTCATTATTCGCCTACAGTTTGCAAAAGAAAACAAAAATAAGAAAGAAAAAAAGAAAAAAGACAAAAAAGAGATTTAGAGAAGAGAGAAAGAGGGAAGAAATGGATCAGAGATGACTATGAACAATAGTCCCAAGGTAAATTATGCACCATTTTATTATAAGAAATGAGGTTAGTATAGGGGTATGTCATGACGTGTTAGCTAAGTTGTTGGCTAGATTGTTTGGCTGCTAAGATATGGTAGAGTACATAAAGTACCTCTAAAGTTGCCATTGATTCGATGTAGCTTACAACATTGCGGAGGTGATAAAAGTATGTTTAAATTGTGTGAGCCCTTGCGATTTCAAATGTCTTTCACAGGAGTATTCTATGTTTTCTTAAGGACAAGCAAAATGATAAGTCTCGGGGAGTTCCTATACTATGAATTTTACCTGTTTTCACCCATAGTATATGTGCTTTTTAGTTTCTATAATATGTGTTTGGAGTATAATTTAGAGCATGTTCAGGTCCATGTATTTTTTGAGCAATGTGAAATAATGGAGAACTCTAGAGATTATTGATGAGGAAACTCGTACCTGTTGAAGAAATCAAAAATCAGAGTCAAGATTCAGGAAGAGTGTCAATCGACACTGCCTCCATAGTGTTGCTCGACACCCACGTGAGTATATGAGCCGAATTTAGTCAAGACCAACTGAAGCCCAGAAGATCCACATAAATTACAAGATTACCCCTAATCGACTAAAACCTAGTATTTTAGGTGTTTTACCATTGTTTGGGCAACACACCACCTAGAACTACCTTACAATTTGCCAGCATTCGTAGAAGATTTTAGTCATTGTTTGGAGAGAAGATCAAAAACTCCTTCCGAGGTTTTGTATTGGAACACTAGTTTTCTACCTTGCTCTATTTATGCATTCTATTTAGATTATTTTTATGCTTTTCTTAATCTTGAGTAGTTTCTCTTGTTAGATTAAGTTTTATATGAATTACTTAAACATAGAACTGCTAGGGTGAATCTTTAGGATCCTTCATTAGAACTGGACTTACTGCTTGTGTTCTAGAGTATCTAACTAGAACCCTGAACTTAGGATACTGATAACTACGACAGTAGGTTCATTACATGACACTAATTCTGCTGAGTTAGTTGTAAGATAAATCCGAAGACTGGTCTAAATTAACTTAGTAAACATATCAACTAGGACGTTAGTGTTAGTGCTTGCCTAGGGAAGCATTGACTGACACTCACTTTATAGTATCGATCGACACTTGCTCCTTGTTGGCATGCGAAGGCTGGAACAAAAACGTAGTCATCTAAATAGACTCGCAGCGAGAGTTGGATATCTTACTATTGCATTCAAGTTCAAGCTATTTTATCATAATGTTTGGCATCTATACATCATAATTTTATTTCTATTTCACACACCCTTGGCATCTATACATCATAATTCTATTTCCTAAAACCCTAAGTTTAGCTATTTTTATCATAACATTTGCAAACCAACTGCTTTACTTATTCTCAACTATTTACTGCTTTATTAATATTTACCTAGTATAATTTTAATATCACTAGTTTAATGTGTGCCCATTATGCCGAAGTACTACAACTGAACCTCTTATTAGAGAGAGAAAGATGCACTAGGGTAATTAGAGTGATATCACGTAATCAAGGAGATATATATATTGTAGACAAAAGCGGAATTGAACAGCCTTCTCATGAGGCTGTAAAAGAGGTATCTCAGGGTGATGACAAGAAGGAAGTTAACTATGTCAGTTGTCAGGGGTATGTACAAAACAGTGGATCCAGTCAAAACACCAACAACAATCAGCATATGTTTTCTTATCAAGGAAACAATGTCGGTATTCTCAGAGACCAGAACACCATACCTCAGAACAACCAAGCGAAGGGCTCTTGATTTGAAAAGATTTTACCACAAGGATTTTGGGGGAAGATAGTTTTGTTCAAGCATGTCAGAATCTGGTCCAGCCTGGAACCAGTAGAATCCGCATAGCAGAAATTTCCAAGCTGCTCCAGCTACTACAAAAATCTCAAGATGAGCTGAAGAATCTTAGTACTCATATGCAGCAGCTACTCCAATGTCAGCAAGTTCAGGTGAAAGCAATGACTAAAGCAACTGATGAGATCAATACTAGGATGCAAAAATATGTTCACTGAACTGAACATTAAGTATGATGCGGTTAGCAGCCATATAAAGAGTATAGGCATTGAGCTTGCTCAAACTGCTGAAACTGTTAACAAGCAACAAGGAACCCTTCCTAGAAAGAGTGTGATGAATCCTAGGGTTGATCACTGTAATGCAATAGAGCTGAGATGAGAGAAAATTAATGGAAAAGAAACGGAGCAGCTGTTTGTTGAGACTGCTTTAGCCGTAGAGCAGAGAAGAAAGCACCATGCCAGCTCTGAAGCGACTGCTCTGAACGAATCTGCTGACACTCCACCAGTTTGAGTCTATATTCCTAATATTCCCTATCCACCTAGGCATTTTATGAATCCCATTAGTGCAAAGCAGCTAACGGGATTTACGAATATGGTGAGAAGGTTTCCTTATATGATATGATTTGAACATGGTTGGGAGATTTGTCCATTGCACATGTTCTTCAAAGGTTGTAGAGAGACTCAAGAGGAAATAAAAGCACTCTTTACTGAAGCATTGACACCATCACTGAAGCTATTGCCAAGTTTGCATTACCCTGGAAAGTTTGTTTTTCTATGTTACATCGCAAGAGTTGAATTTAAAGAAGCTCTTTGTGATTCTGGGTTTTGTGTGAAGGTTGTTTCAAAGGCAATCGTAGAGTTGGGCATTGTTGACGTTGAGCGTTCTCAGATGACTCTTGCATTTGCACACTCTTCCAATATAGTCCCTTATGGTACCATTCACAACCTTCTTGTCCCAGTAGGGGATTGTATTCTCCATACTGAATTTCATGTTATTGAGATGAGCAATGATTATAAAATGCCATTGATCCTTGGAAGACCATTTATGGCTACAGTGGGGCAATAATTGATATGCATAATAAGAGAGTCTCCTTTACCAACATCAACAAGGTTTTCTACAAGGTTGTCCCAACCAGATCACTCATCTTGCACGCCTCTTGCATCCTAGTGTTTAGTGGAGAAAAGCTTAAAATTGTTGGTAAGAAGGAGCTTGATGATAAAAGTGAGATCAAAGAATTCATGGATGGAGATCCGCACACTGATACAAAGAAACTCAAAGGGATTGCAAAGGTGAAAGAGAAAGTCAAGAAGAAAAGGGTTAAGGGTGACTATACAATGACTTTTATACCTCAAATGTGTGATGAGAAATCCATTGAGTATGAGGTAAAGTGCAAGGGTACTGTTGGGAAAAAAATAACCATGAAGAGATTAGTCCAGTTTCCGAGCACGACCCCGGCCTTCTGATTCCTGCCTGAAGAAACCCGTGTTCAAATCTTGGTTCCATTCCTGCCTGCGGCTTCTGGCTTCAGCCTTTGAACTCAAGTGATTTCTCCTGTCTTAGGATAAATATAAATCTTCCTTAATATAAGGTAACCAGCTTAGACAAGAAGGAATCTTCCTAAATCCGAGAGAAAGAGGAAGTATTCTAATATATATGGTCATCCTTAAGAAAACTGGAAATATTCTATTATCTAAGGATATATGGATATTTCCAAATCTTAAAAGAGAGGCACAACCTCTACTATATATATAGGTTTCTTAAACATAAAGAAAGAGAGGAACACGTCGATCTACAGATTTCACAAATTCTACAGCCGCCAAGGCAAAAATTCACACCTATAAGACTATCTTCATCGACATGCCTATAACAGGAAAATCCTTGTAATTACTATCAATGAGACAAAGTTCTATGGTCATTGAAGCACGTCTATAACTCTATCTACTGGTTCAGGCCACGATCATATGCCCATCAGCAGGAACACTCCATGCTCACTGAAGCACATGGGCACACCATGCTCATTGAAGCATATGGACGAGTCTACCTTCTGTTTCGGCCATGTGCTCTCTAGACCAGATGACTCAATCAACCAAGAGCCATGTGCTCACAAGGCACGTTCCCACTAGGCTACGTGTACACCAGGCTAGGTGCCCATCTAGGCCACGTCCCTCCAATAATATGAACTACGAATGGCTTGATCCCTCACTAAAGGGTACATAGGCAATCCCCACTGAAGGATGCAGCTATAAACCCGGACACCTTCCAAGGTTTCATGACTCAGAGCCCATGCGGTCTTCACAATAGATAGGCAGTTCGTGCCTAACGATCCATCTCTTCTGCTGCTACCAAGTTATTTATGACATATAATGACCCATACCCATATGGAAGTAATCCTTAAGTAGGATCTCCCGGTTTAGAATGCACTACAACGACATGTCTCATTCTCCTTATCATCATGTAGATCTTTGTATCTAACTACGTGACGATGTAATAGGCAAAAGAGACATTACATGTCTTCCTACAAAATCTCTCAATCGCAGCCACCTGGGGCAAGAAACGACTTATTCTTACCAGATACAAAGCTCATGCATCTGGAATCTCCAAACACTTTTCTAAGGGAGAATAACAGCGTACTAACAGCTGTAAGAGAATTCAACACAAGACTACCAATGAGTTCCTGCTGGGTCCGGGACTCAACTAGGAATTACACCTCTACAATATTTGATTCTGATTCTCAACTATAATCTCTCAGACCCTTGATGCCACCAATGCATCCAAGTTCACAACTCTGCTCCACATGAGAAAGATGCAAGGTCCTCAAGCAGGGCACAACACCCTTCTTCCTGAAATACGACTTCGACAAATTCCAAAAGCAGGAAGAGTCAGAAGAAAATTTCAAGGGAATACTGCAGGCAGACCAGACCACCACTAAGAGGTAACTGGAAAATCACCTTACTCTATGGTGTCCAGCTTCTAGGTAGTAACTCAATCCTAGACCAGCTGAATACTTAGGTGAAGAGAACGCCTTTGAAGTAGTTAGCGAATTCCAGAAGAATTGACCCGTAAAAAGAGAAATGATCATAGTCACATAATAAATAAGTACATTGCACTGAATATAGAAATTAATAAACTTCTGAGGGAAAATTCCTTAATGGAGTTTTAGGGAAAAGACAAGAACCAACCAAAATCTGGAGAGACCTTGCCCTAACGCCAGGCGTGTCGCAACTACTGCTCGCCTCCTGCCACAAACATGTTTTCCCACCAAAGGAGCCGAAGTAAATCTTAACTCTACATCATGATGTGATGGCCATCGATTCCCTCACTCCATTGAAGGCAAAAGAAGCCAGGACGATACTCGTTCCTGCTATGAGTCTACGTAAAAGAAAACACTCTACCCTTACAGCAGGAAACCAGGGCCAGCTCCGGTTATCCATGCAGAAGAAAAAGGACTACATCCGCCCAATGCAAAAAGAAAGCCAATAAAGAGCAAAAATAAATGCACGTTATGGCTTCTCACTTTGGGAGGAATCAAACTCCAGAAACTCTGTGACTATTAACCTTGCAGGAAGAAAGCTCTAGCAACCTTACGACTTCTTTTCATGGAAATGTAACCTGTCATACTTCTAAGGGAAGCAAAGATGCGTACCTCTACAAGTTTCCGAGGAAGCTAAGTGATGTGATCATGGACCAGCTCAACAAAGAGGATAATGTATGAAGGAATGCACCCATGGACCAACCAGCTGATGAAGATGCCTTAGCCATTCCATAAGGTCCCATGACCCCTTCTAGAACCAAGAAACTAAATGGAGCCATTGGAGGATTACTCAGACTCGTATGGAAACAAGAAGAAGGTCTTGGACAAAGCTTGATGATCTGAGATACCTTGATCACCATTAAAGCTATCTCCTCATCTAGCTGATTTATTACTTAGGCAAAGTACTTGTGTGTGCTGTTTTCCTTGCTCTCGGTTTTGTCCCAAGGAGGTTTTACGGAGGAAGGTTTTTAACGAGGCCACAAGCTACTTTAACACATCTCCTACGTGCTAATTCGGTCCAAACCTATAAAGACTACTTATCTATTTACCTTATGTTATGTTTAAGACTATAGTTTTTTATTTCATTAAGTTTTTGAAACCTAAGGAGCGTGTTCCTTGGTTTCTATTTAAACTCTTGCATCCCTCATTCTGAATTACGCAGTCTTTTAATCAAACCTTTTGTATTCTCTCTTCTCTCTTCTCTTTGTCGAGTGTAAGAGCTTTCTGGTGAGTCATATCAGGCGACTAAGGGTTCTAGTTTGGTGTGTCATATCGATCTAGTGCCTAGGAGTATCAAGGAGATCATCCGCACCTCTTTGTGTCACCAATCGATCCACAAACCTTGATAAACTTGAGTCTCTGATTCGTTTAGGCAAGGATCTATCCCATACAATCCAGAGAAGCATCCTAGGAGTGTGTTAAGTGGTATCAGAGCATCTCTAGAAGGGGAGTTCTCGATTTCCCTTGTAGTTTTCGATTGATCTTTTCATATTCTATCAAATCTGTGATCGATCTGAAGTTTCCTTGTGTTTGTCGAATTGATCTATTCATCCTTGTGAGTTCTATTGATAAATCTGATCGTTTGATTGATAAAACTGATAGATCTAAAAGTGTGTTCATCGATTTAGTCTTTGATCGGTTCATCTACTCTTTTGTTTGTGAGTGATCATTGTTCTTTGTTCTAAATATCGATTGATCTATTCTTATACTTGTTTTATATTGATAGATCTCTGATTATTTTGTGGAAAGTTGATTGATTTACAAGTTTGTATCTCAGATCTTTGAAAACCTTTTCAAAAACTTGTTATTTATGTTACAATTTTGTGATCCGAAATTTTGAAAAGTTTGTTTCTGTTTTGATTCACTCTATTGTTTCATAGATCATCAAACTGTATTAGATCCCTAATCGATTGTGTCTTTGGTTGTTTTCTGATCTTTGTTTGATCGAATCTTTTGGTGTGATCGATTTGAATCCTATTTCTTGCTGATCAAGTTTCCTCGAGTACTTTTGACGAGTATTGTTACTTTCTTTGAATCCTTTTACTGGTTAAGTATTTGATTTGTTCCAGGTAACAATGGGGGAACGAATCAGATGAGGAAGCCGCTCTTATGAGAAGCAACAAGTTGTTGATGGAAGCCATGACCAACCAACTCAATTAGACTATGATCTCCACTATGGGAGACTTGATGAAGGCTAACATAAAAGAGTTGCGTGATGAACTCATGCAAGAGATCAGACAAACTACTGGTCAAGGCAATAGCAATGAACCAAGAAGGGCAAGGACAAACCCAACTCGACAAGAACATGCTGGGACTGAAGAGACTGACAACTACTATGAGCACCATAGCTCTTCTTCTAGACGAAGCCAAAGAAGGCAAAGGCGTGAACATGAAGGTAGGGAAACCCAAAGAGATGATCTAGCCGGATTGAAGCTAAAGATCCCTCCTTTCCATGGTAAAGCTGATCATGATGCCTATATTGAGTGGGAGAAGAAGATTGAACTCGTCTTCAACTGTCAGCAATACACCCAAGCCAACAAGATTCAAATTGCTGCCACTGAGTTCTATGACTATGCTCTAAGTTGGTGGGATCAATTGGTTACCAATAGGAGGCGTAATCAGGAGTATCTGGTTGAGTCTTGGCAAGAAATGAAGTCTATCATGCGCAAGAGGTTTGTTCCCAGTCATTACCACCGTGACCTCCACCAAAAACTAAGGAAGCTCACCCAAGGTTCACGGAGTGTATAAGAGTATTACCAACAAATGGAGTTGTTGATGTTGAGGGCTTGTATATCTGAAGATAGGGAAGCTACAATGGCACGGTTCTTGGGAGGACTTAACCGAGAGATACAAGATAGTGTGGAGATGCAACACTATGTGGAGATAGAAGACATGCTTCATAAAGCTATTCTTGTGGAGCAATAACTCAAAAGGAAAAATCACTCTATATCCAGTTATGGAACTACACGGTTTCAAAGTTATAAAGACGAGAAACCAAGTTTTCCTAAAGAAAACAAACCATACCAGAAGGAAGAATCAAGGCCAAGTAGCATCTTTAGCAAGGAAAAAGGAAAGGCCGAGGCAACCAGTTCAAGGGCTAGGGATGTTAAGTGTTTCAAATGCCAAGGAAGAGGGCACTATGCTAATGAGTGTACCAACAAAAGGGTGATGATACTTCTGGACAATGGTGAGTTTGAATCGGAGGATGAGCCGAGATAGAAAGGAAACACAACTCTGAAGAAGAGTATGAAGAAGAGCCTATCCGGGGAAAGTTGTTGGTTACTAGGAGGACCTTAAGCTTGCAATCTAAGACAGAAGAACTTGAGCAACGAGAGAACTTGTTCTACACAAGATGTCTGGTCCAAGGAAAGGTATGTAGCCTAATAGTAGATGGAGGAAGTTGTGTCAATGTGGCTAGTGATACAATGGTGAGGAAACTTGGGTTGAAGATTCATAAACACCTAATCCATACCGGTTACAATGGCTCAATGAGGAGGGAGAAATGAAGGTATCCAATCAGGTTATGGTACCTCTTGCTACTGGTCGGTATGAAGATGAAGTTCTATGTGATGTCCTACCCTTGGAAGCTGGTCATATACTCCTTGGACGGCCATGGCAATCTGATAGGAAGGTGGTACATGATGGATACACCAATAAGCAATCCTTTGAATTCAAAGGAAGGAAGACAGTCTTTGTGCCTCTAACTCCTAAGGAAGTTCACCTCGACCAACTACAACTTCAGAAAAAGAAGGAGATCGACCTTCCACCTATTCAAACCAAGCAACAAAGCTTCTATGCCAAATCGGGTGATATCAAAAGAACTCTCTAGTTTAAACAACCCGTACTCTTACTTGTTTTTAAAGAAACACTCTTGAATGTTACTAATCTTGCACCGGTGTATCCGAGTGAACTTGTGTCTCTTTTACAGGAATATGATGATGTCTTTCCAGAGGATAGTCCCATAGGTCTCCCACCAGTAAGAGGGATTGAGCATCAAATAGACTTTGTTCCTGGATCCACACTTCCAAACCGACCAGCTTATAGAACCAATCCAGTGGAGACTAAAGAATTGCAAAGGCAAGTAGAAGAACTTATGGAGAAGGGCCACATCCGAGAGAGCTTGAGTTCATGTGCAGTTCCAGTGCTTCTTGTGCCTAAGAAAGATGTTAGCTGGCGTATGTGTGTTGATTGTAGAGCAATCAATAACATAACAGTGAAGTATCGCCACCCTATTCCTAGATTAGATGATATGCTTGATGAATTGCATGGTTCTAGCATATTTTCTAAGATAGATTTAAAAAGTGGATACCATCAAATTAGAATGAAAGAGGGTGATGAATAGAAAACTGCATTCAAAAACTAACATGGTCTATATGAGCGGTTAGTCATGCCACTCGGGCTAACAAATGCACCTAGTACATTCATGAGATTGATGAACCATGTCCTTAGGTCTTTCATAGGCATTTTTTTGTTGTTTATTTTGATGATATCCTAGTCTATAGCAAAAGCTTTGAGGATCATTTAGGTCATCTTAGGGCCGTTCTTGATGTTTTGAGACATGAGAAGCTTTATGCTAATCTTAAGAAGTGTACCTTCTGCACGGATAACTTGGTTTTTCTAGGATTTGTGGTAAGTGCAGATGGGGTTAAGCTGGACGAGGAGAAGATTAAGGCCATCAAATACTGGCCAAGTCCAACCACAGTAGGAGAAGTAAGGAGTTTCCATGGACTTGTTGGATTCTATAGACGCTTTGTGAAGGATTTTAGCACCATAGCAGCCCCTATGACGGAAGTTATCAAGAAAGATGTTGGATTCAAATGGGGAGAAGCACAAGAAACTGCCTTCCAAACACTTAAAGAGAAGCTTACTCAATCTCCTCTCCTTATACTTCTTGATTTCTCTAAAACGTTTGAAATTGAATGTGATGCCTCAAGAATTGGTATTGGTGCTGTATTGATGCAGGATAGGAAGCATATAGCATACTTTAGTGAGAAACTTGGAGGAGCTATCTCAACTATGCTACATATGACAAGGAGCTATACGCATTGGTAAGGGCCTTGCAAACATGGCAACACTACCTATGGCCTAAAGAGTTTGTTATCCACACCGACCAAGGAACAACGAATTTCCAATAAGGGAACCAAGGATACGTGCCACTACAACCTTCCAATGAAGTAGGTCAAAGGCCACGTGACTTCATGAACTTCTAAGAAATACATAACCAAGAGAAAAGCAGGGCCAAAAATTTAGGCGTTAATTCAAGGGGAAACACGCATCAACAAATTCCATCAACTTACCCACAAGAAGGTGGATGGAAGACGAAACAACGAGTCATTAAATGACATCCGCAAAGAGCTGAGAGTGGCACACCCAATTGGGAGCAGAGAACAGCCATAACAGGTCATCAAATGACATCACGAAATGCTGAGATTGGCTCACCTAAGAAGGAGAAGAGAACAGCCAGAATAAGTCATTAAACGACACCTACAAAAGGATTAAATCAAAGGAAAGAACACGCTAATCCCTGAATATGAAGCAACATCGCTCACTTTTACGCAAAAAGCCTTGTCTCCGACACATCTACTCCTACCTAAGAAGTGAAGGACCTAAATCCACTGCAGGAAAAATCATCTTAGCCACGTCGACTCCTGCTACCCAAACAATGGACTCCGGCTCCATGCCCGGGTCAATTCCTGCCTCTAGGCCAATTTGGCCTCGGAGCCATACAAGATTATGCCAACCCCTCCTATCGAATACCAATGGCGGAGAAATAATGTTGCGCTACCCAACTGAACACGAGAAAGAAGAGAGTGTCGTCCTAGTGCAAAGGGGAAGACGTAGGAAGTACCATGTGTACTATACCAGGACGAAGATTCGACATAGTCATCCAAAAAGCCTAGATCTCAATCAGCCAGGAATTTTTGAATTTACTTCGAGGCTCATCCAATCGTGATGTCTATAAGCCAGATTTACAATGGCTATTGGCCAAGTATGCGGAATAGCACATCAACATCCCATAACCTCTGGGTTTGAAGAGGATAAACCCACTACCTTCGGGTTTCAAGTTGATAAATCCCAAAATATCTGGCTCTCAAGAAGATGTATCTTAAGCTTGAATTGTCATAATGGAAAGCTTCGAAATCAGGCAGGAACATCTGAGACTGAAGGACCGAGTGTCCCACAGAGTTCAGGCGACCAGAAAGCTGTCTTGTAGAGCATGAAGACATTCTGAATGCTATACTAAAAGGCACCAAGTGAAATATCGACTACGTCTCAACATCCTATCGGCATTGAGAGTGGTCCACCACCGAGGGACAGAGTACGATGCCACATTGAATCAATACAGCCTCCAAATCTAAGACAATAAATAAGAATTCACCTGATCATAAAAAGGAATCCCTTAGAACCTTTGGGTTCGCAACGACAGTATCTGCAGATCTTTCTGATCAGAACACGAAGCCCTTTGAAACTCTGGATTCCAAAGAAGAATCGATAGAAACTTCTAGTTCCTATGCGACATACTTCAATACTTCAGGGAAATACTTTAAAAATTCAGCCTCCACGCTTCAACAAAGAGACTCATTCTACCTGATAAAGAAAGTAGAAGACGCATAGTATTCACTCGACTGGTACCTAAAACAAAACTTTTCCTGCCTAGAGTCAGGGTTCGTTCCCAAAAGACCAAGCCGAAACATTAAAGACAAGCAGAAAATATTGTTTCACTAGGGATAAGCCGTTCAGTAGATCATTCTCCAGCCCATATCTATTCCTAGGGCACCAAAGCAATAAAAGTGTCGTACTAACTGAAGTAAATTGATAATTACTTGATCCGACCATGCGCCATCCATATCCAGCAAATATGTGGCTACGTGCCACCAAGTTCTTGCGTTAAAAAGATGAATCTTGTTAATCACTGTAATGTGAATCCGAGATCAAGAAGTCCTTCTTCTAGGCGGGGCAACACATCACCGACAGTAGATTCTAACAGATATATGTGATCTTCATCAGCCGGACAATGATGTATGCCCATTGTAGCATTCTACTACACTGAATTCCTGGTCCAGGCCAGGAACCATCAACTAAAGAAAGGAGATCAAGTACCCACTGCTCAGGTTCCTTACCCTGATCAGGTTGTGCGCCACTTTAATCACATTACTAGAAGGCTACGTGTCATTGAGGCCCTATACAAAGAAACGAAACTCGTCATCCAATGAAATGCGAGAATAAGATCATGGATCCTTCGAGATTAATCAATCTCATCAGCCTCCGAGTTCGGAAATGCTTATTGGGAAATAATCATCCTTTGACTTTTTACAACTAAGATCTCCACTCCTCGGTTTCTAAGTGGTCGAGTCCAGAAAACCCTTGAGAAAAGCACTGAAGCGACATTCATGTTCATGATAAGCCTGCTGAGAAGGAATGACTTCGGTTGACCAAAGGACACAGGTTATCTCCCGAATTCACCCATGAATTGAAAGATAAAGGGCAATAAGTTATGAATAAATAATTCAGGAAGATAAAATTCATGCTTTCGAGAAGTACGCTAGCCTTCGGATTCCACCCTAGAGAAATTCCAGCTCAATCCTGGCTCCATGCGGGCTCCATCCCTGCCTTCGGGTAAAATGGGAAAGTTTCTATTAAAGAGAGATCTTTTCATATTTAATGATATGGAATGATGTAACTTAGATCCCCACTTTTAAGAGCTATAAAAGGGATTACCAAACCCTATTGTCTTACGCATAAGTGGAAAAGCCACATATGTGGTGCATGAAGAGTATTTGACAATCGCAGGAATTGGCTAGCACAAGCTATAGTATGCAGTAGCCTACTCCCATGCAGGATACATAGTACTAAAATGCAAAGCTTACACGCTTACTCTTAGGCAGGGAGCATATTACATAACATGCAAAGTTCTGCGTATGAAGCTTATACGCTTAGTATTACGCAGGGAGCATCATACGAAAAATGACAATTCATGCACCAATGCAGGAAGCATAAGTACAATTGTAGAGTACTGTATCAAAACTCAGAGTTTGTACATGGAGAAAATCTTGCATCCTTTCATATAAGTGTGAAATCCACGAGAAAGATGCAAAAGGGTTTACGACTAAAGCATGAATAGGCCCGTACAAGCCTAAGTATGCTGTCACTACCTAATTCTTGCATAAAGGCCACACGCCAAAACTTATGCAGAAACAATTGTACGAAATGTGCATATTCCTGCGTCAAAACGCTAAGTGCTAGGAAGAATGCAAGAAGTATGAAGTACGCCTACAAAGTAATGTAAGAAACCTAGGGTTTATACCGGGAGAAAAATTTACAAACTATGGATAACGGGAGGGTGATTCCCTGCTTATCCAGACGTGGAAAGCAGTAAGACTGGCGCTTGCCTACCCTTGTCAGAGTCAAAGTCACACCAGCACGTGAAAACGTATGATAGTGGCTTTCCTGCAGGAAGCAGAGTTCCACACCTTAAGATGTTGATAGTGGCCTACTCTAGAGAGGAAGAGTGCAACATCTAAACCAACGTTGATAGTGGCCTACTTCCGAGTGGTAGAGTGCAACGTCCAAATTGATGTTGATAGTCGCCTTCATCCGAGTGGCCAAGTGCAACATCTAATCCGAGATTGATAGTGGCTTACGTCCGGGGGCAGAGAGCGATGGCACATACAATTAAAAGCAGCATACTCACAGAGGAAGAGCTAGATATAACATCCTATAACCTCTGGGTTCAACGAAAGTATATGCCCTAAGACCTCTGCGTCCTAGAGGCTATGTGCCAAAACCTCTGGGTTTAATGAATGATACGTCACAAACCTTCGGGTTCCATGAGAATGTATTCCCCAACCTACGGGTTCCTGGACGAAAGTCCATGAAAACTTTAGGTTCCTAGACGAAAATCCATCCAACCTCCGGGTTCCTAGACGAAAGTCCATCCAACCTCCGGGTTCATGGAAGAAAGTCCATACAACCACTGGTTACATAGAATCATGTCCCTTAACCTATGGGTTCTGGGAGGATATACTTCTATACCTTAAGATTTTAGAATCCTCCAGGTTCCATAGAAACACATATGTAAACCTCCTCATTCAGAAGGACGTGTCCCAATATCCTTGGTCTTCAAGATGAATATACTGAATCTGCATGACACCTCTGAGAAATAGAATACAAGGTTATCCAAGCATTGATAGTAGCCTACCTCGGGGGCAGACTGCAGTGTGATACTCAGTTGAGAGTGACCATGAATAAATGGCAGCATTCAACGAAATTTCCCATCTTATTTATCCAAGAGGGGTACTACTGTTCAATAAGACAACATGTCCAAGAGACCGACTACGGTACAATTATCGATTATCTTATCACCCGGTACCATGACGACACATGCTGAAAGTCCCTTGCCAAAGATCAAGGACAATCTTAAGACAAGGAAAGAAGCTAGAGCATCAAACCCGCAAGGAAACATATGAAACACAACAAGGGGAACCAGCATGAAGACATAAAGGTCCCTACTGCATATACAGGCTCAATAAAGATCACAATCTTGATAACAAGAGATAAAAAAAGTGGAAGCAAGGCCAGTGGAATCAAGAACAAGGATTCTCAGTTTTGGCATCTGGGTCTTAATAAACTTCCTCATCCTTCTAGTAATTAACCTTGCCAAGATGCTCCTTCTCAGAAGTCTCAGGTCCTTACACGCCAAGGCCAACACCGAGATAGAAAGCCTCAAACATGTAAAATCGTAGGAGAAAGAGGAAGAGGCTGGAACAATCAAATGAAAGCAAGAGCAGCAGGGTCAGAAGCATGAGCATCACGAACAGCAGGGGCAAAAGCATGATCATCATCCTTCTATATATGCTCACAGCCTCTCCAACTGATCAACTTTAACTAATCCTCACCATAGGGGAAACATCTCTTCCTTAAAAAGCACAAGAAAAGAGTGTCACAGGCTCAGTTTGATCCCACGCAGCAAAGTAGCCCATCCATCAAGCATCTACAGGCTTATAAAGGGTGGTTTGCTCGATACCATGTTTCTGGAAAATCCATCAACAATCGATGCCAATGGAATTCACTTGCGGTCAAGTTACCATCATCTGGAAATAAGGCACCACGAGCCTTTGAACCATGTATCTTTACTGCTAGGAAAGTTTCTCTCCTACTCCAAGATTAGGACACTAGTGAGCAGGCCATCAAAATCTAGAATGCCGCCAGATCAACGTGCTCATCATCACCCAGACCAAAAACATGCCCACAGTAGCACATTTGTGAGTCTATCTACATTATTCCATGCCACTTCGTCATGACCATGGGGCATACCGACGAATATAGAACCATATCCAGGACATGTGCCTATATCGGATGAAGGATTTTTGTTCATTCTCTAGGCCATACATCTCCAATCAAAAAACAATCCTTTCAGACCATGTGCCCGTACATAGACGCACTATAATCTAGTCAGTCAGTGGTTCATTCGTTAATACCCCGTTTAGTAGACGAGCCAACGTCCTACTCCCAATTCAACAGGGAACTTGCTGCCATGGTGAAACTCAGGAAGTCCTCAAATAAAATCATGTAAATTCCCGCCTTCAAACATGAAACCAGAAAATAAGGGGAAAATGTTGGGGAAAATAATCAATGAAGAGATTGCTCCAGCTTCTGAGCAGAACCCCGTCCTTCCGATTCCTGCCTGAAGAAATCCATGTTCAGATCCTGGTTCCATCCAACCTCCGGCTTCCGTCTTCTAGGTCAAGTGATTTCTCCTTCCTTAGGATAAATGGAAATATTCCATAACATAAGGTAACCAGCTTAGGCAAGTATGAATCTTCCTAAATCCGAGAGAAAGAGGAAGTATTCTAATATACATATGGTCATCCTTTAGAAAAATGGAAATATTCTATTATCTTAGGATATAATGAATATTTCCAAATCCTAAAAAAGAGAGACCACCTCTACTATAAATATAGGTTTCTTAAACCTAAGAAAAGAGGGGAACATGTCGATCTACAAAAGGTTTCTTAAATATGAACGCATCCGCCAAGGTAAGAATTCACACTTAGATGACTATCTTCATCGACCTGCCTATAAAAGGCAAATCCCTGCGATTACTATCAAGTAGATAAATTTCTATGCTTATTGCAGCACGTCTACAACTCTATCTACTGGTTCAGACCACGATCTTCTTCCCATCAGTAGGAAAACTCCATGCTCACTGAAGCACATCGACATACCATGCTCATTGGAGCATATTAACTACTCTACCATATGGTTCGGCCATGTTCCCTCTAGACCAGATGACGCCTATCAAGAGCCATGTTATGTGCCCACTAGGCCATGTGCCCACTAGGCCATGTGCCCACTTGGCTACGTGCCTACCAGGCTACGTGCCCATCTAGGCTACGCGCCTCCAATTGTATGAACTATGAATGGCTTGATCCCTCACTGAAGGGTACGTAGGAAATCCCCACTAAAGGATGCAGCTATAAATCCAAACACCTTCAATGGTTTCACGACTCGGAGCCGAAAAGATACCTTTGGAAGCAAGAACCATAAAATATAGAGCACGATCACCATGAGGTCTTCACTGTAGATAGGCAGCTCCTGCCTAACAATCCATCTCTCCGGCTGGTACCAAGTTATTCACGACATATACTGACCCATACCCATATGGCAGTAATCCTTAAGTAGGATTTCCTGGTTTATCAACAATTGAAGCAGGAGAATGAACTACAACGACATGTCTCCTTCTCCCTATCATTCCGTAGAGCTGAGCACGAATCACATACTCAAAAATACCCTAACAGGTACATCTAAACTTTTCTCTAGAGTTAGTGTTATTCTCACACATGAGCTAAAAGAGAAAGGAGAAACTGCTGTAAAATGGTTGTTGAGCAGTGTGCTGAAGCTGAATATGTCTGATTGTGGAGCTTGCTTTGAAACATGCCCTCATGCTCAACCCGAATGAGCCATACTGTTAGGGTATTTTTGAGTACAAGTTATTTCTGCTCAGCTCTACAAAATGATAGGAAGAGGGCGACAAGTCGTCATGGTGATATCTCATTCTTCAGTTGTTGATAAACTGGGAGATGCTGCCTTTATGTTACTGCCATAGGATTATCAGCCAGTATATGTCGTTATTATCTTGATATCAGCATGGTAGATGGATGGTAAGCCAAGAACTGCCTTTTTGTGGTAATCATGAACCCATGGTGTTCCTGCTTCAGTTGATGATTCCAGCTTCCAAAGCTGTCTTTTGGGCTCTGATCCGTGTCAACATGGAAGGTGATGTAAGCCTAATCTTTCAAAGGAACACAAATCTCTTGGATCAAATTTATGGATGACCCCACAAGAGGATGGTTTGTACAATCGATCTAATCGACTTTAAAACCGGCTGGATGGAAGAGTTGATGATGATACTGGATAGAATGGTTTGTTGACTGAATCAACAATCAACCACAACTTAGGATGCCTGATTCCACAAGCAGTATTACTCGCCAATCACCTAGACTAGTGAATCCACACAAGGCTTGATGATCAAGATAACTCAAAGACACAACGACTTTGAAGAAAAGAAACTGAAAACTTTTTTATTCTTGGGTAAAAGATTCATGTCTTTACAAAGAATGTTCTAATGAGGTTCTATAGGCTCAGTACAAGGATTTAGAAATCTAAGAAAAACAGAAACATGCTGAATTAAAGAAAAACTAGGCGTTAGGATTTAATGAAAGGATGTCGGCCAAAACGGGAATTTTGATGAAATTCTTGTATCTAGACAGCTTTGGTAATATCCTAGTATCTTTTGGAAGCTCTCGTTGATGGAAAAAATCGCATAAACATTTGAAATCAAGGAGAGAATTAGTCGTTGGGTTTAATTGCGAATCGGTTCCAGGAATGGTAAGTCTTGATGTTGAAGAATCTTCTTAATCCCATTAGGTATAGTGCATAGTATCAACTCCCCAAGTAGCCTTAGATGTCATGAATGATCTCCTTGTTTCCACACGTGAGTATGAGTTGCACACTCCTTAAGCAAATAATTACTTTCCTTATATAGAAACAGTTCAGATGCTGTGTAAATGTCATGACTTCTAAATGGCATATCTCCTCAAGATATCCTTTTGGTATGAAACCATTTTGCCGCGTGCTCTGGTTGAGTTGAGAATCTAGAGCAATTGGTTTCAGGTTAGAATCCTCATGGTTGCTGAGATATCCTTCTTTGAGTGCACCTATGTTGCTGCTGGCTCCAATGTAGCTTATATGGTTGATATCATGAGTTGTTGGTCCAGATACTGACTTGAGGTCCTCATCATTCCCTCCCTCTTCAAAAGGTTTTATCCTCAAACCCGATTTACCTGCACCAAGATAAAGCAAGTTTGGTTTCATTCTATTTTGGAAGGCTAAGGTCTTACCTTGGTATATGGATGGTTTTGTAATGCATTGTCCATCTGGTGGTTCTTCTTTGACAATTAGGGAGGCTATGAATCCTCTCCATGGTCGGTCTCCGCTCTCCCTGGGCAGGACTGTGTTCTCCTTTGTGAAATCTCCTATCTCACTCTTAGTTTCTCCATTGACCACTCCTTGGGTATAAGGTTGTGAGTTTGGTTCTGGATGCTTGTCCATTGTACCTATACCTTTTCCAAGCTTTTCCGGGCATATCAAGTATGTTATCACGTTCTTTGAGTCATGATAAACAGACTGAATCAAGTGATCACTTACATTTGTTTGATCTTTAAGTTGTAGCCATTTTTACCACACCTTCCTTATGTTTTTCTTGATCCTTGTTTACTCCTAGTGTTCATGTTTCTTCCTTGGCACTTAAAGAAAATATCAAGTGCATTATACTTGAAGTTGAATCATTAAAAACAGAATGTATAAGACTATTACTAGCTAAGAAATTATTTCAATAATGACAAGTTCATAGTTCTTGCATACTATACTACCTTGCATTGCTTCAGCTTTGGTATTTGTTATCTTTAAAGCATGATTGGCGGTGAGAAAGTCTCTAGGGTATATTGCTCATACTCTTCAGGTTGGTGAGCTTCTGGACGTGGCTCCTCCTTATCTAGACTTTCATCAACATTCTGGACAAAGTTCGTGCATCATACCAGTGTTTTGATAAGTAGGATTAATCACACTAGGTTCAGAAATCACCTTATCAGTAGTTGAGACTTGAAAGATTGCAAATGTTGGACTTGCTTGCGAAGCAAGGTTGGGTTCTTGTTCCTTGATTTCCATGTTTGTACCTGAATTATCTTCAACGTTTTGGGCACTAGACAAGTATGTTAAGACAGTCATGGAATTGCTAGAAAAAGAATTATATCCAGATTCATTCAAGGTGATAAGATCATCAATATGTTTATCCATTTTAGTAAGAGAATAATCCATTCTAGTAAAGGGATCACTTACATTGAGGTGTAGAATAGATGGTTTATCGGTTCCTCGCACCTCAAGACTAAAATTTGATGATGTTGAGGTCTTTTCCTTGGACAATCTCTGGCTAGATTACCATGGCCTTGAAACCTATAACAAATAATGTCAGGTGGTTTTAAAGTGCTAGAGTAACCACCTTGTGTTCTCTTGACTTGAGATTTACGCAATGGTCTTGAACTTTTTCTTTGGGAAAAAACTTCTCTTTGTTTGTCTGGTTGAAAGAGTGGAGACTTTACTAATCTTCTTGATGGCACCTTCTGAGCGTGTTGCGCCTTCCTTACAAACTCTCAATACATGAGTATCTTCAACTCTTTCCAAGTAAGGGCTGAATCATTGAAATAGATCCTATTAGCATCTTGATGGTTCCATAATTTGTATGCTTCTCCAGTTAGAGTATCTGTTGCATAAGATGACTTTAGCTTCTCTGGAATTCTCCAAGTACAAAACCATTGCTCCATGTCGTCCTCCAATCTTAGGTATGTACTTGTTCCTTGCTTATGACCAGAAAACTGTATAGATGGTGCATCCAAGCGATTTTGATAGAATTGATCACCCTTGTGGTTCCATTGCTTGCTGTGAACATGGCTTGATCGGTTCCCATGGTAAGATCTCGCTGGTGCAGCCACATTGGTATTTACTCTCCTTGGACAAGTTTGAACATAGAGTTCCCCATCAGAACTATCCTTATAAGCAGATGAATAGTTTTGATCATAGGCGAGCTGGGATTTGGGACCATAACAAGCTGAATATTGGTCCAATGGTTCTGGTTCTTCCTGACCTCCTTGTTCATCGTGTGGGATAAATTCTGGATCAGGTTCTATGTATCAATAACCTTCAGTGTGGCCTTCTTTATCATTCCAACAATTTGGAACAGATTCTTCTCCCACATCTACTTCTGAAGTGATGTATTCTTCAGCTTCTTCGTCACTCTCCATCTAATTTGAATCAATTCCTTGCAAGGAAGAAAAGAAAGTATTCAGAATCAACTGGTAAAAGAAGAAAACTTGACAAACAAAGTTACAGGAAAGAAATAATTAAAGACTAAACAATATGAGAGTTTTCTATAACGCCCCGACCGCCCACGTTAATGGACCACCCACACCCTCTCTCTTGACCCGTGGGCCCCATCCCGTCCGACGGCCGTGCGTAAAAAATTTCAAGGCTCAAAATCATTGTTTACTGACCCTGCAATCACCACATGATATTTCCCCGTGCTTTGGCCTCACTTACACGGTATCACGAATTACTTCCCGATAGGTCACCCATCATTTCACTACTCCAACATAAGAACGCTTAACCCTGGAGTTCTATACGGATGTGTGACAGAAAATGTAAGTGCACTTTGGTGACATAGGTAGCCAAATCAATTCTCTTAAGTCTATCTATATATCACAACTCGGGATGTTACAATTCATCCCTTCTCAAAGAACGCAACGCCCTCGTTGCGTCCCACGACATGTCTGAAGACGCCTCTCTGGTCAGAACCGAGATGGCTAACCAGCTCTGATACCACTTGTAACACCCCGACCGCCCACAACTAATGGGCCACCCACGCCCGCTCTCTCGGCCCATGGTCCCCATCCCGTCTGATAGCTGTGCGTAAATTTTTTCAAGGCTCAAAATCATTGTTTACTAACACTGCAATCCCCACATGACATTTTCCTGTGCTTTGGCCTCACTTACACGGTATCGCGAATTACTTCAGGATAGGTCACTCATCCTTTCACTACTCCAGCATAAGCACGCTTCACCCTGGAGTTCTAAACGGATGTGTGACGGAAAAGGTAAGTGCACTTTGATGACACAGATAGCCAAATCAGTTCTATTAAGTTTTTCCATATATCACAATTCGAGATGTTACAATCTCTGAATTATTTCTTTTTTAACTAAGAAAAACTTAAAAAGATTAACTAATGAATTTTATTTTGATCCTTTATTTTATGATCAAAATTAATAAAGGAATAAACAAAGTTTGCAAGCACAAAAAAAAATTAGAAAGAATTAGATTTGGGTTAACGGAAAAGGAAAACATATAAAAACTTAACCAAAATTTGGAAAATCGGACACTAACTTTATGCTAACAACTTTTTATGATTTTTTAAAGGGAATTTTGCTAATAAGAAACAAAAAAACGTGATCTATTGTCCCCTGAAAATCATTTTAGGCATTGTTGTCCATTTAGTATTAATATTAATGTTAACCCCATTTAGTCCCTCACATAAACCAAAATTATTATTAAAAATATTAATTTAGAATAGATTTTGTACATTTTTAAAAATCAATACATATACAAATAAACCCTAAACTTATCGTCGTCTTTTCTTCGAATCCTCTCAGTGTTCTGTCATATTCCACCACAGTCTCTAACAAAACACATGGCGAGTCTCTGTTTCTCATCGTCCTGAATCGTCTCTCTCCACCACTAGAAGTCTTTCTCTCTCTTAAATCCCGGCCACGATCATCACTTCTCTCCTGTGTTAGTCACAGTACGAGGGCTATTTGCTTCAATATGCTCATGTCTGTTTTTACTTCCTTACAAATTTAGCAAATGATTTCGCAAAAGGGTATATAGTGTGATTTTATAAATGATTCAAGAACTTTAGCTTGTATCTATTCGTTTGACTGCTATATATATATATACTCAATAAAGTTTCTTTTCTAGTGAATTGATGCTTGCAAGGGTACTGGTATCATAAGTCCTTTGTTGTTTCTCTATTCTCTCTGACTGCACCATCAGCCCTTATCTCCTGGGAAAAGTAAGCTTTTACATGGCTACTCAGTATTACTCAAACGTTTCCCGAATGTTGTAAAATAGGGGAATTTGAGCTGCCATTCTTGGCGATTGTTCTGGCACTTTATCAAGTTATGAGCATATATGATAGAGTTTTAGAGATTGTAGTGGTTTGAGATGTTTTTTTTTCTTTATTCCATACTCATTGGCGACATATATGTGTGCAGGGTAAAGCAAGAAGGCGCTCTCATTTCGTTGGTAATATCTTGCGCTCTTGCTTTCCAGCATTTCTAAGGAGTAGGCAGCTTGCATAAAGCGTTTGATCAGGGCTCAGTTTCTGCCACTTTAGGCATCATTGGTGTCAACAGTTGTATGATGTATCAGTCCTTTTCTTAACACTGTAACAATTTGTACGAACAGACAAGAAATAACGTTATGTATTTATCTATTCAACGTTACTCAAATTAATGTGCTTCTGTCAGTTTCAGTTTGTGATGATTCAGTGGAAGACAAGCTATGGTCGCTATGTAAGAATATTTTATATTCTGTATGACCTATGTGTCTATTGGTTTAGTTATAAAGTTCACGTTCACATTAAAGTTATGAGTTCTAATATTAAAGATGATACTGTGATGGATCGGTTTCGATTAAAGACATTAGAATTCGGGTGTATTGATATACCCCCTCCTTTACCTTAATTTGTAAATGTCATTCCTCCTAGGATTATAAAGATATAATATATATTTATGTATTTATATAGTTGGTGGTGGTTATGAGTGAAGGGTTGTGTTAGTTCATGACACCCCTTCTATTAATATATATAAGGGTATTGTTTTCTCCTTATTTGATGATAACAAAACTCTAGTAAAACCACATAATAGAAAATATCTAAGGAGGAACTGGATTCTTGTCCATTGAAGAATCACTAAAGAGAAAGGTCTAAAAGAGGAGAAGTCAAACTACATCTTATATGAATCAAGAACATGGATTAAAGGTTAGTGTTTCTATTTTCTTCTCTAGAAATTATTAGGGTTGAATTAATCTAAATCTAGAATAAGGTCTTGGTAGATTTCAAAATAGAAATCATAAAAGTTAATCATACATTTGGTATCAAAGCCATTCTAGTTTTTATTAATTCACGGTAATAATTTTTTTTCATGTGTTCATGAACATAGATGGTTAAATCCATTTTAAAGAGTGTTCATGTTCCATGATTAAAGTAAACGCAAGTTCTCGTAATCGTTTACATATTGGATTTTACATGAATGAATATCAATAAATCCATTAAAAATCACGATGAGTCATATGTGTGCATAATGATTGTTTGTTTAAAAAGTGTAAACATCAAAAAATTATGGGTTTCACGGTAACAAACTTAAACTTAAATCACATGCATGATTCCGTGAATAAGTGATACTAGGATCGGACCCGCCCGTCCGCGCGGATATTTGTTTTCGATATACTTATAAACATTTCAAAACACATCAATTTTATTTTATTTTAACGTTTTCATTTGTTTTACTTTAGCAATTTGTTAAAATTATATTTTTTATTATTATATTGTGTTATATATTTTTTTAATGGATATATGTTGGATCAAATTTCTTTTTTAAAAAGTTGTAACTATGTATTAATACACTGCTTTTACATATTTTTTTTAAAAAAAATAATTGAATTTAAATCCAAATATGTGTGTATATATATGTATTTTTACAAAATAAAAAATTACATAAATGATTTTTAAAAATTAAAATAAAAAAATATAAAACATGTGCCTGACCTCAAAGTGGAGTTTATTTAAGAAAATATATTATAAATTTTAAAATAACTAAGAAAAAAATTAAGTTTATACAGCAAGTAATGTATAGTTTATATTTTGTTTTACAGTAAAAGTTAATTATATATTTAATAAAATTGTAATCAACAAATCATAATATTATCCTCTATAGGTAGAGATGATTATTAAATTAAACAAAGTCTAGATATTGATCGGTGCGTCCACGCGGATTATGGTTTTCACTTTTTGTTAAATGTTGATATTTGTTTTTCATGTCACCTTTATATAATTATACGTTTTATAATAGAAATATTTGTATATAAATTAGAATTAATTTATGGATATGTTTTGGTATAATTAATCTAATATAAATACGTTGACACTAAGTTCCACAATTTATTAGCAATATAAAATTAAATATTTTTAAAATATAAATTTTAGTTATATAAACAATAATGTACAACAATATTTACACATTGTTATTATAAAATCTATATAATATATAAATTTATGAAGATATTAAAACTATAATATGTTTTGGTTGGAGGTGTATTTGCTTAAAAACAGTTACTTTCTTCAATCTGTTATAATCCAAAATATATTTTATAAAATATTTTTCATTGTTTTGTTATTTTTAAAATCTATATACACATACAAAATAGCTATGATATTAATAAATTTTACTAAACCCACCTCATACAAATAAATTGAATGAGTAATTATGATAAAAAATTGTAACAAAGATGGACCAATATAATAACTAAATTTTGTAGAAACCCAAATATTATTGGCAAACATATTTTTTTAAGGAAATTCTACCTAATTTTTTGTTTGTAACTTTTTTCGGTGTTACAACTTCTCTCATCTTTTTTTTTGTTGATTACGTTTTAACAAATAAGTTAGCTAATGGTAAGCATTTAAATTATTACTCTTTTTATGGTAATATGTATCGTCATTCTAGACAGGCTCTTATAAGTATAATGTGTCCATGATTTTTACTAATACATAAATTAATAGCATAAATGGCTAGATTTGAGAGACATGTATAATAGATTATTTATTTTTAAAACAAATACAATTAATAGCATATATTTGTAAATTTTAGCTAAAATATATGTGGTTAATTAATTGCTAAGATCACATGAGCAAAGTATGGATATAAAGTTTGTCATTTATAGAATACATACTCATTATAATTAGTGATAACAGAAAAAGATTATGAATATTTGTCAAATATGGATAAGTTAAAAAAAATAATTGGTTGTCTATATTTTAGGAATGTTTTTATAAGATATAGAAGATTTTGATAACCCAAAAACTTTTAGTTTATTTATAATGTATAATTTAAATATATTTATATATTGCAAATAATATCGTGTACATACAGAATATAGGTGGGTTAAATTAAAATTTGAATACAGAATTTAAACCGGTGGTTTGCAGATAATAGTCTATCATATAATTATTTCTTTTATAATATTAATTTATGTATTAGACATGTTTGAAGATAACCTATTAATTTGTGTATAAATAACATGTTTGCTAAACCATTTCATTGATAATAATTTTTTAATCATGATATATATTGGATTGAAATCAATTGGTTAAGTATTTACACAAATTGTTTTTTTTATGCGGTGAATCAAACTTTAAATTATTGGTTTTGATCCTGTAGACGGTGTCATATTTGGTATTGAATCACATTTGTTTTAATTTCTGCAGAATAATTTTAAACTGAGGCATATTCAATAACAAACCACGTGAGTTTAGATGCACTTGGTTTTGTAAAAAAATTTGGGCAAGGTTATTAAGTTATTAAACGATTGTGTTTAAGTCTAGTGACATTCAATGGTAAATATTAAGAAAAAGTTAGAGTTAAGTACAAATTGTACTTAAGATATATGTTTTAGAATGTAAGTAAAAATGATTTATTTTAGAATATAAGATATATATTTTTGACATTTAATTCAATTTCTCGGTTTTATAATTTAAAGATGATTTTGATGCACTGATATAGAGTAAGGTGAAAAGAAATAATAAAACTCATTTTATGGTTACAAATATATAAAATATAATTATTGGGTCAAACAAATTAGTAATGGTTTATTGTGAGCATATGTCCATATAAGATGTGATCTAATTTGTGTTTGGATGTAAGGATAATACCAGTGACAGAGAATTGTAATTTTTGTGGAAAACTAAGGGGTATTTCCTATTTGTACTCCTCTTTTAATAGATTAGATTGAATTTTCTGTTAATATGTGCACTCACATGTTTTAAGTTTACGGTTATTGATGCCGTAAAGTTGTGTCGGTTTGTGTTCTAAGAAATTAGTGAAGCACAATTAGTTAAACAACACGAGTTGATGAAACGGGTGCGTCTATGTCGTTTATAATTTCTAGAATATTACCTGACATGTGCACTGGTGATTGTGGAATCAATTAAATATCATGTTCATGTTTTCTGGAATGGATCCATGTGCACAGACATTGTTTGACAGAATAAAAAATTCTACGGTTACTAAGTGTGAAAGGTCACCAATACTTTACGTGAGCGTTTGTTTTCAGAACTCACGATCATACCATTATTAAGGTCTTTTATGGATTAAGGAAACCATAAGAGATTGATGTGAAACTCGTAAATAAATCCCTTTAAAAAAATGTAGTAAAGTCACGAAAAAGAAAATTCATGGAATAGTTGAAATTTGCAACCTTTCGTTTAACCTTTTCTAAAACTTTATTTGGATGAATGCATGGATGGTTGCATGATAATTCTGAAAATTAAGGAATCAAGTGTTCTATGCAGTTATAAATAATGAAATAGTTACATAATATTTTATTAATTTAAAATATTATACATAGAAACTTATAAATTTTAAAGTGTTTTCGTTGCATTTTAATAATAGATAATTTGTGTTATGAAATATTAACACAATATAGAAATTATTATATTATGGAATATTAACATAATATTAAGATAAATTTACCTATTAGTATTTTAATGTTTATATAGTTTATAACATGTTAGTCACCAAAGTGACCTTGTTGTATACTTATAAATATTAAAATTAATATAGTATAATTGATCATAATTAAAGAGATGCTAATGACATTATAAACTTTTTTAGTGATCAATTATTTTATTTTCTATATTCTAGGAGATCACCCAAAGATGGATAATTGAATATAGTTAATAATATGAAAAGGATTAGTCATTTTCTTTTACTATAGTTGATAGTATATATACCCAAAGGTTTGATACTATTTGACATGGTTAGAAATGATTAATCATTAAAATGTATTTTAGCATCACTGAAAGTGTTTGTGTTTAAGTATTGCCCAAAGGTTACTTAAATACAAGCTTGAAAGTTTATATTAAGTATAGAATCTGTAGTAATATTTCAAAGCGGTAAAGCGTAAGCATGCATAAAAGTTTGCAGCTTCATCAAATGTGTTTACATTTGTTAACTTCAATGCACTCATTTATGGCAATTGGTCCGAAAAGATCTGGTGTACACTGGGTGTAGTGACTTTAGAATTTGCTATAGTATATGATGAGGAGCTCTAAACTATTATGAAAGATAGCTCTGAATGTGAAAAGTCTCGATGTGTAAGAGAGGAGAGCAATCTAATAGGTTGAATTTGAACTTAATAAGATTGATGACAGTAGAAAGGGTTAAGTCATCGATACCTAAGATAGAGAATGAGAAGGAATTTTTAGAGTAGATTTAAGGAGTGTTCATAGTCAAAGTTGGTTGTAAGTCGACTGTAGGAAGTCTCATAATGAGTTAACTACGAAAATGTTTGACTAGTCTCAACTAATCTATGATCATGTGAACCATCCAGCCGAAAAGTTTAAGATCTTAGGAATGGAGGTGCATGAATAGTTTTTGGTCCAATTTATCATGAATCCTCTATCTCTTGAGTTTAGTGAGTTCCAGGTGAATAACAACACCATTAAAGATAGATGAAACTTTAAGAAATCAAAGGCTATGTTTATTTAAGAGCATGGAAAATTAAGGAAGATGAAGGACCAAATTTCTAACCTCATAGGTCTTGAAAAATGTTAGTAGCAGCCAAATAATTTCAAGTAGAAATGATAAAGACATAAATATAAAATCCAGTAGGAAGTAAAGTGTTTCCATTGTAAGAGAATGAGACACTTCAAAAGGATTTTCCTAAAAAGATAGGTTGTTTCAACAAGAAATGTAAACATTAAAGTATTGTTTACTATTAATGAAATCTTGGTGAAATGTCTATTAATACTTGGTGGTTGAAAGTAGATGCATTAAGTATAGCGCATCTAATAACACTTAGCTTTTGGGTTAATACACATAGATATATGTGGCACTTTTTGGTACTCTTTCATGATAAGTAATTCATTACTTTTATTGTTGATTATTCACGATATAAGTATACATATCAACTGCATGAAAGTCTAAGTTTGTGGATGTCGTACATATATTCTTTGATGAGTTAGAAAGGCAGTTAGATAAAAGTGGTTAATGTAGTGAGATCTGATAGATGTGGTGAATTTACGGAAAATTCAATGAAAGTGGATGTTGTCTTGATATGGTCCATTTGAAAGAGTATGTGAAAGTAGATGCATTTGTGAACAATACACTATACTCGATATACCTCATCATAATAGTGTAGTTGAGAGGGGGAAGTGTATTGTAATAAAGATGGTTAGGAGCATATTAATAATTTATTTTTACCCCATGTGTTGTGGATATATACATTAAGAGTTGCAGTGTATATGCTAAACATGGTTCCTAGTAAGGCAGTTCCTAAAATCCTTTACGAACTATGGACGGGAAGGAAACCTAGTTTAAAGCATAAGTAGAATTAAAGTTATATAACCCACAAGAAAAGAAATTTGATTATAGGACTGTCAATGGATTTTTCATTGGCTATCGTGAGAAATCAAAGGGGTACACATTTTATTGTCCTAACCATAGTACAAGAATAGTTGATTCGGGTAATGCTAGGTTCATTGAAAAAGGTGAAACTAGTGGGAGTGTTGAAACACGAAAGGTGAACTTAATGAAGTTAAGGTTAAAATTTCTTCACTTGCAGTTCCACCTGAGGTAGTTGTTCCTGTTGTTGCATCAGAATTTAATGACACAATAGGACAACATAATATTGTGCCAGTCCCACAAGGTAAAGATACTGTCGTTCAACCTGTCACAATTCAAGTAGAAAATTGTAAACCACAAGTAACTTTAAAGCGATCTGAAAGGAAAAGAAGATCTGTCATATCAAATGACTATGTGGTTGCTGTTGAAAGTGAATGTGGCTTAAGCATTGATGAAGACCCGTTCTCATTCAAAAGACCATGAAAAGTAACAATTCTGGAAAAGGTTTGATGCCACAAAGATGTGATAATATCTATGGGTGATAATGAAGTTTGGTACTTAGTAGAGTTGCCTAATGGTTTCAAAACCATTGGTTACAAGTGGGTCTTTAAGACTAAATGCGACTTGAAAGGTAACTTAAAAGATACAAGGCTCATCTTGTTACTAAATGTTTCACCTATAAAAGATGGCATTAACAATAAAGAAACATGCTCTCCAGTTTCAAAGAAAGATTCTTTTAGAATTGTTTTTGGCTTTGGTGGCTCATTATGATCTTGAGTTTCACCAGATGGATACTTAACAATCCTTATGAATAGAGTGCTGGAGGTGGAAGTATAGATGGACCAACATGAAGGTTTCCAAGGTCACAAGAAAAGAAAATATGGTGTATAAGCTGAGAAAGTCAACATATAGACTGAAACAAGCTTCTAGACAATGGTATTTGAAGTTTAATGATACCGTTGCGTCATATGGTTTGTAGAGTTGATCGTTGATCGATGTATCTACACTAAGGTCAGTGGGAGCATATTTTTTATGTTAGTCATATATGTTGATGTAATTATGCTTGCTGCAAATAACCTAGACATATTACATAATGTAAAGTAGTATCTCTCTAAGACTTTGAACTGAAAGATATGAGTGAGGCATCTTATGTGGTCGGAATAGAATCTTTCGAGATAAATCACAAGGACTGCTGAGTTTGTATCATAAAGGATATATCAGTAAGATCTTAAAGAGATATATTTAAGAAAGAGCTCCGTAAGAATAGCTCCAATTCAGAAGGGGGAATTTTAGTAAGGATGAATTGGAGCATAAAGATATAGATAGATTTCCTTAGACATTAGTGGTTCGAGTTAGAACTATATCGGACATGTATTCAGCTTGATATCATTTTTGATATTGGAAAGTTGGGCCGATAATAAAAGTAGTTCTGAAATGAAGCACTGGAACGCTGCAAAGAAAGGTCCATTGGTACTTGCAAGGCACCAATGAGAACATGCTTACATAAAAGAGATTCAATTAGTTAAGGGTCATTGGATATTCAGATTCAGATTATGTCAAATGTGTTGATGGTAAAAATCAACTTTTGGCTATTGCTCCTATTAATTGAGGGAACAATAAGAAAGAAAGTGGACAACAGTATGTCATTGCTACTTCCACTATTAAGGCTGAATTGTGGTATGCTTTGAGGCCACAATTCAATAATAGTGACTGCAGAAATTTATCTCAGGCATTTTGGATTGTCGACATTAATTATAACCAAGTCGCTGAGAGTTTTTGGTGATTATTTCGCAGTTGTCTTCTTTTGAAAAGATGACAAGTATAGGAATGGTGCTAAGCACATTAAGTTAAAATACTTGTCTGTTAAAGAAGAAGTTAAGAAACATAGAGTGTCATTTGAGCGCATAAGAATGGATAATGATAGCGGACCCGCAAACTAAAGCTTTACCACCCAAGGCGTTCAATGGTCATTTAGAACGTATGGTATTATAGACAAAGCCTTGCTATTATAGTTATGGAATGCTCGTTAGGTTTTTGACACCTAGGAATTCAATTAAAGTTAAGTTTCTAATTTAGTAAATATGTTATCATTAAAGAATGTGTATACACTTAAGGTTCAAAGATAACATATGGTAAGATTTTGAGAATAAAAGTTATTCTCATGTAAAGATAATATAAAGTTAGAATTGGTTTGTGATACATGGAAGGGACTATGCCGGTTAAATGACATACAACCGCCATGATTCGATCAATTCTAATTTTGTAAAGATCAAGTGAACTTGATGTTAAAGTGCACGTTAAAGTTATTGAACCCTTAAATTGACACAAAGGTCAAGTGGGAGAATGTAAGAATATTTTATATTCTGTATGACCTATGTGTCTATTGGTTTAGTTATAAAGTTCACGTTCACATTAAAGTTATGAGTTCTAATATTAAAGATGATACTGTGATGGATCGGTTTCGATTAAAGACATTAGAATTCGGGTGTATTGATATACCCCCTCCTTTACCTTAATTTGTAAATGTCATTCCTCCTATGATTATAAAGATATAATATACATTTATGTATTTATATAGTTGGTGGTGGTTATGAGTGAAGGGGTGTGTTAGTTCATGACACCCCTTCTATTAATATATATAAGGGTATTGTTTTCTCCTTATTTGATGATAACAAAAACTCTAGTAAAACCACGTAATAGATAATCTGTGTTCCGCCAAAATTTGTGCTTTTTCTGTTTCTGTTTATTTTTTTAACAACTTTATGAAGTTATAAAAATCAAATTTTGAGATTAGCTTTATCTCACAAAGTACATCTTCTGGGTACAAGCTAGCCCAACTTCTTGAACAAATCTCAAAGACTTCCTCTTTCCAGACTTTAAACATGGCTGGATCAACGATTATGGACTGAATAACCCCCTTTTTCAATGCAATGAAACTACTGTTTTTTCTTGATTCATCATAAAGTTTTTTTTTGACATCCATAATAAAGTTGTTTATGAGGAATCAAAAGTATCTTTACAAAGAAAGATGAAAAACGTTGGAAGAAGAAGTATTTTGTTGATTTTTGCCAACAAAATTAAAAAATAAATATAAACAAGTTTAAAAGATGTGTAAAGAATATTTACTAACCGTTTTTAGCTAGATTTTTAGATATTAGATATTTATTTAGGAGAAATCACATTCTATCATCGATATAAAATAGATGACATCGTATAGATAGTATACCAAAAAATTATATGAAACACTCTATGGAAGAATGTGTCTTCTGGAAAATAGATATATGTCTTATATTTAGGCCTTTTGATCTTTTCGATTTACCGAACATAGAAAGAATGGAAGATTGTTTATTCTACCTCAGTAGATGAAAATGTATTAGGTATATTAAGTATTCTATATCTATTAGATCATTGTGTTTTAAGTAGATTGCAAATTCTAAGTTACCGTAGATGGTAGATTATGTTTATTATATTTTAGCCTATTTTGAAATTAGTATTCCAATAATAATTTCGACACAGAAATATTTTTTATAAATGCACATGCATGTTAATATCATGTTTTCTATTTTTCCTTATTTTTTTGCTTTATAAACATATTGATAAGGATTTTTATAAACAAAAAGGGTACTAAAAGTCCAAAAGTGTAAAATTGGTTTTGTTCTAAGAGGTCAATAGAAGAGTTTAGTTGTTCTTTTTTGGCAAAATTCGCTTTTTTAGAAATATGAGGAGAACTAACAAACATATAACTCGACAGGATGATGAATGAAAGAAAAACACAACTTTTTATTGTTTTATGTTTTTTGAAAGAAATAAACAACAAAATGCAACAAATGATAAACGATTTCTTTATTTTTTAATTTTTATGGGCTTATGAAATAGGAAAACAAAATAGATGCAACAAGAACAGAATGATTTTTTTTATAAGTTTATGCAAAACAAAACTGAATGAAAATAAGAGATAAAACAACGACTTTCATAGTTTTTTATATATGAATACAAAACAAATGAAACAAAGAAGCGATTGCAAATATAAAGAGACAAGGATAGATGCAACCTGATGCTTAAGGAGCTTCAGCTATGATACCAGAAACGATGTAAGCCTAAGCTGTCAAAAGATCACAAATCTCTTGGATGAAAGTGATGGACGATCCAACAAGAGGGATGGTTTGTACAAGCGATCTAATCAACATTAAAACCGGTTGGAAGGAAGAGTTGATGATGATACTGGATAGAATATTTTGATGACTGATTCAACAATCAAACACGAAGTAGGATGCCTGATTCCAAAAGCAGACTAACTCGCCAATCACCTAGACTAGTGAATCCACACAAGGCTTGATGATCAAGATAACTCAAAGACACAAACACTTTGAAGAAAAGGAAATGAAAAGTTTTATTAATTCTTGGGTTAAAGATTCTTTTCTTTAAAGTGAGGGTTCTAATGAGCTTATATAGGCTCAGTAAAAGGATTTAGAAAGCTAAGAAAAACAGAATTAGGTGGAATAAAATAAAAACTAGCCGTTAGGATTAATGAAACAATCTCGACCAAAATGGGAATTGTGATGAAATGCTTGTATCTGGAAAACTCTGGGAAATCCTAGGAGAGTTTGGAAGCTTTAGGTTGATGGAAAAAAATTGCCAAAACATTTGTAATCAAGGAGAGAAGTAGCTGTTGGGTTTCATTGAAAATCGGTTCCAGGAATGGTAAGTCCTAATGTTGAAGAATCTTCTTAATCCCATAAGGTCTGGTGTATGGTATCAACTCTCCAAGTATCCTTAGATGTAATGAATGATCTCCTGGTTTCCACACGTGAGTTTGAGTTGCACACTCCTTAACCAAAGAATAACTTTCCTTACATAGAACCAGTTTGGATGTTGTGTAGATGTTCTGACTTCTAAATGGCATATCTCCGAAACCATTAATTTTTTTGGTATGAAACAGTTCACCGCGTGCTCTGGTTGAGTACAGAATCTAGAGTAACTGATTTCAGGGCTAGCATCCTCATGGTTGCTGAGATATCCTTCTTTGAGTGCACCTTTGTCGCTGCTGGTTCCAATGTAGCTTATATGGTTGATATTATGAGTTGGTGGTCCAGATACTGACGCGTGGTCCTCACTAGAAGGTGTTTGTATTAGCTGTATTCTCCAGTGGGGATTGCCTATGTACCGTTCAGTGAGGGATCAAGAGATTCACAGTTCATATATTTGGAGGCAAGTAGCCTAAGAAGGCGCATAGCCTAAGTGGCCGCATAGCCTTGTTAACGAGTGGCCTTGTGAGCATGTGGCTCTGTAGTTGATAGGAGTCATCTGGATGGCGCATGGTCGGACCAGATGATATACTAGTCAGTATTCTACAGTGAGCATGGTATGTCAATATGCTTCAGTGAGCATGGAGTATTCCTTCTGATGGGCTGGAGATCGTACCCAGAGCCAGTAGATAGAGTTGAAGACGTGCATATGTGAGCATAGAACTTGATGTGGTTGATAGTAATCACAGGGATTTTCCTTTCACAAACATCTTGATGAAGATGGTCTTCTAGGTGGTTTCTTGCCTTAGTGGATGTGAAATTAATGTTCTCTGTATATGAACGTGCTGACCTCCGCTCTTTAATTTTAGAAACCCCATATATATAATAGAAGTTGTGCTCATCTCTTAGAATTTGGAAATATTCATTATATCCTTAGATAATAGAATATTTCCCATTTTCTAAAGGGTGACCATATATTAGAATACTTCCTCTTTCTCTCAGATTTAGGAAGATTGGTTCTTGTCTAAGTTGGGTACCTTAGCTTTAAGGAAGATTTTCATGTATCCTAGGCAAGAGAAATCACTTAACATGGAAGCTAGAACCCGGATGCTGGAAGCTAGAAGTCGGAAGCTGAAGTCGGATCAGTAGATTGGCGTCTTGCATTATGGCCACAAGTTCCTTCTCGAATTGAGAATTGGACGTCGGCTTGCCTACCAAACATGATGTTAAAGCATAATCTATCAAACAGACTTGGTGGTAGTGCCTCAGTTCAAGGGCACATGGTGTAAAAAGGTTCATAGGCTGATGGGGGATCAATATCTTGGAAAATGAACAAGAATCCTTGGTTTGATATAGACACATGGCCTGGATCAAGTAGTATACTCATCGGTATGCCCCTTGGGCATGATGTCGTGGCATATACCAATGTAGATAGACTCAAAACATGCTTCAGTAGGCATGTGTTTGGTTTGAGTGATTGATGATCATGTTGATCCAATTGCAATGGTGCAAATGATAGAAGTCCTCCTATTTCACGCTATTTTGGGATTCTAGTAGCATGCACATTGGCGTCCTAATCATGGATTAGGAGGGGGAGATTCTGATCTGGAGAGATATGTGGTACGAAATCTTGTGGTGACTTCTTTTCTGATGAGAGTAACTTGATTACAGGTGGATCCACTGACATTGCTCGTTGAGGGATCACACAGAAGTGGAACATAAAGAAAGCCAATCTTGTAGAATCAGGTAGATGCTTGACGGCTAGACTATTTTATCGCATGCCATCAAAACGAGTATGTCAGAATCCCTTATCATAGAGGACGATGCTCATGCTTCTCTTCCTTCGCTCGTGCTGCTAGTTGACCGTGCTAGCCTCTACCTCTTTCTTCTACAATTTTTCATGTTTGAGACTTTCTATCTCGGTGCTGGCCTTGGTATGTCGTAGCTACACTTGTCCTTACATGAAAGCATGAATTCAACTTCTATTTCTTGAGGATTCTCTGGCTCTATGAATCATGTGGAGGAGTATATGGTTTGGGATCCATGAGTGCTGAGAAAGAGCATCTTGGCGAGACTAAGGATCAGGAGGTTAATAAGACCTGGAGGCCAAAACTGAGGATCCTCATGTTTGATTCTACTGGCCTTTCTTACGCCTCTTTTATCTCTTGTTATTAAGGTTGTGATCATTGTTGAGCTTGTAGAAGACGTGGTGGCCTTTGATCTAAGTCTTTGTGCTGGTTCCCCTTATTACGTTTATCATATTAATGGGGTCAAAAATGGTAATCTCGAAATCAAGGCCTAGGATTAACTTGGGAAAAAATGAGACATGTTCATTGTCTCCCTGCCCACAGGCGACGAGACCAGCCTCAAGTCTTGACAGCGTGCGGGTTAAGGTTTATATTAAAGCAAGCAATCTATCAAGTTAATCCTACAAACTACTCTTGCCAAGAGAGGTCTAACTTTAGTATTTAGGGATCGAATCCACAGAGAGAGAGGGCACACAATAGATTTCTGAGTTCAAAAAGTTAAGGAGGCAAGCTACAAATGGGAGGTTTGTATGAGGGTTTTATTTCAAAAAGAAAATTATCTAAATAAGTTAATTGATTCAAATGTGGAAAAGAAAGATCTAGGGTTTCAGGCAAGTGAATTATAATGGATATGATGCATGGAATCATGAATATGCAAGGACCTTAATCACAATCCGACCCCCTCTCTTTCCAACTTCGTATGCGAACAGAGGAGTCAAACGTCGATCAAAGGCTAAGGCCGAGTGTCGATCGATGGTTATCAGACAGCAAGTTTGTCCGCTAGGTTAATTAAACCAGCTCTCGCATATACCTAACAACCTAGCACAATGGAATTCATTCATGCACTAAACCTACGCTTGTTGTTGTCTATGTCCTAGGTTCAAGTTTCTAGTTAGCTACTCTAGAACACATGTATTAAACAATATTCCAAAGATAGACATCTCTTCATCCTAGCAATCCTATTTTTGGGTAATTCATCAATACCATAATGAACCCTAAATCTAACAAGAGAATTACTCAGACATAATCATAGAAATCATGATAAACTGAATAATAAAATACATAGAATAGATAATGGGGTTCCAATAAAATTCTTTAAAAGAGTTCAGATCTTCTCCCCAAAACTACTAAGAAAACTAAAAGCTGTAAATAAAACTTTGCAATGAAATCTCTGGCTCTTTGCCTAAACAATGACAAGACCTTTATAAACTAGGTCAAAACTCGTCCAGGGCCATTCTTGTAAATTGTCTTAACTTGGACTTGAAGTCGACCAATGACTTTGCGAGTAGACCGTTGATCGACACCAAGTGTGCACCGTTGATCGATTGTCAGGCTTGACATTGACTTTGACTTAGCTGATTGTGAAAACCTACTGGATATCTTCTCTAAATGCTCTACCAAGCTCCATTATCTCCATAATGCTCCAAAATGTACCTTGGCCTCAAAAGACTCTAAAATACAGTCTAGACATACATAGAAGACTCTAAATAGGGTCCAAAGGATAGTCTTAAACTGGTAAATAACAAGGTATATCAAATCCCCCAGACTTAACCTTTTGCTTGTCCTCAATTAAAACAAAGGTAGCCTGTGAAAGAAGTTTGAAAACAGGGACTCACATAATACATAAGAATAACTATCGCCCTACTATATCGCAAACACAGCGAATAATGCTAATCAAAGAGAAACTTTATGTCTTATCCTAGTACAGCAACCAAATACATTCAATCAGCAACTCAACAAATACTAATCTGACTCACTTACTGATCTCATTTCTTTGCATAAAATAAAGTGCATGCTTTACTTTGGGAGTATCGAACAAAAGACACATGGACTCAACTCCTGCAAACCTGCATGTATAGTTATAAAGCATTTCCTGATCCTTATATTCCCTCTTTTCTCTCAGGATCTTTTTAATCTCAAATTCAATGGACAATGATGTTGCTACAGTTCATCTTGCCATTTCATTTTGGATTTTTTTTTAATAAAAAGTTGTAGGTGAATAATGGGGTCATCGTTAATGTACATACCCCTTGCTTCCAACAATGCGTGATAATTCCTTTGAAATAGAATAATGGGGTCATCGGTAATGTACCTACCCCTCTGTATCTCAGGAAATCATCACAATCTTTTCTATTATAGATTCTGAAGAGAAAGAGAGAAAGGAAATAAGAAATAGCAGACTAGTACCTTACACACATGCAGAAGGAATCCGATACAATGTATACCAAGCCCCAAAGCAAGGAAAGTAGTCAATATTAGGTTGGTGATCATTTTTGGTTCCTTCAGACTTTCTTAGTAAGTGTGATTTAATGGAAGGATGATTCACTTTGGCTTCTCTAGTAATATCTGCAATCCACATGTCTAAGAATGGTGCTAAAGTATGGTTAATCAATATATAAGTTCTGATCATAATCCCCTTCTTGACTCTATAAAAACAATTTGAAAAACTTAATAGATAAAAGCTCAAAAATAGGTAAAAGCATCAACGAACCTCCCCCAGACTTGAATAACACTGTCCCTAGTGATATTTTGTCGGGATTGGTTAATAAAAACTAAAGCATAAGTAAAAAGTTGAGAGAAAGTAAAGGTTACCAAACTCTATAAGGAGTGTTAACCGATGGTGATTGGTGGGTGTTGACCTATGGTAAACCACTTATGCCGTTCACCGATGGTTAGGTAGTGGTGTCGACCGATGGTGGTTTCAAAGTTTTCTGCTCCTCCTTTGAAAACCTAAAGTAATTAAAAAAAACAATAATTAATAACTAGATAATGAAAAACCAAACTAAAACTTACAGCACAGTGGGTTGCTTCCCACTCAACGCTTGGTTATAGTCTTAAACTCGACGTTGTGACTTATGTACTAGGAAGGTAAGTCATAAAACCAATGTGGAAAGTAAGAATCCACATATTTGCTGCTCGTCCCAAACCATGCACTGATAAAACCTCTTACAGCCTCATCTGATCTGGCTTGCTAATTTTCCATCTTCCTCTGAGTAAAGGCTAATCTGCCCATCATGTCTTCAAGTGCTTGAACGCGTCCCGTCAGCATGTTAAGTCTGGCATATGTGGGCTCTGAAATATCTTCCAGACTCTAACTGATAATTTTCCTCATCAAGTCCTAAGAAAGGTAAACTCCATTAAGCTTGTATTGTAAGAGATCATCTGTTACTAGACTGCCAAGATGCTGCATTGTGACTGTCGACCGATGGAAAATTGTTGTCGTCAATTGATGCTGAGTTGACTGCCTTCCCCGATGTTTGAATTCTGAAGAGATTCCATGATCCATTGGCCATAGCTAGTATGTCTGCGATATCGTCCTTTTGCGAAACCTTCCATCCATTGCCCGTGCATATCCATCGGGTCTCTTATGATTTCAAACTCATCTGGTCTGAAGTAGACATAATCATCATGGCATCATGTTAGGTTGTCGTCGATCGACGGTATAGAGCCACCGTCGAGCGATGCTGCATTTCAGCTTCCATAGGAATCCCTGAAATTTCCAGTCTCTTCGAGTGCAAAGGCATGGTACTCGACTACCTCTTCTTCAAGGTAAGACTCATCATACTCATTGTTGTTAGGTTCTGGCATCCTCTCATGGTATTGCTGCCCTATGTAGACTATCTCTTCCTGATTGTCTTCGTCGTTATGATATGTGGCATACCCGTCGGCCGATGGTGGGTCGTTAGCGTCGATTGATGCCAAAAGGTGAGATCCATGCTGGTTCTGGTTGAAGGGACCATTGACTGATGCCAAGGGTTGGTTGTCGATTGGTGCTGTGTCTGCAGGGTCATCGTCTTGATCGTATTTGCAGAAGCATGTAGCAATCAAACCTGGATCATCCACCAATTCTATCTGAGTGGCCTTTTTCTTGACTTTAACAGGTTCATAGAAAATGTATTGATCAATCAAGGATAGATACAACATGTTTGTCTTCATGTCGCATATATCTCCCATTGTTGCCATGAAAGCTCTTCCAAGGAGTAATGATGAGTTCCAATCAATCTTTATATCCATCACATGGAAGTCTACTGGAACTAAGGCGTTGCGAATCTGCACTGGGACATCTCTGGCTATCCCTTCTGAATTCACTATGGAGCAATCCACAAAGGTGAATGAATCACTGGAAGGCTCCACTTTGAGGTTTAGCCTCTCTACCATCACTCTAGGCATGATGCTAACTGCTGATCCAAGACCGCAGAGGGCGTTAAGATACTCATGACCTTTGACAAACCATGGGATCCCAAATTTCCCACTATCACTTTTCCTCATGAGGGTAGTCCTCTGCTTCATCTTCTCTCTGAGGTCATTGAACATGCGCACGATGTCCTTTTCTGTTTCCTTGGATTCCCTCAAAAACATCCACAATCTATGAGTATAATATGCTTCATCAAATGGAGTCTAAAGAAATTTAAAAACTCTTTTGGCAAAACTATCCATCTCTTTGTTAGTTGCTTCTCTGCAATGATAATTGGGAATCTTTTGCTTCCTTCTAGAGTGTCTTTATGTTGTCATGGGATCAGGTGTATTGGCATTCTGTTCCTTTTTTTTCATCCTCGAAGGTCTGACAAATAAGATGGCACTTAGACTTGGTAACCGAATTGGTTCTGTTGTTGGGGGATGTTGATCGATGCTTTCTTCTCGCCGTTGATCGACCTTCGAAGATTCACATGAGGCAACTGATTCTGCAGGTTCCGTTGATCGACAGTCCGGCTCGGGTGTCGATCAATGGTCCGGATCGGGTGTCGATCGAAACCAATGCAAACTGCCAAAAGACATGCCACTTTCAGCACGAAAATCTCCTTCTTGCAGCTGTTGTCTCTTCACCTCTTGCCAAAAGTCTTCATCTTTTAATGCATTGACATGGTGCGTCTGACTAGCTTCTCCTTTCTCCTTAATCAAGGCCTCTTTTCTCTGAATGGCCTTACTTGTTTGGACCACTTGATTCTCCAACTTCTTGACATGAGTGTTGAAGTTCTCAATCTTGCTGTTGAGGTTGGTGTACAGCAAATATGTTGTTTGAAGTTCACAATCATCTGTTGTTGCTGCTCCAGTATCCTATCAACCATAGCTTCCAATTTGCTCTCTTGAGGCTTTTGCTACTGTGAATTCTGATTGTATTTACTCATGTTGCCACCATAGGAATTCATGTTGTAGCATGGATTTCTTGGTCTCTGATAATCGTTTCCACCAACAAAATTCACATCCTCTTCCTCGTCTTCTTCTTCCAATGCTTTCACTTCTTGCTTCTTGAGAAATTTCTGAACATTGTCCAACTTTTCCTTGACTTCATTTATCTTCTCCTTGCTCAAGGATGAAGCTGATTTCTTTCTCTCATAGTCAATGCTCTTGGTGCTATTGCTAGACGCCAAGTTCTCACTAAGCGTTGTTGCTTATTCTGGACTCCTAGTGTTGAACTTTCCTTCACTAGCTGTGTCTAAAGCCATCTGGTACTGTAGATCAATACCTATAAAGAAAGTGCTAAGTAGCTGCACTTCATTGAAACCGTGGTGTGGGCAGTCTCTTTGGGAGGACTTGAATCTGAACCAAGAGCTTCTCAATGATTCCCCAGGCTCTTGTATGAATGTAGTGATCCTGCTCCTAGAGTCTTTTGCTCGCGCATCATCAAAGAAATTGCCATGAATGCATTCTTGATGTTTGTCCAGGATGTCAGAGATCCTGGTGGTAGTTGCTTAAGCCAATGTGAAGCATCTCCAGCAGGTGCGTGCTTGAAGAGCTTGCAGAATAGACAGTCCTCAGGGACTCCATTAGCCTTAATAGCATAAACAAGGTCCTCAAATCGCTCCAAGTGACCCATAGGGTGCTCATGTCGCAGACCATGGTAGGGTGTCTGCGCAACAAGTGCGAAGAAGGATGGTTTGATCTCAAAATCATTCCTCTGGAAAGCTAGAGGACGAATAGCGGATATGTTAGCATAGAACTGGTCTAGACTATTGTACTCTGCCAGTGTTCATTGAGCAGCTTTGGCGGCAGCTTCAGGTTGAGCTACTGCAGCGTCTGCTTCTTGTTGAGGGATTACAGCTCCATGTTCGTCAATCCTCTGACATGTTTCATTACGTAGATGACCTTAAAAGTCATACATGCCTCCCCTCTCATCTCGACCCACAACGAAAGCCGCAACAATCTTCCGCGAGTTACTGTTGATCGATGTCGTGTGGGTATTGTCGATCGATGTTGATGTGTGAGTGTCGATCGGCGGTCGAGTGCTACTATCGATCGATGCTAGTCGCGTCTGTTTGCGGATGGAACGTTTGATTGCAATTTGAGAACAGTAATTCCTTGTTCGTTTTGCTTCTGGTACTGTTGGGCATGCACCTGAAAGACAAGAAAAAGAAATTATCAGTAACTTGCAATAAAAGAAAAACCCTAGACTAAACACTAGAAAATAAATCTAATGGTGATCCCTGCTCCCCGGCAACGGCGCCAAATTTGACAGTGTGCGGGTTAAGGTTTATATTAAGGCAATCAATCTATCAAATTAACCCTACGAACTACTTTTGCCAAGAGAGGTCTAATTGTAGTACTTAGTAAACGAATCCACAGAGAGCGAGGGCACACAATAGATTTTTGAGTTCTAAACGTTAAGCTAGGCAAGCTATAAATAAGAGGTTTGTATGAGGGTTTTATTCCAATAAGGAAATTATCTAAATAAGTTAGCTTATTGAAATATGGAAAAGATAGATCTAGGGTTTCAGGCAAGTGAATTATAATGGATAGGATGCAGGGAATTATGAATATGCAAGGACCTTAATCACAATCCGACCCCCCCCCTTTTTCCAACTCTTATATGAAAACAGAGGAGTCGATCATCGATCGACTGCTAAGGCCAAGTGTCGATCGATGGTTATCGGACAGGAAGTTCGTTCGCTAGGTTAATTAAACCAGCTCTCGCATGTATCTAACAATCTAGCTCAATGGAATTAATTCACGCATAGAATCTACTCTCATAGTTGTCTATGTCCTAGGTTTAGATTTCTAGTTTGCTACTCTAGAACACAAGCATTAAACACAATTCCAAAGATGGATATTTCTTCATCTTACCAATCCTATTTTTGGGCTAATTCATCAATACCATAATGAACCATAAATCTAACAAGAGAAGTACTTAGACATAATCATAGAAAGCATGATAAACATAATAATTAAATGCATAGAATAGATAATGGGGTTCTAATACTAATATCTGAAGGAGTTCAGTTCTTGTTCCCAAAACTACTAAGAAAACTAAAAGCTGTAAATAACTTTCCTAAGAAATATATGTCTCTTTCCCTAAACAATGGCAAGACCTTTATAAACTAGGTTGACGTGCGTCTTTTTGTTGTTTTAGCAGGGTATAAATATCCTAAACAAATCACTATCAAATTAACACTAGTCTTTAACACATCAAATAATACTCTTGCCAAAGAGATCATGTGTTGTACTTATGGATCGAATCCACAGAGAGCAATGGCACACAATAGATTTCTTATTCCTAAAGATTAAGCTAGGTGAATATATATGCAGTTTGGCAAACAATTAGTAAACGAAATATTCATTTTCAAGAAGTAGAGATGCAGTATGGAAATATGCTAATAATGCAAATATGGAAATAATGCAAATATAGAAATATACTAATAAACTAACTTGATGAAAATGTTAATATGCTAGATCTAGTGTTTCAAGCTTAATGGATTATCATGGATAGGAAGCATAGATATGTAAATATACTAGAACTCAAATATTAACTATTCTGACCCTTTTGACTCCAACTCTCGTATGCGAGAAAAAGCAAAGACCATCGACGACGGCGAAGGCCTGATGTCGATCGACGGTGAAATCAGAAGGAAATGTGAACGAGATTCGATAAGTTCACCATACTTGAGAGACCAGCTTTCACATGCTCCTAATAGCCTAATTCAATGTGGTATGTTCTGGCACAGAACCTACTCTCGTAGTCGTCTATGTCCTACTTTCGAAATCCTAGTTAGCTACTCTAGAATGCGAGCATTAAGCACAAATCAATAGATGAATATTGACTTAGCTAGTAATCCTACTTTTTGGCTAATCCATGATTGTTATCATACAATCATAAACCTAGTTGATGACTACTCATACATAATCAAAGAAAGAATAATTATCTGAATAGAATGCATAGATAAAATATTGGGGTTCCAATACAAATCTCCCTAAGGAGTTATGAATTTTCTCCCCTAAATTCCTAAAATTATAAAGCTATGTGTGTTGTGTCAAGCATTGCCTAAGCTTGTACTTGCACATGCACACACTGGCACACTAGCATACTCTCTGCATGCTCTCAATACATGAACATAAATATAAAAACCATAAAATCTAGGTCAAAACTCGTCAAGGGTATTCTTGTCTTTTGTCTTTTGAACTTAGGCTTTTCAGGCTGTCTGTGAGTTGGGCGACGATCGATGGCAAGTGTGCAACATCGATCGACCTTGGTCTTTCATCATCGGTCGACTCCAATGTTGTGTTGTCAATCGACGACAGGCTTGAACTGTGAGTCCTCCAATAGTCAGCTACGGATTCTTTTCCTCTAAATGCTCCAAAAGCTCCAAGCATCTCCATTTATCTCCAAAACGTCCTTGGGCCTGTAAATATTCTAAAACATATTCCAGACACAAATAATAGAGCCTCGAACATGGCCTAAAACTGGTAACATGACATAAACCCCATACTTAACATTTTGCTTGTCCTCAAGCAAACTAAACCTGTGAAAGAGGTTTGAAAAGCAGAGACTCACATAATGTCTAAGTATAACTGTTACCTTACTCTGTTGCAACCACATCCTAACAAGTCAATCATAGAGAAACTTTATATACTCTATCCTAGTATAGCAACTAAATCCAGTCTACCAGCAACTTAGCAAATAATAGTCTGACTCACCCCTCTACTGATTTCATTTCTTTGCATAAAATAAAGTGTAGGCTTTACCTTGGGAGTATCGATCAAAAGACACATGGACTCTACGTCTGCAAGTATTTGAACAACTAAGCACAAATTCTTCTCTGATTCCTTTCTCCCCCCCCCTTTCTCGCTGAATTTTTCTAGATCTCAAACTCAATTGACAATGATGCTGATGCAGTCCATCTTGCTATCTTATTTTTTATTTTCCTCTTCTTTTTCTTTTCTTTTCGTTCTCTTTCTCTTTTTCTTTTTCTTTTTCTTTTCTTTTTCTTTTTTTTTCTTTTTCTTGTCTTTTCTTTTTCTTGTCTTTTCTTTTGCTTTTTAGGCAAAGTTGTAGGCGAATAGTGGGGTCATTGGTAATGTACATACTCCTCGCTTCCAACGATGTGTGATCGTTCCTCCCAAATAGAATAATGGGGTCATAGGTAATTTACCTACCCTTCTACATCTCAGGAAGTTATCTCAATCTTTTAAGTTATTAGGTAGATGCTGAAGAGAAAGAGAGAAGGGAACCAAAGGTGCAATGACTTGTACCTACATACTTGCAGAAGGAATCCGATCCAGTGTATACCAAGCCCCAAAACAAGCAGATAATGTCAGGATTAGTGTTGGAAATCAGCTGCGATTCCTTCAAACTTTCTAAGCAAGTGTGATATAGTGGCATGATAATCCACTTTGGTATCTCTAGTAATCTCTGCAACAACCTTCTAAGAATGGTGCTAAAGTGTGGTTAGTCAATGATAAATATTGATCATAGTCCCCTTCTTCACTAAATAAAACATTTTGAAAAACTTATATTTATATAGCAAATAAAATGCAAAACAACTTAAATAGCATTAGCGAACCTCCCCCAGACTTAAATTACATTGTCCTTAGTGTAATCCTCCCCGGATTAGTTAGGAAAAATTAAATCATAAGTAAATAGATAGGTAGAGAACCTCAATACCAAACTCTAGGAAGAGTATCGATCGATGGTAGGCATGTGTGGTCGATCTATGGTCGCGATCTAGTGTCGACTGATGGTGCCTCTATGGTGTCTATCGATGGTGAATTAAATAGTCTAAATAAAACAAAGTAAAACTTGAAATAAGTATAAGTAAAAATAAAATAAAAGGTTACTAAATAGTGGGTTGCCTCCAACTCAGCGCTTAGTTATAATCTTTAGCTCGACGTTGTGAACTCTCTGACTAGTAGGAAGTTGGATCAACATTTGGAAAATAAGTGTCTACATCTTCTTTTCTCTTCTGAAACCATGTGCTAAAGAAGTTCCTCAATGCCTCATCTTTTGTGGTTTTCTCATTCCTTGTAACTTTTCTGAAAAAAGGCCACTGAATACATTCTTGTTTCTAGTTTCTCAATACTTCGTTGTAACATCCTAAGTTTAGCAGTTGTAGTCTTTGATAAATCCTCCAATTGCTAAGAAATATCTTCCTTCATCAGGCATTGAGAAAATGCAATCTCATCGAACCTATCTTCTAATTCCACTTCTGCTGCTGTCTTTTGTCCATGTTCATCAGAGTTTGTCGATGCGTTGATGATGCCATCGATCGATGCTCGCTTTTCTGGCCCAATCACATGTTGTCTCTAAAAAGTATATAGCTCTTGCTTCATCTCATCCATGCATGCAGTCAAACCGGTAAAACAAGTGTTTATAGGATAGTAGACATCATCCAACCTCTTGTAAAAATCACCTAGTGACATATCTTGAGTTTTGTAGATCGCATTCACAATATCATAAATCTTTTCTCTGTTGTATGTCTTTTGATCCTTCTTAGACATAGTGATCCTTACTGCATGTTCTGGTAAACATATGTAGCTCTGCTCAAATATATTAGCTCTCTCTAGAACTTCTCTAATGTCTTCAGCTTGCACATTCACTACCCTTCCATTTGTAGATCATGCATTACCATTCTCATCTCTGTAGATGCCATACTCATCTTTCTTTTCCCAGTGGAAAAGTTTGTTGCCTTCAGTATCAAAGGCTCTTAAACCTTGCTCATAATGCAAATCGATCGATATCTGGATGGATGTGTCGATCAATGGTGGCTTGACAGTGTTTGGATTAGTATGAGTCGGCTCGTGTCTCTGTGCCTCAATATCGATCGATGCAGATTGGTAAGCGTCGATAAATGGCCTCTGCCACTGTCCAAATATATTATATGATCCATTAGCCAGAATAAGGGAATCTGCTACATTTTCCTTGGACAAATGTAGGAGTCTACCATCACGAGCACGTGCATGTCCCTCTGGGTCTCTGAAAATACCAAACTCATCTTGTCTAAGGTTACCAATATTTGTCTCTTCTCCTCCATGTTGGTGTTCTGGTTCGCGTCTGATGTCATTTGAAGGCCATGAGTAGCATGTGATTAATGCGTGATTATCCACTCTCGCGTTCATCACCCAACCAGTTTCCTCTGATGCCAGGCCGCAACATTCAATTTTCTCTTCCTTTTCGTAATCTTCATTGTATCCATCGCATACTGGACGCGTGTCGATCGACGGTGTATGGTGACTGTCAATCGATGCTCGATAACCATATTGTTGCGTGAAATGGTTTCCATCTCCATTAGCCATGGCAAGAATGTCTGAAATATCTTCTCTCGTAACATTAAGTAGTCTACCATCCATAGCTCTTGCGTGACCGTCTGGATCTCTCATAATACTGAACCCATCAGGTGTAAATAACCATATTCCTTCTCCCGTTCTACAGTTGAATCTACTTCGGTTGCTGCTTCGTGGTCAGTATTGATTGATGGCATAGTGGTGCCGTCGATCGATGTTGAATTCCCGATTTGATGGCAAATATGAAAAACACCAGCCTCTTCCATAGCGATACCATGGTACTCGATCATCTCTTTCTCTCTTTAGTCTTCGTCGTACTCGGGGTGGGTTGTGTTGTAATCACCATCTGTGTGGTAGGTGTTGATTTGTTGTGAAGTGTGAGTGTCGATTGATAACAAAGGGTAGGCGTCGACCGATTGCTGAACTGCAAGCGTGTCGATCGATAGTCTGGGCTGGGTATTGATCGATGCTCCATCCTTTGACTCGTCATCAAAGCCATAATCGCAGAAACATGTGGCCACAAGTTCTGCATTATCACACAAGTCAATTAGAGTAGCCTTGTTTTTATTCTTGATAGGTTCATAGAAAATATTATGATAAATTAGAGATAAATATAACATGTTTAACTTTATATCGCAGATAGCTCCCACAGTAGCCATGAATGCTTTTCCAAGTAATAGTGAAGAGTTTCAATATATCCTAATGTCCTTCACATGGAAGTCTACTGGTACTAAGGTGTTGTTGATCTGCACTGGAATATCTCTTACCATCCCTCCTGAGTTCACTTTTGAGCAGTCTACAAATGTGAAATAATCATAGGAGGGTTCCACTTTCAGGTTCAGATCCTCTACCATAGTTATTGGCATAATGCTCATTGATGATCCAGTACCACAGAGGGCATTAGGGTATTTGTTGCCCTTGATAAAGCATGGGATCACAAACTTCCCAGGATCACTCTTCTTCTTCAGACAAGTTCTCTATTTCATCTTTTCTATGAGATGATTGAATATGACTTCTATATCATCGTTTGTCACCCTTGTTTCCCTAAAAAAAACATCCAAAACATGTGAGTATAATAAACTTCATCAAAAGGAGTATCTAAAGGAATTTTTAGGATTCTTTTGGTAAAGTTATCCATCTCTTTTTCATTTGCTTCTCTGCGTAGATGTCTGGGGATCTTTTGCTTCCTCTTGGAGTGTCCCTCATATTCTCTATTAAATTAACCTTAGTCTTTAACACACAAATAATACTCTTGCCAAATGAGATCAGGTGTAGTAGTTAAGGATCGAATCCACAGAGAGCAATGACACACAATAGATTTCTTATTCCTGAAGATTAAGCTAGATGAATGAATATATATATATGTATGTTGGCAAACAATCAGTTAAGAAAATATTCCTTTTCAAAAATATAGATGCAATATGGAAATATGCTAATAATGCAAATATGGAAATAATGAAAATATGAAAATATACTAATAAACTAACTCGATGCAAATGTTAATATGATAGATCTATGGTTTCAAGCTTAATGGATTATAATGGATAGGAAACATAAATATGTAAATATACTAGAACTCAAGTATTAACTATTCTGACCCTTTTGACTCCAACTCTCTTATGCGAGCAAAAGCAAAGACCATAGATCGACGACAAAGGCCTGATGTCGATCGACGGTGAAATCAGAAGGAAGTGTGAATGAGATTTGATAAGTCCACCAGACTTGTTAGACCAGCTCTCGCATGCGCCTTACAGCCTAGTTCAATGTGGTATGTTCTGGCACAAAACCTACTCTCGTAGTCGTCCATGTCCTACTTTTGAGATCCTAGTTAGCTACTCTAGAATGCAAGCATTAAGCACAACTCAGTTTATGGATATTGACTTAGCTAGCAATCCTACTTTTGGGATAAGCCATGATTGCTATCATACAACCCTAAACCTAGTTGATGACTACTCAGACATAATCAAAGAAAGAATAATAATCTGAATAGAATGCATAGATAAAATATTGGGGTTCCAATACAGATCTTTCTAAGGAGTTAAGAATCTTCTCCCTTAAAATCCTAAAACTTTAAAGCTATGTGTGTTGTGTCGAGCCTTGCCTAAGTTTGTACTTGCACTTTCCCACACTAGCACACTCTCTGCATGCTCTCAATACATGAATATAATTATAAAAACCCTAAAATATAGGTCAAAACTTGTCCAGGGTATTCTTGTCTTTTGTCTTCTAAACTTGGGCTTTTAGTCGGTTGTATGCGAGTTGGGCGACGATCGATGGCAAGTCTGCAACATTGATCGACCTTGGTCTTTCATCATCGGTCGACTCCAAGGCTGTGTCGTCGATCGACGACAAGCTTGTACTTTGACTCCTCCAATAGTCGGCTACAGATTCTTTTCCTCTAAATGCTCCAAAAGCTCCAAGTATCTCCATTTATCTCCAAAACTTCCCTGGACCTGTAAAAACTCTAAAACATATCCATGATACATATAATAGACCCTAAATAGAGCCTAGAACATGGCCTAAAACTGGTAGTAAATAGGCTATATCATAGGTCAAAACTCATCCAAAGCCCGACTACTGATGTGCTCTCAAATTAACCTTATGGGTAACTTACTCTCTCAAATAAGAGGTTTTACTATAGTAATTAGGGTTCAAATCCACAGAGACTCTAAAATTAAACAATAGATTTATTGTTTTCCATTACAATAGTTATAAAGCAGTAAATAATGATTTTGAATGTAGGTTTAGTTTATTAAGATTGATGGGAAATAATTAGACTTAAGGGAACTCTCATGTGGGATAGGAAATGCAGATTAACAGATTATTATTAGGGTTTTAATGAAATACCGTTCTCAAACTCAAACTTAAAGTTTAGACAAACAACTCTCGTGTTTCCTAACATAGTGTCGATCAATGGCCACTACGTGGTGTCGATCAATGGCCACTACGTGGTGTCGATCGACGCTACTTCTAGACTGATTCGGTTATGTAGTTTGATAAGTTCTCTAAATTTCTAATTCAACTCTCGTATGTAATTAGTAGTTTTGATCACCTAAGTTACAGTTCAGGTATAGCCAAGCTCTCGCTTATGCTAATAAATCCTAGGATCTAAGGTTAAGGTGATGAGTCTTAAATTTAGCAAAGAATAACCAGATGAAGAACTAATTAAATTACCATAACAATGTTATATGATCAGCAAACCATTTGTACATTTTAAGAACCCTTAATGTAACAATACAATTACTTATATATGAAATAAAGAACATGATGGAAGTCTAAATAAATTGCATAAATGAAAATAAGATAGAGTAAGGAAATAAGGAGTTCAAGATCTTCTCTGTAAAGGTGATGAGATCTCTCTCTCTCCAATCCTAAGCTCTCTCTCTCTCTCTCTCTCTCTCTCTCTCTCTCTCTCTCTCTCTAATGGTGTGAAAGCAGCTCAATAGATGCAACAAGATGTTCCAACTATGGTTACAAAACTGTTAAGAAACCTAATAAGTAGTCTAATATTCGGCCAGAGACTGGTCTTGCAATATAGGGAACTTTTGGGTAAAACTTGTAAATTCCTCAAATCATTATTAAAATCGCGGAACTATGGACCGTCGATCGACACCCATGGCGTAATGTCGATCGATTCTCAATGTAAAATCTGACTCCAACTTCGGGTTTTCAGCAGAATATTCTTCAATACTTCAAAATAATCCAAAAGCTCCAATTGCTTACAATGAGTACCTAGACCTGAAAATACTCTAAAATACCAAATGCATATAGAAGACTCTAAACACACACACACACACACATATATATATATATATATATAATGGGTGAAAATAGGTAAAAACAATGACATTTTAAATCCTCCAGACTTATCATTTGCTTGCCCTCAAGGAAAACATAGAATATATGAGTGAGACGTTTGAAAATACAAGGGATTTATATACTCCTAAAACATTGTCATATCACCTCTATTTCTGTTACAACTACATCCAAAATATTTCCATGTAATTTGCTTAGCTAATCAATTTTCCTTACCACGGCTTTACCAGAAGAAATCTAACATACCCCTCTACTATTCTCACTTGCTTACATAATATAAAGTGCCAGTTTTATCCAGGAATATCGATCAGAAGACGCATGAATTCTTACTTCAGCAAATGTCTCAACCACAACCAGTCTTTTCCAATCATTTTCCTCTCTCTTCTTTCTTCTCTAGATCTTTTTGTATCTCAAATCCAGTGAACATTGATGCTGATGCAGACAATCATATTGTCCTCTTCTTTTCATTTTTTTTGACAGTGTATGTGAAAGTTGGGTCATCGATAATGTACATACCCCTCGTTTCCACAATGTGTAATCATTCCTTTGAATTAGAATAGTGGGTCCATCGGTAATGTACCTACCCCTATGCATCTTAGGAAATCATATGAATCATTTTTTTTTGCTGAAGAAAGGTGTGAAGAGGATTGGAAGTACAAGATTTGTATCTTTCAAAATTACAAGAGGAATTTGATCCAATGTATGTCAGGCCCCAAAAGAAGAAAAAATAGTTGATTTGGTTGGAGGCTAGCTTTGGTTTCTTCAGATGTTCCTAGTAAGTGTGGGTATTACATGACAATTGATCTACTTAGCTGTTCCATTAAATTCCTCATAGTGGTGCTAGGAAGTGGTAAAACAAATAGTTCCAAAAACGGTTAATCCCTAACAAACTATTTTTTCACTCAATAATTTTTTTTTTGAAAAGCATTAGTAGATAAAAACCAAATACCAAAATAAATAAAATAAGATGTTAGTAATACCTAACCCAAATTTAAATAACATTGTCCCCGTGTTTAATCAGTCTGAGATTGGCGAATTAAATAAATTGGAACGGAAAATAGTCCGCTGGTTGTGTTTAGGAACTCGTACCTCTCTGTTACAAACAGTGTCAATTGATGGTCTTGTAATGGCGTTGACTGAGGGTGTAGATCGTGTCCACGTAATCACTTTTAAAACGGTATAAATATATTATAATTATTTATTATTTATTTTTTAAATCCTAATGTAGATATTTACAAGTGGGTTGCCTCCCACTTAGCGCTTGTTTAAGGTCGTTAGCTTGACAGAAAGGGTTTTAACAGTCTGGTGTTAGCAGCTCTAGACGTACGGTCTGAGAGCGTGGTATTTCTGCTTTTGCTCAATAGTGTTTTACCCTTTGTCTTTTCACCGTGAAATCTTTGCCTTTTGATTTAATCAAAACGATCGCTCCATACGGCGTAACTTCTTTTACATTGAAGGGTCCTGACCAACGAGAACACATTTTTCTAGGGAATAACGTTAAACGAGAGTTGTACAAAAGTACATGGTCGTTAGGTTCGAAATGCCTAGAAATGATCTTTTTCTCGTGATAGGCTTTCGTTCTCTCTTTGTACAACTTGGAATCTTCATAAGCGTGATACATAATTTCATCTAACTCGTTAAGTTGTATTAGTCTTCTTTCTGCAGCAGGTTTGCTATCAAAATTTATCATCTTAACTGCCCATGCTGCTTTGTGTGCTAATTATACCAGGAGATGGCATGCTTTCCCATAGAATAGGCGAAATGGAGTGGTCCCTAGTGGCGTTTTGAATGCTGTTCGGTAAGCCCAAAGTGCATCATCCAGTTTTGTGGACCAATCTTTTCGGGTTATCTTACCGTCTTTTCTAAAATATCTTTGATCTGACGGTTGGATACTTCTACTTGTCTGTTGGTTTGAGGTTGATAGGGTGTAGTTACTAGATGGTGAAATCCATGTTTCTAGGTAGTTTTCCAAACACATTGTTAATAAAGTGGGTACCTCCGTCACTTCCAACTATTCACGAAACTCCAAATTTGGGAAAGATTATGCTTTTAAAGAGTTCAACCACTACGACAGCATCATTTTTGGAAGTTTCTATGCTACGATCCATTTGGATACATAATCTACAGCAATTAGGATGTAATTGTTTCCGTGAGAAGAAGGGAAAAGGCCCCTAAAATTGATGCCCTAGCAATCAAACACTTCGACTTCAAGTATGTAAGCTTTAGCATCTCAAAACATGGTTTGCCACCATATGACTGCCTGAATTATCTTTGATACAGTTTGAAACTGGAAAAATGCCCTGCGTAATCTGATTCATGGCAGTGATTTAGGATATCTAGAACTTCGATTTCAGAAACACATCATATGTATATGCCATCAGAACAATATTTATAGAGGTAAGGTTCTTCCCAATTATATCTTCGGATTCTCTCAGAAATTTCTTTTTGTGATACCCATTAAAGACTTATGGTTCTACGCCAGCCGCTAGATATATTACTACACCTGCGTACCAAGGTGTTCTAGTGGTGTGTATGTACACACCACCGACTAAAACTTCTACATTTGGGAGAATCTTGAATGAACACCAAAGGGTTACAAGTGAAACCTATTTTGATCTGAATAATGACTTAGTTGTCCTCCTCATCTGAGGTGTCGATCGATGTTTCCTCAGATAATAAACGCACATTACCGATAAAAGTATATTATGTTTGTCAGACGTTCTCTGTAGGTAAGAAATCATCGATAGAGATTTCGTCTTTGACTCTTATTCGCGATAGGTGATCTGCAACTCCATTTTCTACTCATTTCTTTTCCTTGACTTATGTGTCGAATTCTTGTAGCAGTAGAATCCATGTTAAAAGTCTAGGTTTCAAATCTTTCTTCTGCATTAAGTATTTCAAGGCAGCGTGGTCGGTGTAGACAACTACTTTTTGAACCGACTAGATAGGAACAAAAAAATTTGAAAGCGAACACCACACCTAGTAACTTCTTTTTCGTTGTTGCATAATTGCGTTGTGCATCATCGAGTGTTCTTACTAGCGTAGTATATAGCGTCCAACTTTTAGTCCTTTTTCTGCTCAAGTATTGCGCCTACAGTGGGGCTCAATATGGGGCTTTCTTAATCGAAGCAATTATGAGGGATGATTTGATTTCTTCGAAAGCTTTAAGACATTAAGGTATGAATTCAAATTTCACTTCTTTACATAGGAGTGTGGTGAGACATGTTTACTTGATAAAAGACATACATGTGGATACCCACACTTCGCAAAACACCATAGTTAACGATTGTCGGGTGTATTCATTGAAGTTTGTCGAGTTTCTAGCTCTTGGTGTAACTTTTGGTGTTATCAGATGAACCTTTTGTTTTTTATTTGACTTATAGTATGTTTATTTTGTATTTGACTTATGCTACGTTTATATAACTCAGTCATAACGTTTATATAACTCAGCCGTGTCATTTATATAACTGGACCATACCTCAAACATACCCAAAAATCAGAAATTGAAATTGAAGTACTTAAAAAGTTATATTAAATCTCCTATTATCAATATCAAGTGAATATAAATCAATTGAATATGTGTACTTTCCTGAATTTCCAAGTTGAGACTCTAATTTGATCTTGAGATATATTTTCTCTTACAATTACTTAAAACCATATATTTGTGTACTTTCTTTAATTTCCAAGTTAAAACTCTAACTTGATATTGACATCCTTTCTTGACTTATAATGTGGGTAACTTCTTATATTTTCCAGTGGACACACTTAAGGACCTTAAACCCTAAATCTTATACCATAAACCCTATACCCTAAAATCATATCTGAATGATATAAGTTAGCCGTAACGTTCGTATAAGTCAGCCGTCATATGTAATTTTTATTGCGGAATTTCATATTTTGGGCGAGAACAAACCATTCCTTAAACTCTGAACACAATATTAAAATTTTAATATTTTCTTAAATCTAAAAGAATAAAAAAGAATAAAAACAATTTATATTATTTTTTTTCATGACCATTGATTGATTTTAATCTAAGGGTTCAAAATTATCTTTTTGTCTATCCTCACCCTTAATTTTCATTGGTTAATCTTTCTTTTTCGAAGATAACAATTTATGGCGATTGATTAAATAAAATCTAAAGGCCAAAAATCATTCTCTCATTTTCTTACTTTTTTGTTCAACTCTCTCCTTTTCTTACAACTTACGTGACTTAACTTATTCATCTCTCTCTTTCTGTTTGACTCTTTCTTTCTCTGCAAGACGATGAATTTGATGAGAGAGGTAGCATCAAGATGTCAAACTGCCATATATGACTCTGAAGGAGAGGAAGCTTCTTCTTTTAAAAACCACCATCGAAGACGATGACTACAGTAGATCTGTCTCAGATTTTTTATGAGATATATGATGTTTATGTGACTGATATGTCTCTTGATTTCTAATCTGTAGACTCATCTTTTTACTTTCTCTTTTCGTTTTTGGGTTCAAAATAAGTTGGATGATGAATCTTGAGCCTGATATACACTTTTTCAGTCGACTTGGTCCTTTTGATTCGTCGCATGTATTGTAGCCATAACTCAGACATAACGTATTCATAACACAACCATATTGTAAGCATAACTCAATTGTACTAAAAACATAACTCAACCTTTGATTATAACAAAGTCGTAATGTAACCATAACTCAGCCATAATGTATGTGTAACTCAGCCATAATGTATGTGTAACTCAGCCATAACGTATGCATAACTCAGCCGTAATTTGATTATAACTCAGTAGTATTGTAATCATAACTTTGCCGTAAAGTATGCATAACTCAGAGATAGTTTGATTATAACTCAGGAGTATTGTAATCATAACTCAGCAGTAAAGTATGCATAACTCAGCCGTAAAATATATATAACACAGTCTTAAGAATCCATTCATGTTGGCCATATCTCTTCTTAGGAGTTAGCATCGGTGAATATCCGTCTTGTGTTGGAGACTCACCGTATGAACTAAAGTTATCATCTTTAGATGACGCACTATATGAGTCGTCGAACATATCAAATCGGCTTTCAAATTCATCATCTTCTATGTCTTCTTCGCTTACTTCATCATCTCCGCCTACTTTGACTTTTTCTCTTTCCATTTTACTAGAGCAATCATTGAATAGTCTTTTACTCTTCTCTCTTACTCTGTCATTCCGAGTAATTTCTCTATTATTTTTCTCTGTAATCTCCACACGAGACGTAGCTGTTCGATTTTCCTTAGACTTTTAAAACTATCAACTTTTGAGTATTGGAGAGGTAAACAGGTTGAGGATCGTGCACCCTTTCTTTCAAAGCTTTATTCAAGAACAAGTAGCTCAGCTGAATCTAATGTCTCAACTCATTTAATCTATAATCATTGAATACCAACTTTGCGAGTTAGTCGTGTGTTGTTTCCTCATCTATATGCAGAAATCTACACCATTTACTGTCGATGTTGAATACATATTTGTTTTTCTTAACTTAGTTACCGGAAAAAAATAATTACCAGGCCTATAAGATCTCAGAGAAAGATGAATAATAAGATGAAGAAGATAGATAAAGAAGATCAAGAATGAAGAATAAGATACGGCGTCTGTTTGAACCAAAATCAGTGTTGTGTTTGAGGTTGACAGATTACGAAGGTCGGATTAGGAGAATTCTTCATGTTGAACTTGAACTGGATGGATGAAAGTAAAAGAAGGTTTAATGATTATAGTTGGGCCTGGTGAAGGGCTGCCTACATACCCTTTAAATAGGGATCAAGCCAATTGTAGTTCTAAAACGATGGGACACAAGTACCTAGATGAAGGCATGTGTTAAGGTGTTTCTCTCTCTAGAAAGTGTCTAAGAGTCCAAAAGATGGGAAAAGAGGATTCTTCTCCAATAGAGAGTGCCTCTTTATTTATAGAAGGATGAGGTCTAGGGTTTCTTAGTGACCTTCTTTTAAATGGGCTAAGTTCTTTTTCACATAGACCTTGTTAAGGGGCAAAGCCCATATCCAACAGTAAGCCCATCCAGTTCGTAGAGAGTAATGAAACTGTTCTCTACGAATTCTACGAAGAGGGTGTATGAGACAATGAACACAATGTCCTTTTTGGGTCCTAGTAAAAGTGATTATGAAGTGCATTTACTCGTTTTAACACATGCATAGAGAGCAATAGTTCGGAGAGTAAATTCGTTCCTGGAGAGTAAACTTGTTCCTGGAAGATTAACTCATGCATGGAGAGTAAACTCACGCATAGAGAGTAAACGCACACATGGAGATTAAACTCACACATGGAGAGTAAACGTGGGATTAGGAGAATTTTTCATGCTGAACTTGAACTGGATGGATGAAAGTAAAAGAGGGTTTAATGATTATAGTTGAACCTGGTGAAGGGCTACCTACGTACTCTTTAAATAGGGTTCAAGTCAATCGTAGTTCTACAATGATGGAACAAAAGTGCCTAGATGAAGGCATGTGTTAAGGTGTTTCTCTCTCTTGAAAGTGTTCTCTCTCTAGAAAGTGTCTAAGAGTCCAAAACATGGTTTTAGTGGGAAAAGAGGATTCTTCTCCAAAAGAGAGTGCCTCTTTATTTATAGAAGGATGAGGTCTAGGGTTTCTTAGTGACTTTCTTTTAAATAGGTTGAGTTCTTTGTCACATAGACCTTGTTGAGGGCAAAGCCAATATCAACAACATCTATAACTTAAACCCTAATTTTACTGTTGTAATGTTAGTAATGAAATAGCAAATATGAACTGCTGACATGGATGATGACATGGAAAATTGGTAGTCAACTGACAAACAAACAAATAACTCAATCTAAATAAATCAGCCATCCAGTATAACGTAAGTCACCCGAAACGTGAATACTACACCAAGTTCGATGAAATGAGTATTATTGAGTTGTAAAAATAAGGATACACATAAATTATACATATAAAACTAAGTTAGGATACATGTTTTATGCGGGATAAGCATTGTGTATACAAAGTATTATACAAATTGTGTTTATTTACTATTTATTTTTTGTTTCATATAAATTACAAAAGATTAAAAAAAAGAAATCTATATTAAATCATTAAAAGGAAAATTTGCCAAATATGATTCAAAATTTGATTTTAACCCCCGAAAGTATACTCAAACTTGAATCAAATGCAAAGGAAACCCAAAAGGTTAGTAAAATTACAACCAACTCCTTATGACCAAACTATAAACCAAAATTCATTTTTACGAATATAACCCCGTAAAGTCTTCTAAGGTTTTGTAAGTCTTCCGGGATTCTGTAAGTCTTAGGAAGACTTCGAGGAACTCTTCTCTAATACTAGATCTTAAAATCAATTTTTAAATTTTATAAAAATATTTTGATGTGGGAAAATTGAAATCATGTAATTATAAACCTTTGTAAATGATATAAATTAAGATCTAATAAAATTTAATTGTGACATATATGTGTTTAATTTTGTGTATATTAAACACTTTTAAAATTTATTTTGGTAACATATATTGTACTATTGTGACAGCCTGCGGTTTAAGGTATATAATTAAGCAGAAAATCTGTCTAATTAACCCTATAAACTACTCTTCCTAAGAGAAGTCAAATTGTAGTACTTATGGATCAAATCCACAGAGAGCGAGGGCACACAATAAATTTATGAGTGTTAAAAGGTTAAGTTAGGTAAGCTATAAATATGGGGTTTGTAATGAGTGTTTATTCCAAAAAGGAAATTTGCTAAATAAGTTGATTGATTCAAATAAGGAAAATATAGATCTATGGTTTCCCGGTAAGTGAATTATAATGAATAAGATGCAAAGGAATATGAAATATGCAAGACCGTAATCACAGTCCGACCCTCTCTCGTCCCAAATCTAGTATGCGAACAGAGGAGACGACCATTGACCGACGGCGAAAGCTTAGTGTCGATCGACAGTTATCAGACAGGTAGTGTGTCCGCTAGGTTAATTAAACCAGCTCTCGCATGTATCTAAAATCTAACTCAATGGAATCAATTCAGGCAAAGACCCTACTCTAGTAGTTGTCTATGTCCTAGGTCCAGGGTTCTAGTTAGCTACTTTAGAACACAAGCATTAAACACAATTCCAAAGATAAATATCTTTTCATCCTAGTAATCTTATTTTGGATTGATAAGAGAATTACTCAGACAGAGTCATAGAAAGCATGATAAACTAAATAATAGAATGCATAAAATAGATAATGGGGGTTCCAGTACAAATATCTAAAGGAGTTCAGATCTTCTCTCCAAAACTACTAAAAAACTCTAAACAATATTATGCTATGAAATATATGTCTTGCATTGTCTCTTTTGCCTAAACAATGACAAGACCTTATAAACTAGCTCAAAATTGTTCAAGGGCATTCTTGTAAATTATCTTGACTTGGGCTTGAAGTCGGTCAACTGCTATGCGAGTAGACCGTCGATCGACAGCAAGTGTGCACCGTCGATCAATGGTCATGCTTGACATTAACTCTGACTTAGCTGATTGTGAACAGGTATTGGATATCTTCTCTGAATGCTCTACCAATCTCCATTATCTTCATAATGCTCCAAAACGTACCTTGACCTGAAAAGACTCTAAAATACAATATAGATAAACATAGAAGATTCCAAATATGGTCCAAATGATAGTCTTAAACTGGTAAATAACAAGGTATATTAACTCCCTAGATTTAACCTTTTGTTTTTCCTCAAGGAAACAAAGGTAGCCTATGAAAGAGGTTTGAAAAGTGGGGTATCACATAATACATAAGAATGACTATCACCCTACTATATCACAACCACATGGAATAGTGCTAATCAAAGATAAACTTTATTTGCCTAATCCTAGTATAGGAACTAGATTCATTCTATCAACAACTCAACAAATACTAATCTGACTCACCCCTCTATTGATCTCATTTCTTATCTTACGGGTATCGATCAGAGGACACATGGACTCAACTCCTGCAAACATGCATGTATAGGTATAAAACCTTTCCTGATCCCTCACTTTTCTCTTTTCTTTCAGAATCTTTTAAATCTCAAATTCAATGGACAATGATGCTGCTACAGTCCATCTTGCCATCTTATTTTCGAAATTTTTTTTGAATAAAAAGTTGTAGGAGAATAATGGGGTCATCCGTAATGTACCTACCCCTCACTTCCAACAATGTGTGATTATTCCTTTGAATTAGAATAGTGGGGTCATCGGTAATGTACCTACTCCTCTGCATCTCAAGAAATCATCTCAATATTTTCTATTATAAATCCTGAAGAGAAAGAGAGAAAGGAAATCAGGATTAAAAGACTAGTACCTTACAGACTTGCAGAAGAAATTCGATCCAATGTATACCAAGCTCCAAAGCAAGCAATGTAGTCAGTATTAGGTTGGAGATCAGCTTTGGTTCCTTCATATTTTCTTAGTAAGCGTGATCTAATGGCATGATGATCCACTTTGGCATCTCTAGTACTTTCTCTAATCAACATGTCTAAGAATGGTGATAAAGTATGGTTAGTAAATAAATAAGTTCTAATAATAACCCTCTCTTGGCTCTATTAAAACTATTTGAAAAAATTTAATACGTAAAAGCTCAAAATAGATAAAAGCATCAGCGACATCCCCCAGACTTGAATGAAACTGTTCCCAGTGATATCTCGTCGGGTTAGGTTAATAAAACTAAAGCATAAGTAAGAGGTTGAGAGAAAGTCGAGGTTACCAAACTTCGTAAGGAGCGTCGACCGATGGTGGTTAGTGGGTGTCGCTGATGGTAAATCATCCAAGTCGTCGACCAATGATGAGGTTGTTGCGTTGACTGATGGTGATTTCGAACTGTTTTACTCCTCCGTTGAAACCCTAAAGTAATTGGATAAAAACTATAATTAATAACTAGATAAGTAAAAACTAAATTAAAACTTACTAAATAGTGGGTTGTCTCCCACTTAGCGCTTGGTTATAGTCTTAAGCTCGACGTTGTGACTTCGAATTAGTTATATAGCCTATTTATTACCAGTTTTCGGCCATGTTATAGGCTCTATTTAGGGTATATTATGTGTGTAGGATATATTTTGGAGTATTTATAGGTCCAAGAACGTTTTGGATATATATGGAGATACTTGGAGATTTTGGAGCATTTAGAGGAGAAGAATTTGTAGCTGACTATTTGAGGAGTCGAAATACAAGACTGTCGTCGATCGCCGACACAACCTTGTAGTCGACCGAAGATAAAAAACTAAGGTCGATCGATGCTGCACACTTGCCATCGATCGACATCCAATTCGTAGACAGCTGATTGAAAAACCCAAGTTTAAAAGACAAATGACAAGAATGCCCTAGACGAGTTTTGACATAAGTTTTAGGGCTTTTATATTTATGCTTATGTATTGAGAGCAAAAAGTGTGTGCAAGTGCAGGCAAGGCTTGACATAAGTTACAAAGCTTTATAGTTCTAGGTTTTTAGGGGAGAAGATTCGTAACTCCTTAGGGAGATTTGTATTGGAACCCCAATATTTTATCTATGCATTATATTCAGACTATTGTTCTTTCTTGATTATGTCTGAGTAGTCATCAACTAGATTTAGGGTTGAATGATAGCAATCATGGATTAGCCTGAAAGTAGGATTGTTAGGTTAAGTTCAGATCCATCAATTTAATTGTGTTTAATGTTTGCATTCTAGAGTAGCTAACTAGGATCTCGAAAGTAGGACATGGACGACTACGAGGGTAGGTTCTGTGCCACTATAGACTCCATTGAACTAGGCTATTAGGCGCATGCGAGAGCTGGTCTAATAAGTCAGGTGGACTTATCATATCTCATTCACACTTCCTTCTGATTTCACCGTCGATCGACATCAGGCCTTAGCCGTCGATCGACATCAAGCCTTAGCCATCGATCGATGGTCTTTCCTTTTTCTCGCATACGAGAGTTGGAGTTAAAAAGGTTAGAACAGTTAATATTTGAGTTCTAGTATATTTAAATTTTCGTGTTTCCTATCCACTATAATCCATTAGACTTGAAACCCTAGATCTAGCATATTTACATTTGCATCTAGTTAGTTTATTAGAATATTTCTATATTTCCATTATAAAATATTTTCATATTTGCATTATAAAATATTTTCATATTTGCATTATTAGCATATTTTCATATTGCATTTCTACTTCTTGATAAGGAATACTTCCTTAACTGATTATTTGCCACCAATATATATATTCACCTAGCTTAATCTTCAGAAATAAGAATTTTATTGTGTGTCATTGGTCTATGTGGATTCGACCCATAAGTACTACATATAATCTCTTTTGGCAAGAGTAATATTTGTCCGTTAAGATTAGGGTTAATTTAATAGTTAATTGTTTAGGATATTCATACCCTGCTAGGACAATGAAAACACGCATGTCAAATTTGGTGCCGCTGCTCGGGATCATTGATCGCCATTAGATTTAATTTCTAGGATTTAGTCTACGTTTGTTACTACTTTCAAGTTACTATTTTTTTTTCAGGTGCATGCAAAGACACACCAGGAGCAATAAATGACGAGAACTATTATTCTCTGACCTCGATAAATCAAACGTACGATTCGCAAAGAAAGACGACAAGCATCGATCGACAACATCTATATCGCGTCGACAGAGATTTCTTTATGGACAGCATCGACCGACATTAGAACTCGAGCATCGACCGACACTAGTCACATAGAAACGATCGACAACACCTTACCTGCATCGATTGACATAAGCAGACTGTTCAGATGGCTGCGACTTTTATATTGACTCGGGATGAGAATGGGAACCTGCATGACCAAGACGGTCATCAGCGTAATGCAGCAGGTCAAAAGATAGACGATCAGGGGGCCATAATCTCTGTTACAGAAGCAGAAGCAGACGCTGCAGTATCTCAACCTGAAGTTAATGCCCAAGATTCTTAGAGAACACTGGATGACTACAACCTTCCAGGCCAGTTTTACGCCAATAGATCCACCATTTATCTTCCAGATTTTCAAAGGAACGATTTTGAAATCAAGCCCGCCTCTTTCGGAATTCTAGCACAAACACCTTACCATGGGTTACGACATGAGCATCCTATGGATCATGTGGAGCGATTTTAGGATCTAGTGACTGTTACCAAAGTCAATGGAGTCCCCGAAAACTATCTTTTTAAGCTTTTCAAGTACTCACTTGCTGGAGAAGCTTTATATTGGCTCAAGCAGTTACCACCAGGATCCTTGACATCCTGGAATGACATCAAGAGCTATCTTGGGTAACTTCTTTGATGATACAAGAGCAAAAGATCTGAGGAGCAAGATTGCTACTTTTTCACAAGAACCCCTAGAATCTTTTAGAAACTCCTGAATGAGATTCAAATCATACTAAAGAGATTGTCCACATGGGTTCAACGAAGTGTAACTTCTCAGCACTTTCTTTAGAGGTATTGGATTACAGTACCAGATAGCTTTGGACACAGCTAGTGAAGGAAATTTCATGCACTAGGAATCCTGAAGAAACTACAAGGTTGATAGAGAATATGGCATCCAGAAGTAGCACCAAGAACACATACTTTGAAAGGAGGAAATCAACTCCAACTATAAACAATGATCAGATTGAAGAGGTCAAGGCAAAACTGGATAGTGTTAAGAAATTCTTCAGGAAGCATGTCACTTTTGCAGAAGTAGAAGAAATATAGTCTGGAGATGATGAGATTGAAGAAGAGGATGTGAACTACATTGATGGTTTTCAAAGACAAGGGAATCAAGGTTTCAACAGGAACTCCTATAGGAATGGTCAAAGGAGTAGCTTTAATCAGGGTTCACATCGAAAACCCTTCAACAACAACAGAACTTATGGATATTTTTACTACCATAATTCTCCTCCAGAAACTAAAGAAAGCAAGATTGAAGCAATGGTTGATAGAGTTTTAGAGGGACAACAAAAGATGACTGTGGATTTCATTGGAAAGATAGATGGGTTGTACCTTAAACTCAACACCAAGTTCGAAAATCTCAACACCCATGTGAAGAAGATTGAGAATCAAGTGCTGCAAACAAGTTAAATCATTAGGAGGTATGAGATCCTGATTGAGGAGAAGATAGAGCTGGACAGAAGCATCACATCAATGCATTGATTGATGATGATTTCTAGCAGGAAGCTAAGAGGAAAAGCCTCCAAGAAAGAGATTTTCGTGTGGAAAGTTTGATGTCAATTGGAAGTTTGCATTGGTGTTGATCGATGCTAAGCAATGAGCATCGATCGACAACAAATCCTGCAGAATCAGTAGGTTCGTGTGAATCGACTAACGTCGATCGACACCTACACGGAACAATCGACCAGCAGAGAGATAGAGGAATCGATCGACAATGTGATCTAAGCATCGATTGACAGATGAGAAAGCCGGTTCGACTGCCAAGCATTGCTGAAAAATTGATTGTGCATCCAACCAAAATGGGTTCAGAACAGAATACTGACACATCTGAAAGTATGGATCTTGATAGAGAAGATGAGGTACACTCCAAGAGGAAGCAAAAGATCCCCAAACATCTACACTGAGAAGCCAATGAAAAAGAGATGGATAACTTTACCAAAAGAGTTTTCAAAATTCCTTGAGATACTCCTTTTGATGAAGTTTATTATACTCACATGTTGTGGATGTTTTTCATGGAAACAAGGGCGACAGACGAAGCTATAGAGGTCATGTTCAATCATCTCAGAGAAAATATGAAACATATGACCTTTTTGAAGAAGAAGAGTGATCTTGGGAAATTCGTGGTTCCATGCGTTATCAAGGTCAACGAATACCCCAATGCATTCTGTGATATTGGATCATAAATGAGCATTATGCCAAAAACTATGGCAGAAGGGCTGAACCTGAAAGTAAAACCCTCCAATGATTCCTTCACATTTGCAGATTAACAACACCCTAGTTCCAATAAACTTCCACGTGATGGACATCAAGATAGATTGGAACTCTTCGCTACTACTTGGGAGAGAATTCATGGCTAGCGTGGGAGCTATCTACGATATGAAATTAAACAAGTTGAATCTATCTCTAATTGATAAGAATATTTTCTATGAAATTGTCAAGAATAAGAACAAGGCAACTTTGATTGAATTGCGTGATGATGCAGAACTTGTGGCCACATGTTTATGTGATTATGACTTCAATGAAGAGTGGGAGGATGGAGCATTGATCAATACCCAGCCCAGAAAATCGATCGACACGCTTGCAGTTCAGAAATCGATCGATACCCACCTTTGCTATCAATCGACGACCATACTGCAGAATCGATCAACGACTACCATGCAGATGGTGGTTACAACACAGACTACCCTGAGTACGACAAAAACTATAGAGAAGAAAAGATAATTGAGTACCATGGTATTGTTATGGAAAAGGCTGGTGTTTTCATATTTCCCATCAACTCAGAAAATCGACTTGGATCTACGATCACATTACACCATCGATCGATATTGAACTAGAAGCAGCATCCGAATTAGATTCAGATGCAAAACACGAGAAGGAATATGGTTATCTACAACTATATGACTTTGGTATCATGAGAGATCCAGACGGTCACGCAAGAGCTATGGATAGCAGACTACTAAATGTCACGAGGGAGGATATAGCAGACATTCTTGCCATGGATAATGGAGCTGGAAACCTTTTTGCGCAACATTCTGGTTATCGAGCATCGATCGACAGTCACCATAAAATATCGATCAACACATGTCAATTATGCGAAGGATACGACGAATATTACAAAGAGGAAAAGCAGATTGAATATCACGGCCTAGCATCAGAAGACGCTGGCTGGGTGATGAACGTGAAATTGAATAATCAAGCATCAATCACCAGCTACTCCTGGCCATCGAACGACATCAGACGCAAACCAGAACACAAACTTAGAGCATAAGTTACAAATATTGGTAATCTTAGACCACATGAGTTCAGAATTTCCAGAGACCCGGAGGGAAGTGCATGAGCTCTAGAAATATCTTAGATGCATGACACTACGAGCATATGACGATCTGTCCCCATCCTATGTGTGGACGAGCCTGATGGCAGCCAGGCCACTCTTATGTCTGGGGATAAATCAGAAAGTACATTCAGGCCATCAAATTTTGGTATGGTATAACCCTTGGATTCCTACTTTGCCAGCTAGACTTGCACGACCTCTTCATTTTGGGATAGATTTGAGGATGATTGTGAATGAATTAATTAGTGGAGTCCCGAAAGAGTGGAACCAAGAACTTTTGGAGACCCTCATCATACCATAAGATGTACAACTTATAAGGAGGTTGGCCATAAGCCAATCGAATAGGGAGGACACATTTAAGTGGAGATATACGAGACATGGGTTGTATATAGTGAAATCCGGATATTAGGTTGCACGGAACATCCTTCGGCAGAGGAGTCACTCAAAGGTCTTAGAACCAAGTGTCACAAAACTCAATGCCGAGGCATGGAAAGTATGTGCCCCCTGAGATTAAGGATTTGATATGGCAACTGACGACATGATTCATAAGAGTAACAAGAAATTTGGCAATACGTCATATGCGATGTAATAACCATTGCCTGAGATGTGGGAAACCGAACGAAATAGTCAACCATGCTATTTTTAAATGTCCACCTGGTCTCTTGCCTCGACACATTGGTGTCCAGGTGTCTTGCCTACCTCAAGCACATTTGTAAACCTGGATTATCTGTTCTCGAGGAAACATGATATTAAAGATCCAAACCTGGATAGGGACCCTTATCCCTATATTATATGGTCTCTAGAAAGTTCGAAATGACAAGCTCTTTAAAGGGATAGATAGAAACCCAATTGAACTTATTAAATATGCTGAGCGTAAATGCAAAGCTTGGTTTGAGGCTAATTCACTTGTGGAAAATATAGTGATTCAACAAGCGAATGTACAAACCCCAAATTTGTCTAACATTTGTTTGGATCGATAGATCATGGTCTTCTAAGGATCAATTTAGTGGGTTCGGTTGGGTATGGAAGGATAATATTAGGAATGAACAACTCCTAGGGTTGCAAAATAAAGAGAACTGGTTATCCTCTCTACATTTAGAGATTGAAGCATTAATATGACGATGGAAGCAATGTTGTTGCGTGCCAAAATTTTGGAACGAATTGTAAGAAGGTAAGATCTTCTACAAACAAAGACTTTCCAATCGGACAGTAGATAGTTTAGCTAAGATTGCTCGTTCATTCTATCGTAATTTGTTATTTATTAGTTGTTTTATTCCGATTTAGATTCTAACTCATGTTTTTGAATAATAAAAAAATTATGGTAAAAACAGTTATAAAATATGAAATTTGATTTTTTTTTAACTAAGAAATTGCAGTCGATGATAAATACACGTGTATCAGTTGGAAATTATGCAACTTTTATCGATTTATTTTTGGTTATCCTCCTTACTATTAAATGAGAAGTACATTTGACACGTGGCGCTCACAGAGCCCTTCTCAGCCGAAATAACGCGATTCTATTGGTTGATTTTTCAGAAATTCATTTTTGATTTATTTTTCTCATCGACATAACAAAAAAGGGAAGCCCTATAAATACTAACCTTATTTTGTTTAATGCATTGAATACTTACTAAAAAAATAAGACAGATTGAATGAGTAGGAAAGTAATTAATATTACTTGCGCAAAAATATTTATATGTTTAATACATTGAATACTTACTAAAAAAATAAAACCGATTAAAAGAGTAGGAAAGTAATTAATATTACTTGCGCAAGAATATTTATATATTTAATGCATTGAATATTTACTAAAAAAATAAGACCGATTGAAGGAGTAGGAAAGTAATTAATATTATTTGCGCAAGAATATTATATGTTTAATGCATTGAATACTTAATAAATAAATAAGACAGATTGAAGGAGTAGGAAAGTAATTAATATTAATTGCGCAAAAATATTAATTAATACATGTATTTACTATTATCTTTTACTAAAAATACGGTAAATCATATTGATTACTTGCACAAGAATATTAATTAATACATAATTTACTACTATCCCTTACTAAAAATACGGTAAATCATATTGATTACTTACGCAAGTTAAAATCGTATCATATGCATTTAATTTTCTTCTAAAAAAATTAACTATCTTTACTTAAACGGTTCCATAATTTATTTTATGAATATTTGCTTGGCGTCGTTACAAATCTATATGATTCACTTCATATATATAGAGGTCAATGTCGAAGGATTAAATCATAACAAAGGTGAGTCTTTTTTTTTTCTTTGCGTGGCTTGTTTAGTTATGTTTACTTGTTTCTGAAGTTTTAGACATGTGTATTACAGGGGAATGACAGAGGAGAATGGCTTAAGAACTTGAAGTATGGAGTGTTTGGATTAGGAAACAGACAATATGAACATTTAAATAAGGTTTTTAAAATAGAATTATTATTTTTTTTGTTTCACGCTTACTCCAGTTTCCTTGGCTAATATTCGAATTGTTTTGTAAATATGTGTTGCAGGTTGCCAAAGTTGTAGATGACGTCCTTGTAGAACAAGGTTTGTTTGTTTCTTTATTTCATTATTCATCTTGATTTGTTTGTATTATAGTTTTCTGACTTGATGAGTTGTTTGTACAGGTGCGCAGCGTCTTGTACGTTAAGTAAATTTTATATTATTTACGTTAAGTAAATTTTATATATATATTTCAAATTTATAATAATTTTGATCATTGTTTTGATCAAAATCCAAAGAGAACTCAAGATTGATTTATAAAGAAAGAATAACATGCACTCATAATTATAAAGAAAATAGAAAACAAAAAGAAAAAGTACAATATATGAATTGTGAGATATATAGTATCTATGTCAAATTAGTAAATAATAAGTTTGAATTTTTTATCATATCAAAGATTAGATCAACTAAAATATTTAGAATTCTATCATAATCTTTATTTTTACTTATTAACTAAATTGAAATAATATTATTAATTCGAATTGATGATTCTTTGTTTAAATTGAAATAATATTATTAATTCTATCAAACTGTATTTCGAATATTTATATGTTTAATGCATTGAATACTTATTAAAAAAATAATATCGATTGAAGGAGTAGGAAAGTAATTAATATTACTTGCACAAGAATATTTATATGTTCAATGCATTGAATACTTACTAAATAAATAAGACAGATTGAAGGAGTAGGAAAGTAATTAATATTACTTGCGCAAAAATATTAATTAATACACGTATTTACTACTATACCTTACTAAAAATACGGTAAATCATATTGATTACTTGCGCAAGAATATTAATTAATACGGTAAATCATATTGATTACTTGCGCAAATTAGAATCATATCATATGCATGTAATTTTCTTCCAAAAAATTAACTATTTTTACTTAAACGGTTCCATAATTTATTTTATGAATATTTCCTTGGCGTCGTTACAAACCTATATGATTCACTTTATATATATAGAGGTCAATATCGAAGGAATAAATCATATCATGATTTTTAGGGTTTCTCGCCGTAGTTAGTCTTTTTGTTGTAAGTATGTCCGCATTTAACTTGCTTAGATTTTAATAATTGTGATTCTTTTTTGTTGTAAGTATGTCCTCACAGGGTGGCGATGGAGGAGATTATTGGGACGACGGTAACTCTTTCAACCGTATTGAAAAGATATACATTGGACTAACCGAAAATGCTATAGGGTTTGTTAAGTTTATGTATGCCCAAAACGGTCGTGTAGTCTTCGGTGATGACCATGGAAGCAAGACCCTATCTGATGTCCAAGAGATCATTGATTCACTTCTTAATAATTTACAGATATAGATAAGATATAGTTAACTAATTATTATCCTTCTCTTTTTTTTTCAGTTCACGTTAAGTAATCCTGCAGAATATCTCATATCAGTGGAGGGTGACTACGATGATAAATCTGGAGTTATAACCATGCTTAGGTTCACTACCAACAAAAACTACTCTAATGTTTTCGGATTCGGTACAGTACCAAGCTTCATACTCCACAAAGATGGACATAAGATCATTGAGTTTCATGGAAAATCCAGCAACATGCTTCATCATATTAGGGTCCATGTTCTTCCCATTCCATGACAAGAGTGCTCATTGATTTGTCATAAACGTTTAGTTTTGAAAACAATAATTAGTCTAAAATTAAAATAAGAGGAAACTTGCAATCACAGATGTCTTCATTATTTCGGTCAATCTAAAAACATTTTATTGGTAAAATTTTATGAAAAAATATGTCAATGATTTAGTATTAATACTTTAATATGATTAATTTATATAACTAATATTTCTGTAAAAGGTTTGAATTATTCATAAAGAGACAAACAGCTTCAAAATTTCTAATAATTTTTAAAATGAGAACACCTTTTCATACTCTTCCTATTTAATTTATTTGTTTTAATAATGATATCCCTCTATATATTAAAGAAGAATCCCTCCTAAGATTTTGCCTTCACTTTTTGAAGTTATTTACATTGTATGCCACTGCCTTTTCAGATTTTTTTTAATATTTTTGCCAACTATATTTTCGTCCAATCAGAATTCAAAGCAATTCTGATTTTATGATTATTAATTTTCCATTTAACCATATAAATTTAAAGAAATTGTAAGGAAAAAACATAGTTAATACGATTATCTAAAATATGGTAACTGAATTTGCCTAATTTAAGGAATAGTAACTATATGATATTTTATAAATTATCGTGAGATACGATTCTAAGGAGTATGCCGCAAGTTTACGAAAACCCTATGTCTCAACGTGTTTCCTTATTCTTATTATAATAAGCTCAATTTCTTCCTAAACAAACCACTACCATAAAACAATCTATGGCTTCTAATACACAAATCACAAAATCTGTGGCTTCTATTATAAATTAGTACGATGATTAAAGATTTGAAACCTTTGAAACAACACACTTCGTTATCCGGCGAACTCATGGAAATCAACTGATGAAAATGAAAACTATATGAATATTTTTCACTAAGAGGGTTAGGCTAATTGTTACTCAGTTACTGGCCCATGTGCTAGAAGCTAGAATTAAAACCGGAAACAATATTACTAGAGACAAGGTTTGGATTCCTAGAATGTTTGTCACACCACCTGACACAAAGTTTCCCTTCAGAATGCGTCGAAGACAGTTTTCCATTATATTGGCTTTCGCGATGACCATCAACAAAAGTCAAGGTCAAACACTAGAAAGCGTTGGTTTGTTTCTGCTTAGGCCAGAGTTCTCTCATTGTCAGCTCTACGTCGCACTTTCAAGAGTTAAATCGAGATCGGGATTAAAAATCCTAATAACTGGTAAAGAAAGGAAGCCGGAGATGAAAACTTTGAATGTTGTCTACAAACAAGTTTTTCAGAATATTTCGTAGCCAAGGGTACTTAATTGTACCTTTGCTTTTTTCCAATAAATTAAGGAAAATATAGAAACTGTTACAATTATTTATCTATTCGATTTCTCAGATGGGTAGTGATGAGTAATAAAATTACATCTTAAACACACATATTAGGATTTTTAATGATGTTGCAATTATACATACACACAATATGTTGCACTCTGATACTGAAGATACTTTGTTCCATCATGTCCATATAAAATATAGAGTACCAACATTTACATGTGTCGTTGCTTTACCCCAAACACAGTAGTTTTATGATATAAAATCCGTGTCTGCCAAAACTCAACCACTATTAAGCTCATAACTGAATCTGTTCATGTCCGCATAGGGTGCGGACCGGCCAGCTAGTATATTTTAGATGGCGAAAAGAATCTTTACCAACCCCTCCCCCTCCATCAATTTGGCATTTGACTTCGGCTCCTCCCATCTTCATCTCCCAAGGTTCACTCTTTCGCACACTAAAACTCATTCTTCGTAAGCCCTTTTTCTCTTTTCTCATTTCTCTTTTCTCTTTGCTATTTGTATGTGTTATCACGAATTGAGAATAACTGATGATGTTACTTTAAAGGGTATCTTCCATTTGTTTGTTTTCAGTCAAAAGTCCATTCTTTGATCGCTTCCAGTCAGTTAATTACACATCCGTTGGTTTTGAATATATGGATGATGGATCTGATTAGTGGAGTCGTTTTGCAATCGCTAGATATTTATCTCTTGACTTGTTTCAGTTGCAAAGCTCAGATTACAAGATCTGTAGCCATGACTTCTTCTGGAACTGACACGGTTAAGGAACTGCATGGTGGCTTGGACTCAACTACTGAGGAAGAGTATGCAACACAGTCCAAGTTAATTAAAGAGTTCATTAGTATTCCCAGCATTGACAAAGCTTGGATCTTCAACTCTGGTTCTGGTAAATGACCTTTTTTACATTATCAAATATAAAGAGTTGAGAACTTTGGAATCAAAAGTCTCACTTTATGAATGTTTTATACTGCAGGTCGCCAGGCAATGGTTGCCATGAGTCAAGCAAACCTTTTGGCTGATAAAAGAAGGAAGTTTGTGTTATCTGGACTTATCTCAAAAGAAAGTAGTAACCAGTCTCTCAACTTTAACTGGTCGCCATTTCCTATTGAGATGACCGGCGCATCTGCTTTTGTCCCCTCTCCCTCGGGTATGAAGCTCCTTGTAGTTCGAAATCCTGAAAATGAATCTCCTACAAAGTTTGAGATATGGAGTTCATCTCAGCTTGAGAAGGAGTTTCATATTCCACAGAAAGTTCATGGCTCTGTATACGTTGATGGATGGTACTGTAAACTTTTTTTTGGCTTATTTCAAAGTCAAGGTCTTGGAGAAGTAGAAAAATGGGTGAGGCTTGTGTATGTATGTATGATGCAGGTTTGAAGGAATATCCTGGAACTCAGATGAGACTCGTGTTGCTTATGTTGCTGAGGAACCATCTCTTCCCAAACCTACGTTTGACCATCTAGGTTATTACAAGAAAGAGAATTGTTTGGACAAGGATATTGGAAGCTGGAAAGGTCAAGGAGATTGGGAAGATGAATGGGGAGAAGCATATGCTGGAAAAAGGCAGCCTGCGCTGTTTGTTATTAATGTTGACAGGTTTAATCAATCTCTCCATAAGACAAGAACTGTTACCCAAAACTTTTCTGATTGTTCTCTCTTTTTCTGCTAGCAGTGGAGAGGTCGAGCATATCAAAGGAGTTCCAAGATCGATAAGTGTTGGACAGGTTGTTTGGAGTCCAAACAATAAAGGCTCAGCTCAGTATCTAGTTTTTGCCGGATGGTTAGGAGATAAAAGAAAGTTTGGTATTAAGTACTGCTACAACAGACCATGTGCCATATACGCAGTAAAGCTAAGAGATGCTTCGTCGGAATCGGATGAACCAAAGTGAGTTTGTGGCTTCTATAAACACACAAGACGTCTTGATTGTTCCTAAAAAATTCTGATAAATTATATCTTACTCAGTTTGTGTTTACTTGTGTTTCAGAGATGATGCAAAGGATGCATTCCCTATTCATAATTTGACTAAGAGCATAAGCAGCGGTTTTTCTCCACTGTTCAGGTTTACATTTACTGAAAGTATTTGTGCGCAGCATATTTTAAACATTTTCCTTATGTGTAGCATTGTTAACGTGCAATGTTCGGTTTAGTTATGACCTGTAAAAACTTACTCTCTTCACCGTATACCTTTTCCTTCCCTCACAGCGAAGATGGCAAGTTTCTTATATTTCTATCTGCAAAGACAGCTGTTGATTCCGGGGCGCATAGGGCAACCGAGTCACTTCATAAGATTAACTGGCCAAGTGATGGGAAAGTTTCTGATACAACAGATATTGTTGATGTGGTGAGATTATAGAAGCTTCAAAATTTCTTTGAGCTGGACACATTTAATTTCTTAACAATTTATAAATCTCTCTACACCAATAAATCTTTCTTCAGAATGGCAACTAAAATAAAAATCTCTGAAACTGTTATTTATATTCTCAAATACATCTTCTAATGTAGATTCCAATTGTGAATTGTCCTGATGATGGCTGTTTCCCTGGGCTCTATGTTACTGGCCTTCTGAGTGATCCGTGGCTGTCAGATGGACATACGCTGATACTGTCTTCATACTGGCGCAGTTGTAGAGTAATACTCAGCCTAAATTTGCTAAGGTGACTGGTGAATAGATATGAACAGTTTCCAAGTTATATTCTTCTGCTGCTACGCTAACCGATGATAGAAATTATATTGGGGAATTACAGTGGTGAATTGTCACGTGCTAGCCCCAATGATTCAGATTATTCATGGAGCCTTCTTGCGCTAGATGGTGATGATATTTTTGCCGGTAACATCTTTGAGCAAGCTCTTAATCTCAGTTACTATTTATGACAATGTCACCCGAAACTTAAACACACATCAAACAACAGTATGTTTTTTTTTTCTGAGTAGTGTCTAGCAGTCCAGTGAGTGTTCCTGAAATTAAGTATGGAAAGAAAGTTCTTGATCCAACTGGGAAGCCTTCATGGCAGTGGTCAAATATCCAAAAACCAATATTTAAATGCTCTGAGAAGGTAAATCATATTTACCAAATCCTCCTTATGCAAATGATGAAGCTTTTTTTGTATTAAACTTCTTGTTTAAACGGCTGCAGGTCACTTCAGGGCTTTCATCTCTTCAGTTTAAAATTCAGAAAGTTCCAATCAGTAATGTTTCTGAAAGTCTTACCGAAGGTACTTTAACACTCAAATCTTGTTTTTACAAACAAGAAATTCATTACAAGTCGTTTGTTGATTTTCGTTTTTGGGTTGATAAACATTCTAACTAATTTCCATATGATTAAGGGGCCAAAAAACCCTTTGAAGCTATATATGTATCGTCTTCAAAGTCCACGGAGAATGGGAAATGTGATCCTTTAGTTGTTGTTGTCCATGGAGGCCCTCATTCGATCGCACCTTGCAGTTTCTCCAAGACTTTGGCATATCTCTCCTCAATTGGATACAGTCTACTGATTGTAAATTACAGGTTCACATACAGCTCCAATTTCCACTTGTTCATCAACAACCTTCTGGAGATCCTAACTTTTTATTTGGTGATTCATTTGGGTTCAAAGGGGTTCGTTGGGATTTGGGGAAGATGCTTTGCAGTCTCTACCTGGAAAAGTTGGATCACAGGATGTGAATGATGTGCTCTCGGCTGTAGACTATGCTGTTGAAATGGGGCTTGCAGACCCGTCTAGAATAACCTTGCTAGGTGGTTCTCATGGTGGGTTTCTGACCACACACTTGATTGGCCAGGTATTGTGGTTCACTCACCTTTGTAAGTTATGGCACCGGTGTAGAAATCATCAAATCCTTATACCAAAGTTATGCTATAGGCCCCGGACAAATTTGTGGCAGCAGCTGCAATGAATCCTGTATGCAACCTTGCATCAATGGTTGGGATTACGGATATACCTGATTGGTGTTTCTTTGAAGCCTATGGTGACCGGACTTACTATACAGAAGCCCCATCACCGGAAGATATGTCTCGGTTTCATCAAATGTCTCCTATATCACACATCTCAAAGGTCAAACCACACCACACCACTTCCGTTCTTCTTCGATTAAGTTTGAAGACATTCATTTAATGATCCTTCTTGTGTATTTTACTTTGTGCAGGTGAAAACACCCACCTTGTTTCTCTTGGGAGCTATGGATCTCCGTGTTCCAATTTCAAACGGATTTCAGGTAAGATCAATCTACAACTCGTTCAAGTTTGCACAGCCAAAAGATTATTAGTAATGTTGTTTAATCCTATATTCTTGATTTTGTATAGTACGTGAGAGCGTTAAAGGAGAAAGGAGTTGAGGTTAAAGTTTTAGTCTTTCCCAATGACAGTCATCCCCTAGATAGGTAAACACAAACAAAAGCTGCCACTTTTTTTATATTTTTCATAGCTGTTTCTATTTCTGTGAGAAAGTTTGTTCGTGGCTAAGGCATTCTGTGATTGTTTAATTATGCAGACCGCAGACGGATTATGAAAGCTTTCTCAACATTGCTGTTTGGTTCAACAAGTACTGCAAGCTATGAACGCCTCTTTTCTTTTCTTTTTTTGTCGTATTAAGTGAAGTGAAAATTAAAAAGAACTTTTAAACTGAAGAAACTTTGGTACGGTGCGTTTATTAGCCTGGCTTGTCTTCGATTTCTTGCAACAAAGACGTGACCTCCGATTCAGACTAGAGCAATGGTACTTTCAGTTCATACCATAAATATTTGGAAGATATTGTAGCCTGGGAGGTCTTCTGCAAATGGAAAAGTTGAATGTGGCAATAAAACTCTTAGAGACGTGGGAATAATATTCAATGGTCTAAAACTTTAGGCAGCAAAATGAATAAAGTTATGGTTCTAAAACTTTGTCTAGACATTACCTATGCGTTCGATCGGTTCTAACTGATACGATTTTTACAAAACCTGGTCTATACGATTTAAATAATTTTGAAGTGGTTTAAACTATTTTAAAATCGGTTTAAATCGATCTAATCTCTAAATATATCAAGCAAATCAATAATGTTAGCACAAATCTACAAATTTGTGTAGTTTCTTTTGTTTTATATATTTAATTTTGTTAATTCATCAAAATAAGTTTATAGTTACTGATAAAAACTGAAATATCTTATATAAATATAAAATAAATCAATATTTTGTTTACGTCTAGGTCTGGAATAATCCATTTAGTTGTTACTCTTCTACAAAGCGTTTTTAGTTGTTAGTCTTAGGCCTGGGCGTTCGGGTCTTTGGGTCAGGTTCGGGTCGGGTTCGGGTCGGTTCTTTTCAGGTTCGGGTCTTTCGGGTCTTAGAGTTTTAGACCCAATAGGTACTTGTAAATTTTCGGTTTGGGTTCGGGTCGGTTCTTCTCGGGTCCAAGTCGGTTCGGGTCTATAACTAAAATACCTATAAAGTACCCTTAATATTCAAGTCCGTTTCGGATTTGTGTCGGGTTCGGGTATTTAGGATATGAAAAAGACACGAAATACATAAATTCCATCAAATTTAGTCAAAAATTGTCATATATATATCTATTTTTTACAAAATACCTTAAAATAAACTATTAATAATTAAAATAAAATATTATTAACTTCAAATTTTTACATTTAACATGTTATATTACTTGAAAATGTTATACAAATAATATGAAATACTGTTAACAAAAAGATTTTTCAACTAAATCATAAAGTAAAATATATAAAATAGAACACAAAAGATCATATTTTTGGATATTCATGTTATTAAGTCGCGTATGAATCGGTTCTTATCGGGTCGGATCTATTCGGGTCGGTTCTTTTCGGGCACGGGTATGTTTGGGTCGGTTCTTTTCGGTTCCGGTTCTTTCGGGTAAAAGAATTTTTGATCCCATAGGTACTTGTAAATTTTCGGTTCGAGTATTTTTGGATCGGTTTTGGTTTGGGTTTTCGGGTCCAGTTTAAAATGCCCAGCCCTAGTTAGTCTTCTACAAAGCGCCTAATTACTTCATAACAATTTTTGAACATTCTATGAAATTATAATTGTACAATAGCATTAATTTTTCGATTAATTTCTCTATATTTATTAGTTTTAGTGAATCTAATAAGCCTCTAACTTATTAAAAAAATAAATAAAGTAGTGATATTACGTCGTTGATATCGCTCAAATTACTATAGAGCAACTTTCTCTCTCAAATAAGAAGTTCAGTTGTATTACTTATGGATCAAATCCACAGGGATCATAGACACACAATAGACTATAGAAATCAAGATTAAGCTAGACAATTAATTTTAAAACACTAAAAAGCAGTAAACAAGTGAACAGTTGGTTGCAAATCATATGAGAAAATAGTTAGACTTAGGGTTTCAGCCAATCAGAATTATGATGTATAGAGGCTTAGGGTGTGTGATAAACCGCCTAAAAACTCATATGCAATAGTATATCAATCTCTCGCTGTGAGTCTAATCAGATGAATAAATCTTTGTTCCAGCTATCGAATGTGAACTAGGAGTGAATGTCGATCGATAATACATTGTCAATCGATACTTCCTTAGACAAGCATTAACGTCCTGATCGATATGTTAGGTTAACTAAACTAGTTTTCGCATGCATCTAACAACCTAGTTTAGCATAATTGTTATCATGTAATGAACCTACTCTCCCAGTTGTCAATTATCCTAAATTCAAGGTTCTAGTTAGCTACTTTAGAACAAAAGTAGTAAGTCTAATTTTGATGAAGGATCCTAATAATTACTCTAGCAGTTCTATGTTTCGATAATTCATCTAAACCATGATAAACCTTAAATATAGTAAAGGAAACTATTCAAACATGCAAAACATAACAATAATCTAAACGAAATACATAAATAGAATAAGGTAGAAAAACTGGATTTCCAGTAGTTCTTGATCTTCTCTTCACAATAACTAAAAATGTTTTAAAACTGATGGTAAATTGTAAGGTGGTGTGTTTCCCAGAAAATGGCAAAAATAATAAAATACTAGGTGTAAAGTAGGCCAATGGTATTCAGGTAATTATGTGGATCTTCTGGCTTGAGTCGGTCTTGACTTAAGTCGGTGTTCTACTCGTGCGGGTGTCGATTGATACTAAGGGTGCAGTGTCGATCAACACTTATTTTGAATATATACAATGACTTCTGATTTCTTGAACAACTAAGAGTTAATGAGTGCTCCATAATCTGCACAATGCTCCAAAACATACTTTGATTTGAAAAGATTCTAAAACAGACTCCAAATGCATATAATAAACTCTAAAAACCACATCTACTATTACTGAAAACTAGTAAACTCCACAGTATATCAACTCTCCCAAACTTATCATTTGCTTGCCCTCGAGCAAAACATAGAACAATCATGTAAAAGAAGTCTGGAAACATAGGGACACGCAATTTTTAAAGTACTACCTTCACCTCTGCAATGTTGCAAGCCACGTCAGACATGTACTGACATCACTCAAATTACCCTATGGGAAAATTTCTCTCTCAAATAAGAGGTTCAGTTGTAATACTTAGGGATCAAATCCACAGGGAGTGTGGGCACACAATAGACTAGATGTGTTATGATTAAGCTAGCTATTAAATTATAAAAGAGTAAATAATAGTGATTGATTAAGTAGTTAATTTGTAAACAATAAGAATAAATAGCTAGACTTAGGGTTTCAGGCAATAGAATTATAATATATAGATGCTAAGGATGTGTGATAAATGATACACTAAAATTAAATCTTTGCTATTGTAAAATTAACAGTGGTAGTTGTAATATTTTAGATTCAATTTTAGAAGACCACTTTACACTATATTCTATGGGATCAATATCAAGATAAAACAATAGATGATTGAAACCTAAGAAATCGTAAAAAAAGCAAGTAACAGATTGGTCTGGTGGTTTTCAGATGATGAGAAGCTAACCTAGGGTGATTCGGTCGGTGCTTAAAATACACAATCCAAACAATTATTCAAGTTCGATTATGGTCCAAGTCTAGAACTAGGAACATGCAGCAAGATCGACCCACTTTCGTGGTGTCTCTCCTTTCATCGACCAGCTTCAACCCTACGATATTGCTTGGTTCAAAGCGTGAAGATGAATATTAGCGATCAAGTCCAATCGGTTTACATAACACCCTAATATATAATTTTGTTGATTAGGGATGTAATGCACATTTATAACAAATTTAGCAACCTATATCACAGTTAATGAATAGATCTAACCTAACTTCATACATTAAGTGATCAATTCAATGTAAGCATTAAGAGAAGTTAGGAATAAAGACAATCAATAGATACTTTTTTTAATGTTTAGCTAGTGATCAAACCCCAACACCTAGGTTAACTTACCAGACTACCCAGCTATGTAACAAGAAAACACAGAGATCCATTCTGAACAATACATCATCCTATTAAAAGAGATAAAGAGAGGGTTCAGGGTAATCTTCTCTAAGGTGACAGAGATGGAGCCTTCTTCTTACAAAGTAGCAAAATAGCAAAACGCCAATCTCTAAGGTCTCCTTTTCTTGCGTAAAAACTAAGGTAAAAAGTAAAGAAAGATAGAGGAGAGGTATATATGGAGGCACCGTCAGCTTCAAAAAGAAAACATGAAAACTAGGGCAAATCCCAAAATGATATTATGGTTTCCTTAAATATCGCAAGCACGCGAGTGGCTGCTCCATCTATCCTTCAGAGAAATCGCTTTTCATACGATGTTAGTTTCTGCATTGTTGGTTTCGTAAATAATAAACCGTTCATATAGTCAATGTAACAATGACGTTAAGTTAATCATTATCGTTTTATACGACTGATTCAAAATTTTTACGAGAAAACGAGTCCTTGCCATTTTCTAGTAAGATATCAATGGTGAGTCCAATCGAGACAAAACAAGATACAGTTCTGTCAAGACTCGAAAGAGAGTGTTTGGACGACGAGACAAGCAAAGGCCGTGTGACGTTGCCTGGTGGCGACGAGAGGGGGGGGGGCGTGGTCGCCCAGTGCTGACGGGAGGGGCGTAGTCCATTGGTGGTGACGAGAGAGAGATGTGGTCGCGAGATGGCGATGAGAGAGAGAGATAGTCTGGTCCCCATGAGGCGATGAGAGAGGGAGAGAGATGGGCTGGTCGCCGAATGGCAATAAGAGAAAGAGAGACGTCCTGGTCGCCATGAGGTGATGAGAGAGAGAGAGGTGGTCTGGTCGTTGGATGGCGACAAGAGAGAGAGAGAGAGAGAGAGAGAGAGAGAGAGAGAGAGAGAGAGAGAGAGAGAGATGTGGTCGCCCAAGGGCGACGAGAGAGTTAGGGTGGTCACCATGAGGCGACGAGAGAGTGACCGTGGTCGTTATAAGGTGACGAGAGAGGGAGACATGGACTAGAGACACGGTCTGGCTGTCATAGGCGACCAAACATGGCTTGTGTCTCGTTTCCTACGGGTAACGAGACTTCAAGCTGATCTTGTTTTCCATTTGTGACGAGACATTGAGATGAACAAGACCATGAGGTGCTTGGACACGGTTTTTTCTCGTTTTCTTTTACTTGGGAGAGAGAAATCATTCATGTGGTAATTTTAGAACATTGATTCTGTCGTAACCGATTTTGACTCCAACAATTTGCCCCCTAGCTTGCGAGAATCGTCGTGAAATTTCCGTGAGGGGATGTGTATGTTAGGTAAGTTAGCTGAAATTGATAATTGAAAGTTCCGAGGGTGAATGATAGATTTTTCCCTATAAGTATGTGGAGTAAGTTTTGAGATTCTTGACTTGCTCATTTCCATAAGAAATTGTCCTTAAGGTAGAAAATGTCTTTCTCTCTTCTTTCTCTTTGCTATTTTTGTCATGGATCCTAGAAAGAAAATATCGGAGAATGCATCACCCTCTTCTTTTGTTCCCGAGAGCTTACGCGTTTGGGACAATGAGGTTATTCCAAAAGTTGAGTTCTTGTCGAATTATGTTGACCCTCAAGAGGAACATGCGTATTGGGAAGCTACCTGCGGTATGGTACCGCCTCCAGCTGAGCCTTTGGTATCCGGCGAGACCTAGATTCAGATATGCCGCCGATGGGCTGAGTCAATGTAGGCATTCTTACCTCGCCACCATTCGTGATTTTTATCGAGTTCTGGAGGAGGTAGAGTTTCAAATTCCAAAACACGGAGAAAGTGACGATGCTTCACCTTGTGGTTACTTCACGTGTTACGAGGCACACATCCTATTTTGTCACTTGTGGTTTCCCATTTTGGAGGTTATAATTTGTTTCTTAAACCACTACGAGTTGTAGATAAGTCAACTTTCTCTCGTTGGTCTACATCATCTCATTGGACTGCTGATCTTGATCTATGAGCGAGGGATGAACTTAAGTG
>CAJHQP010000051.1:345000-376006 GCA_905132765.1 Moricandia arvensis
TGATAATGGCGCTGTTGTTGGCGAAGGTATACATGAGGCGGATAGGAACAGCAAGTAGAAACCGAACTTGGCGATCTCTAGAATTCCTTTCGATGTTCCAACAGACGACATTAACCGATAGACAAAGATATATCAGCTCGGAGACCAAGATTGATTTGATTCCCGAAGGAGGAATTTTTTAGGGTTTATCGTTCTCGAGATAAATTGGGAATCAAAGAACCGACTTTAAACTAAGTAGAAATGGGTGAGATTACTTATAAGATGGAGCTGTAAAGGCAAAATATCTAATACATAATACTTTGCTCATAGTGGGATTAGTGTGGATATTCCACAAGCCCATTTCCTTTTAAATGTTTGCTTCCGATCAAGAAGAGAATCCAATTATACACTTCAAATTCTCAGCTTGTAGTGAATTCCTTGAAAATTCTTGTAATATTATAGAATATTGTATAATTATTTAATATTAGGTGTTTTTTCCATGCTCATTCACATATATAAAAATTTATTAAATAATTAAATTATAATAATTAAATTATTATAATTTTTCATTTGTTTATAAGTTTTAAGTTATTTTGTAATTTATATGTATAATAAATAAAATGGAAAATTATTAAATTCCTAGACCCTACAACGATCTGGAACTGGAGAAAAATTCTTTGATCCGGAAAGTCATACTACTTATAGGGTTTAGTGACGTTGTTAAGCAGAAAATAGGCGAAGTCATGCTCAAATTTTTGGTATATTGTGCCTCATCTTACAACATGATCATGAGATGTAAACATCAGATCTATGAAATGTATTAATGACCTTACTCCTGTTTATTTAGAGGGCACACATTTGAATGATGTTTCACTATTGAGACCCTCAGAATTTATTGGTTTGAGGTTCGGTTGAAGAGAAAAATACATACCTCAATTTTTGGTTTTTTATAAGGGCATGTTGGTATTTGAGCACACGGTTGATCATGGGAAATCATATGACTGTATACATCGCCTGGCGGTAACGAGAGGGGAAGGCGTGGTCGCCCAATGGCGAGGAGACAGCGTGGTCTTTGGGTTGCGACGAGAAAGAGAGAGAGAGAGAGGTTACGTTGCCCATGATTTTTTTTTATATTGGTCCTGTTGTTGGCGAAGGTATACATGAGACCGATAGGAACAGCAACGTAGAAACCGAACTTGGTGATCTCTGGAACTCCTTTCGATGTTCCAATAGACGACATTATCCGATAGACAAAGATATATCAGTCGGCCTTGTCGCCGAATTGCAACAAGAGAAAGAGAGACGGTCTGGTCGCCATAAGGCGATGTGAGAGAGAGAGAAAGAGGCGTTCTTGTTGCTGAATGGGGACGAGAGAGAGAGATGAACTGGTCGCTGGATGGGGATGAGAGCAAAAAGAGACGGCCGGGTTGCCACGAGGAGACGAGAGAGAGAGCGGCGGTCTGGTCGCCGGATGGCGACAAGAGAGAGAGATATGGTTGCTCGAGGGTGACGAGAGAGTGAGGGTGGTCTCCATGAGGCGACGAGAGAGTGAGAGTGGCCACCATTGGGCAACGAGAGAGAGAGAGACATGGACAAGAGCCACGGTCTAGTCACACATAGGTGGCGAGACATGGTTTGTGTCTCATTTCCTACGGCTAACGAGACTTCGAGCTGATCTTGTTTCCTGTTTGTGACGAGACATTGAGATAAACAAGGCCATGAGGTGCTTGGACACAATTTTTTCTCATTTCGTCGAGAGAAAGATGGTCTGTTCGCCAAATGGCGACGAAAGAAAGAGAGACGGTCTGGTCGCCATGAGGCAACGAAAGAGAGAGAGGTTGTCTGGTTGCTGGATTGCGACGAGAGAGAGAGAGAGACAGCCTGGTTTCCGGATGGTGAAGAGAGAAAGAGAAACGGTCTGGTCGCCGTGAGGCGATGAGAGAGAGAGAGAGAAGCGGTCTGGTCGCTGGATGGCGACTAGAGAGAGAGACGTGTTCGCCTGTAGACTACGAGAGAGTGAGCGTGGTTGCTATGAGGTAACAAGATAGTGAGCATGGTCGCCACAAGGCGACGAGAGAGGGCGACATGGTCTACAGCTTCGGTCAAAATCGGTCATGGCAAAATCAACGGCTAAAATCCTTTGAGAAATTGTGCCTTAAGCAAATATAAGCTGAATACGTCAGAGAAACTATACGGCATAAGTCAAACCTCTTTTCAGTACAAGAACAAACTTCGTATATTTCATCCCAGACATGGAATAAAAGAATTTTTACCCACAGATGAAATGATCAGAAAAACGTTCTTGCAGAAGGTTTTTGCGAGTAATGAAAATTTTTACGAAACCGTCTCTCGTTGTTGGGGTCAAAAACGGTCACTACGCAACCGATGTCTAAAGGTTACCGTCGAAAAGTTGCCTCTCTTTCAAGTAAGAAATAAAACAACAAACCATCGCAGAGCTTGTCATCGTCCTGCCTATCTCATCCCAACTAACGGATCAAGACGTATAAGCGAAAGAACAACCAGGTCGCGTCCAAGTCTACACACCCGTGGGCAACTAGATACGCAACGTCTAGTGGCCCGTGGGTGACTAGACACACAACTTCTAGTCGTCCATGGGTGACTAGAGACAGAACGTTTAGTCTCCCATGGGCGACTAGACCCTCGACAAATTCTAGTCGCCCATGGGTGACTAGACGCACACAATGTCTAATCGCCCATTGGAGACTAAACTATCCACAAAGTTTAGTCGCCCATGGGTGACTAGACGCATGCAACGTCTAGTCGCCCACGGGCGACTAGACTCTCAACAAAGTCTAGTCGCCTATGGTCGACTATACCATATCCTAATCATCATTCTCTCCTTTGGATCTTGACTAGGCTGCTTCTTGGTTCATCTCGATTGGAGTTTCTGTTGAAGTTTTACGATAAAAATTGCAAAGACTTCTTTTCTCGTAAAACTCCTAGTTGCCCACGAGCGACTAGACCCTCAACAAATTCTAGTCGCCAATGGGAGACTAGATGCGTAAGAACGTTTAGTCACCCATGGTCGACTTGACTGTATCCTATTCATCACTCACTCCTTTGGATCATGACTAGGCTGTTTCTTGTTTCATCTCGATTAGAGTTTTCGTTGAAGTTTTACGATAAAAAATGGCAAAGACTTGTTTTCTCATAAAACTCTGAGTCAATCGTATAAAACGATAACAATTAACTTAAACACCAATGTTATCTTGACTGTAGGATTGGTTTATTATTTTTCTGAGCCAGCATCGTGTAATCATACGAAGGACGATTTCTCCAAAATAAATAGTAAAAATAGTTTAAATCGCAAAACGGCCTGAAAGGGTCTAAAACGAAATAAAGGCCTAGTTACCGTTTTAGACGAGAATGAGCCCAATGATAATGACGGGCTACCGGATATCTGTAGAATATAAATGGAAAAGAAGAGAATTGTCAAATTTCGAGATAATTGTGGAAAATCAAGGAGATAAAGAAGATTTATGTGGAAGGATAAACTCAAATCAAGGGCATAAAAGGAAACATGGCCAACCTTGGAGGTGTATATAAAGAAAATCAAGGAGAGGAGCAAAGGGGACGATTTTTAGACACTTAGAAATTTTAGGCATTATTCTCGACATGCTTAGTCTCTATGTCCTACACTCGACTGCTAGACGAACTCGCAAAGGCAGTTCGATCTCTTGTTCAAATCTCTATAAAATGAACGACGTTCGGCTTGAATCTCAAAAGGGGTACGCATGCAGCCTTTGATAAAATCCAGTCCAAAATCAACAGAACCTTCCTCTTATCTTTTTCGTCTTTTGTTCTTGAGGTGCAACTCAACTAGGTATATTCGATTACTTGTAACAATCACTATGCTCTTAATTCGTTTTGTTATCTTTTCATATTTATGCGTTTATTTGATTACTTGTCGTTGGCTCTTGCAGAGAATCCAGACATCAATGAAAGTAGGGTTTTCTTTGCTTTCCTCCTGACATTAAAATCAACGGTGCGAATTCTGTTTCCCATAGTTTGGCGCCACAAAACGCTTGATCAAAAGGTTGTCCAGAAATATGAAAGACAAACTCGCAGCTCGCAACAACGTTGGTAAAAAAACTACACCAGTGACTGCACCTATGGACAACGCTTAGACAAATACCACAGTGCTCGAGAAAATAAAAAACTTAGTCGTGACTTTCGCCATAGGAAGAGCACCAAAACGAGCTCGTGGTTTCTCTCTCTGAACAGAAAGGGCAACGATAAAATCTCAACGCGTCAGGGTTCGACCAAAAGACGTTTTCCGAAAACTTTTCGGAAAAATAAAACTTGCTCTCTCAGAAATCGCGGAGAAAACCTAGATTACTCGCAGAAAAAGGAAACACAAAAAATCGGGTACACAACCCCCACTGTTACACTTCTTCCAAATAATTTTTGAAGAAACAAAATTTGATCTCTATCGAATCACTCAAAACGTAAAACGGCTGACCGAAAACTAAACTAAGCAGAACATGAATTTGTATCCCTCACTGCTAAAACATTTTCTGAAACCTATGATTTCATAAAAATTCAAGCGTCACTTCTATAGTAACATATTCAGTGCATTCTCGATAGTTGTCACCAAAGCTTATTTTAGAAAAACTACTCAAAACTTCCTCGGATCAATCCAATGGAAACGAGAAATTTTCTTATTACGTTTAGTCGCGTTAATGAAACCCATAACAGCTACAGTTTCTTAAAATAAAACTCTGAAACTAAATATGCAGAACATACGCAAAAACATGAGTTTTTCAAAACACAGCTCTCGTATAGCAAAATCGAAAACTTTTTACGAAATCACTTTCGTAAAATTAAGCTTGACAACATTTTATGAAACGACATTCATAAAATTAAACTCAATGATTATTTTGAGAAACAACTTTCGTAAAATTAAACTTGACAACATGTTACGTAATAATTTTCGAAAAATTAAACTTGACAACATTTTACAAAATAGCTTTCGTGAAACAATTCGACACTCTTCGAGAAGTCAAACATTATCGTACAAAAGGACTCTTGGAGAAAGAAAGAGATAGAGCGACAGCTGAAAAGTGAACTTCGCTTATCAGCCTCTCTTCACGGTCTCACCGTCCTCTCCCTTTTGCCTCATCGCCCAATGAGTCTTCTTGATCGTCCTTGGCATCTTCTTTTCGCCCTCGGCAGATTTCGATCGCCCTTGGCTAATTCAAAAACGCCAAAAGGCTTTCGACAAGATACCCGTTTGTATTCGTAAAACCAATGATAGAGAAACTGAAAACCAGATCTAGAAAATATTGATCCCCGAACCAAAACCGCAAGACATGCTTCAGACTAAATGCGGCCAGGAAAATAGAAAACCCAAGAATAATCAATACTTTTACTATCGTAAGGGATGGACAAACACGAGAAGGGGAAGGGGAAATGGGCAAGAAAAACGGAGAAAAAGCAAACCTGAATCTTCTAGAAAACTAAGGTATGTACGACTTTGAAACTTTTGAAATCAGACTTGGAATTTTCGTACGAAGGTATTAAGAGATAAAAACAATTTGAAGATTTCTGTAAACTTTAGGGAACTTATAATCTAGGTGGATAGTCTAGCGGAGTAAGTCTAAGGTAAATTCCCTATCTCAATCTATTGTTCCTTAACTGTTCATGCACATTTTGCAAACCGATCTAAATTCTCGTAAAACCGAGAAACGATCGCCACACATACTCAGCTCACTTCATTAAGAAAGAACTAGAGACACGAACTTCGTCATAAAACCGACTCGTTCCTAGAAATTTTCTCAAAATCGACATATTCCAAGTCGTCAACCTGAAAACCACCAAGTCACAATCCCAATGCCGTCTTTATATCGACTCAGATTCTCGATCATCCCAATCCTACAAAGATAAAACATACACAATCATTCAAAATATTGATTCAGCCGTTTTCTTTGTAAAAAAATGGAGGGAGTAGGTAAGGTACGTACAAATTTATACTCCCATACTTCAAAAACTTTTTTCCTTGGCATCAGGAAAACGCTTTCAACAAAGCAATCTCATGCGACATAGGGAAATGAAATGACCCATCGAAATCGTCCAAAAGGCAAACGACGATAAGATTCGTCTAAAACGCTAGCGGCATACCTAGTTAGTCAAAATTATACGATAAATCTTCAAACATCAAAGCATTGCTTCCAGTTTCTGTTGAATCAAGTCAATCACGAAAAAACATCAAAAAAATTTGCAACAAAGCAATATCCAGAACAAAAGTAGCAGCGAGCACAACAAAAGGGAACACTTTTTCCCCACTCGTGGACAAGATGTACTGCTGGTTAAACAATTCGTTCCGCTCGAGAAATGAATATGTCATGAGAATTCCTCTCAAAAACCCACGAAAACGTTCGGCGAAGAGATCATAACAAAATAAACTTTGATAAAACTCCATGAGTGACTCAAAGAAACATTCACCAAAGAACGAAATCAAAGTGGAAACATCTCTCAAAAAATCTACGGAAACATCGTTACTTTGACATCACAATATATAGCACTGTTTTACTATCTTCATAAAACCGACCACCCATTACTTTTGTATGCCTAGAAAAGTTTATACGAAACAATGTGCAAGAAAAAAAGATCGGTATCGCGCAAAATGACTTTGCAACAAGAAAACGCGAATAAGGAAAACCTAATCCTCTCCCACAAACATCACGGGTAATCTGTGAGAAACGTTCTCTATTCACTTCTATGAGAAGCCATTCTTGTAAAACTTAAATGAAAAATCCTTCGTATAGTCAAATCAATTTATACAAAGAAACTTTCGAAGATAAACATAACAGGTTTTACGAAGAAGAGCAAAAAATGAAGCTGTATGATCCGACTTTGGATGACCAATCTAAAATTTATCTCTTCGCACTACGATCTTGCAAATCTTATTCTTCAGCCCTGTGGCTGCTGGCTTCTACCTTTCATTCCCCTCAGTTATATCCGAGCAAGCAATCATCACACAACTGACTCCGCACAAAGCCTCTTAGGCTTCATATTTCTCGGACAAAAACGAAACAGTTGTCATACGACTAAAGGAAGCATTATACAAAACATTCATCATATAACTGAAAACCTAAGTGAAAAATTGCTTTCTATCACCATCGGCCATCTTAACACGAAAAATTTCTTGTTTCTAATGCTAGATTAAACTTTATCACTTTGGCCTATCAATCTCGACCAACATTCTTTGGCCCTCGACCAGTTATGCTTTCCCGTAAAATCCCGAACCAGAACTCGGCATCCCCATTAAGGACAACTATAAAATAACTTGACCTTAATGTTAACATGAAAGTTCCACGGTCGAATCCTTGACCAACAACGTCCTTTTCTATGCGGCTGCACACAGCCTTCACGCCAAGCCAAAACATTTGAGCAACCACCGCTCCATCCAATCACTTAACGTCAAAAATGACAATCCACGATTCGTCTAAAAATGCCAAGTGACAATTACGTAAATAATTATCGTATAACCCATAAATGGAAATCATACAATAAAGTCATACAACAAGACTCAGTCCGTACAACCAAACGGTCAAAAAAAACTTGAACTTATTGAAAACATCGACAAAGTTCTATATGTTCCACAATTCACTTAAAACCCGCAACATTTTGCCCATAAAACGCGCCATCTAAGGAAAAACTCGTAACAAAGCTCCTAGACCTATATGAAACATTCCTTACAAAAAATAATATATACGAAATAAATCTGAGAGGGTCGACTTTTCACAAAGTACAGTGAAGGAAGACGCTTACTCCCATGGAAAAATTCACACGACCCCTTGGTCCTAATTCCTCGATTACTAATCAAACAATTTAACATGCAAACAGAAACAACAGTTTTGGCTGTGAACATCCACAAACTAACCAAAACGTTTATCTGTCGTAAGGTTAAAACAAAATCCTTGTGACGCCGCAAAACATCTTCAAGCCCGTGAAAGTTTCAAGCAAGAAATGCGGCATATGAAATAAAAACAAATCTTCAGCATCGCGACATGCACAGACGCCTGAAGAACCATTTTTCGACAAAATACCTTCCCCGATAAAAACACCATCTTGGAAGAACAAACTGTCATACGAACTAAAACCTTCTCAAACACACATCCTTAGCGAAGGCTCAAACTCAAACGGTAAACACTTACCATCATGTTTGTTGCCGATCACAACAAACTCTAAACGTCCTAACATACTAAGCCATCTCCTCCCATAGAGATAACTCTCAGACATCTGACACAAGGATGATAGCGCACTATAAAAGAAATCAAAATTTTGGTCAGCACTTCCAGACAACTTCGAAATTGTCTTTGGAGAGATGCTCGGTTCCCAATCAGTGCAAGTCATATAAGCTGAGAACTTATCTTAGACTTAAATATCGAGACAGAATCAGGTCAAAAACACAACGAGTATAGTTAGCCGAAACAGTAATCCCAAACCCTAAACCATTACTAGGCCTAGGTCTTGCCCTAAAGCTAGCAAACTGGTCTCAACACAAACAAATTAATCATATAACTGAAACCCTATAGTGGAAAATTGGTTACTACCACCATCGGCCATCTTAACACGGAAAATTCTGGCATACTTGGCCTATCAATGTCGACGAACGTTCTTTGGCCCTCGACCAGTTACGCCTTCCCGTAAAAGCCCAAACCATAACTCGGCATCCTCATTAAGGACAATTATAAACTAACTTGACCTTAATGTTAATACGAAAGTGCCACTGTCTAATCCTTCACCAAAAACGCCCTCGGCTATGCGGCTGAACACACACTTCACGCCAAGTTAAAATATTTGAGCGTCCACCGCTCCATCCAATCTCTTAATGGCAAAAATGACAATCCGCGATTAGTCTAAAATGCCAAGTGACGATTTCGCAAATAATTATTATATAACCCAGAAATGGAAATCATACAATAAAGTCTTTACAACAAGACTCGCTCCTAGCAACCAAACGGTTAACAAAAAACTTGAACTTGTCCAAAAACTCGACCAAGTTCTATATGTTCCACAATTCACTTTAAACCAGCAACATTTTACCCATAAAACGTGGCATCTAACAAAAAACTCGTAAAGCTCCTAGAGCTATACGAAACATTCTTTACAATAAAATACTACATACGAAATAAATCTACGAGGGTTGACTCTTCACAAAGTACGGTGAAAGCAGACGCTTACTCCCAGGGACAGATTCACGCGACCCCTTGGTCCGAGTTCATCGATCACAAATCAAACAATTTAACATACAAACAAAAACAACAGTTTTGGCTGCGAACATCCACAAACGAACCAAAACGTTTCTTTGTCGTAAGGTTAAAACAAAAGCCGTGCGACCCCGGAAAACATCTTCAAGCCCATAAACATTTCAAGCAAGAAATGCGGCATATGAAAGAAAAATCAATCTTCAGCATCGCGAGACGTCGCAGACGCCTAAAGAACCATTTTTCGAGAAAAAATACCCTCCTTAAAAAAAATAGCATCTTGGAAGACCAAACAGTCATACGAACTAACACCTTCTTAAACACACATCCTTAACGGAGGCTCAAACTCAAACGGTAAACACTTACCACCATGTTTGTTGCTGATAAAAAAAAACTCTAAACTTCCTAAACAGTCTCTGCCATCTCCTCCCATAGAGATAACTCTCAGACATCCGACACAAGGATAATAGCGCGCTATAAAAGACATTCAAAATTTTCTTCTGCACTTTCAGACGGCTTCAAAATTTTCTTTTGAGAGATGCTCGGTTCCCGATCAGTGCAAGTCATATAAGCCGAGAATTTATCGCAGACTTCAATATCGAAACAGAATCATGTAGAAAACACAACCGGTAACGTAAGCCGAATCAGTCATCATAAACCCTAAAACGCTACTAGGCCTTGGTCTTGCTCTAAACCCAACACACTGGTCTTGACACGAAATATTCATCATATAACTGAAAACCTAAAGTAAAAATAGTTTTCTACCACCATCGGCCATCTTAACCCGGAAAATTCTGGCATATTTGGCCTATCAATCTCGACGAACATTCTTTGGCCCTTGGCCAGTTACGCTTTCTCGTAAAATCCCGAACCAGGACTCGGCATCCTCATTAAGGAAAATTAGAAACTAACTTAACCTTAATGTTAACACGAAAGTGCCACGGTATAATCCTTCACCAACAACGTCCTCAGCTATGCGGCTGAACACAGACTTCACGCCAAGCCAGAATATTTGAGCGACCACCGCTCCATCCAATCTCTTAACATTAAAAATGACAATCAGAAATTTGTCTAAAATGCCAAGTGACGATTACGCAAATAATTATCGTATAACCCATGAAATCATAAAATAAAGTCTATATAACAAGACTCAGTCCTAACAACCAAACGGTTAACAAAAAACTTGAACTTGTCGAAAAACTCGACCAAGTTCTAGATGTTCCACAATTCACTTTAAACCCGCAACATTTTACCCATAAAACGCGGCAACTAAGGAAAAACTCGTAACAAAGCTCCTAGAGCTATACAAAACATTCCTTAAAAAATAATATGTACGAAATAAATCTCGGAGGGTCGAATCTTGACAAAGTACAGTGAAGGAAGACGCTTACTCCCAGGGACAAACTCACGCGTCCCTTGGTCCTAATTCATCGATCACAAATCAAACAATTTAACATACAAACAAAAACAACATTTTTGGCTGCGAACATCCACAAAAGATCCAAAACGTTTCTCTGCCGTAAGGTTAAAACAAAAGCCTTGCGACACCGCAAAACATCTTCAAGACCGCGAACATTTCAAGCAAGAAATGCGACATATTAAAAAAAACAATCTTCAGTATCGTGAGACGTCGCAGACGTCTGAAAAACCATTTTTCGACAAAAATACATTCCTTGATGAAAACACCGTCTTGGAAGACCAAACAGTCATACGAACTAACACCTTCTCAAACACACATCCTTAGCAGAGGCTCAAACTCAAATGGTAACCACTTACCATCATGTTTGTTGCTGATCACAACAAAATCTAAACGTCCTAAACAGATTAATCCATCTCCTCCCATAGAGATAGCTCTCAGATATCCAATGCAAGGATCATTACGCGCTATAAAAGATATCCAAAATTTCGGTCAGCACTTCCAGACGACTTTGATATTTTCTTTGGAGAGATGCTCGGTTTCCCGATCAGTGAAAGTCATATAAGCCAAGAACTTATCACAGAATTCAATATCAAGACGGAATCAAGTTGAATACACAATGGGTTTCATAAGCCGAAACAGTCATCGCAAACCCTAAACCGTTACTAGGCCTAGGTCTTGCCCTAAACCAAGAACATTGGTCTCAACACAAAAAAATCATCACATAACTGAAAAAATAAAGTGGAAAATCATTTTTTGCCACCATCGACCATGTTAACATGATAAACTCTGGCATAGTTGGCCTCCCAATCTCTGCAAACGTTCTTTGGCCCTCGGCCAGTTACGCCTTCCCCTAAAAGCCCGAACCAGAACTCGACATCCCCATTAAGAACAATTATAAACTAACTTGACCTTAATGTTTACACGAAAGTGCCCCGGTCTAATCATTGACCAACAACGTCGTCGGCTATGCGGCTGAACACAGCCTTCACGCCAAGCCAGAATATTTGAGCGACCACCACTACATCCAATCACTTAACAGGAAAAATGAAATTCGCGCTTCGTCTAAAAATCCCAAGTGACTATTACGCAAATAATAATCATATAACCCAGAAATGGAAATCATACAAAAAAGTCTTTACAACAAGTCTCAGACCTAACAACCAAACGAATAACAAAAAACTTGAACTTGTCGAAAAAATCGACCAAGTTCTATATGTTCCACAATTCACTTTAAACCCGCAACATTTTACCCGTAAAACACGGCATCTAAGGAAAAACTCGTAACAAATCTCCTAGAATTATACGAAACATTCCTTACAAAAGAATAATATATACGATTTTTAGACTCTTAGAACTCTCTGCACTTACAAATTTTAGGCATTATACTCGACATGCTTTGTCTCTATGTCCTGCACTCGACTACTAGATGAACTCTCTATAAACATAACTACGTTTGGCTTGATCCTCGAAAGGGGTACGTAGGCAGCCTTCCATAAGGACCAGTCTGAAATCAACAAAACCTTTTCTTTATCTTTTTCATTATTTGTTATTGATATTCGACTCAACTAGGCTAAAACTAGAAAACTCGCTTAAAACTCTTACAGCCGAAGCTTTTACAATTTGTTGTAACAATCGCTATGTTTTTACGAGAATTTAAAATAAAGATCAAACTTTTCGTAATTTGTTTTGATATCTTTTCATATTTTTGGTGTTTATTCCATTACTTGTCGTTGGCTCTTGCAGGGAAATCCGGACCTCAAGAAAAGTAGGGTTTTCTGTGCTTTCCTCCGTTCACAAAAATCAACGGTGTGAATTTTGGTTCCCACATTGGTTTCCTTTCTTGTGGCTCATGGGCGATGATACTCAGTGATTGCCTCGTCGCCCTAGCTTGTGTCTTGTTGCCTACGGGTAACAAGACTTCGAGCTGATCTTGTCTCATGTTTGTGACGAGACGTTGAGAAGAGCAAGACCATGAGGTGCTTGGACACGATTTTTCCTCGTTTTCTTTTACTTGTAAGAGATAAATCCTTCCAGCGGTAATTTTAGAACATTGATTTCGTCAAATCCAATTTTGACCCGAACACGCCTAGCCGTCATCTTCGTAGTCTGCACCAGAATGAGAATAACAAACTTCCCTGAATCTTAGATCATCTCTTATCTCAATGTAGGGCGTGTTTCCCTAGACCACTTGAACATGGTCATAGAAAATAGTCTCACTGATGAATGAGAGATACAACCTGTTTATCTTCATGTCACAAACAACTCCTACAGTAGCCATGAAGGCTCTCCCAAGTAATAGAGAAGAATTCATCTCCATAACATGAAAATTCACTGGAACTAGGGCATTGCCAATTTGTACCTGAAGGTTTTTGACAATCCCTCCTAAATTCACCTCGAAGCAATCCACAAACACGAATGAATCACTAGAAGGCTTAATCTTTAGACTCAGCTGCTCAGCCATCAGTTTGGGCAACTACTGATTGAAGAACCTGTGTTGCATAGTGCATTAGGGTAGCTATAACCTCCAATCATGAAGAGAACCACGAACTTCCCACGGTCACTCTTCTTCTTCAATGTAATCCTTTGCTTCATCTTATCTTTGATCTGATGGAACATGCGCTCAATGTCATCTTCTGTCTGTCTGCTTTCCCTGAAAAACATCAAGAGTCTTTGGATCCAATAAGCATCATCAAATGGCATGTACAATGGATCCTCATCATCCTCTTGGTGAAGCTATCATCTGTTTATCATTATTAGCCCTCTTTAAATTCTTAGGAACCTTGTTCTTCTTCCTCTTATTACACCTATGTAGCCTGCTCAACAATCATAGGCTATGATGCATCTTCAAATTTCTGACTGGTGTTCACTAATGGCTTTGTTGATGTCTCAAACGAGTGTCTTGAAGTATTCAGACACTCTACATCAATACTTGGCAAAAAAACTCGGTAAGTCACTGGTGGGTTTTGATCGATAAATGAGTTAGGGTTCCATCGACGCCTTCCACTTCATAAAAAGCTAAGGACTCAGATTGGAGTGTCAATCGGTGCTCAGCCTCGGGTGTCAAACAACACCAATGAGAACTTCCGAACAACATAGAACTATCAAAATGCAAGGATCCTTCTTGGAGTTTCTCTACCTCTACCACCTGCCAGAAATCATCATCTATAATGTCACTCACGTGGTGTTTCTGTACAGCCTCTCCTTTTCCTTTAATTAGTCCTTCATGTTTCCTCATAGCTTCACTAGTCTGAACCACTTATGTCTCCAACTTCTTCACATGGATGCTGAGAGCTTTAAACTTGTCGTTCAAGTTGGTGTACACTGCATCTTCTTCCCATTGAAATCCATTGTGAGCTTGTGTGGACGTTCAAGAACCTTCATGCTTTCTTGAGTAGTTGGTGTAGGATGCTGGTAAGAAAACGCTGCATAGCTCATGTTGTTGATGTTGATGTTGTTGTTGTTGTAAGGTTTCTGGTACTGTGGACTATGGTTGTAATTACCCCTTTGACCATTGCCATAGGAATTTATGTTTCCACCCTGATTCTCATACTTCTGAAAGCCAGTGCCACTAATTTTAGTTCACATCCTCTTCATCACCCTTATCACTGGCGGTATCAACAACCTCTACATCTTCTGCAAAGCCCACCTTCCTCTTAAGAAGCCTATGAACACTGTCTGGCTTGGCTTTAACTTCATCCATATGCTCTATTCCAAAGCTAGCTGATGATTTCTTCCTCTATAAATTAGTGTTCTTGGTGCTATTGCTAAATGCCAAGTTCTCAATAAGTCCCACAGCCTCTTTGGGTTCTCGATGTTGAAATTCCATTCACTAGTCGTGTCTAGAGCCATCTCATAAGCCAAAGTGATGCCTCTGAAGAAGGTACTAAGAAGTTGTACTTTGTTGAATCCATGTTGTAGACAGTGTCTCTGATATGACTCCAATTAGATCCAGCACCTTCTGAAGAAATTCTGCAGGCTTCTGTGTGAATGTAGCAATAATGTTCCTCAACTCTTCAGATTGTGCATCATCAAAGAAATTATGCAAGAATGCGTTTTTGATGTCAATCTAGGATGCAAGAGATCCTAGGTGTAATTGCTTAAGCCAATATGAAGAATCTCCTCCAAGTGAGTACTTGAAGAGGTTACATAGAAGGTAGTCCTCAAGGACTCCAATGGCTTTGATAGCAGTAACTAGATCCTCAAACCACTCAAGATGGTCCATTGATTCTCATGTGTGTGACCATGATAAGGTTTTTGTCCCACAAGTATAAAGTATGCATGCTTCAGCTTGAAATAGTGCCTATGGAAAAGTACGAGGACAAATAACAGATTTGTTGGCGTAGTATTGATCCGGTTGTAGTCAGCCAACGTTCTGGGTCGAGCAGCTTCAACATTATGAGCAGCTAAAGCTTCAGCAGCTTCTCTAGCAGCATCTTCTGGTTCATGCATTACAATCCCCTGATCAGTCGGTCTCTGACCAGCTGCATTAGGAAAATGACCCTCTTAGTCATGTAGATCTCCATTCTCATCCCTCGTTAGTATAAGAGTTGCGACCATGATGTCTTCTCACGGGTTAGAGACAATCGACGAAGACGTGATGGTGTCGATTGTTGCTCCCTCACAAGTAGTATCAACCGACGAAGGAATGTTGGTTTCGATCGATGTCGTGCACTTCTCTTTGCGGACCGTGTGTTCCAATAGTGCAGGGCATGAGAATATTAGTTTTTTTTGTCTTGCTAGGCATGCACCTGATAGACAAAAGAAAAAAACATTTTGTAAGTAACTAAAACAGAAAGTGAAACCTAGATGAAACTTATTAATCAAGTCTAATGGCGAATCCAATGCTCCCTGGAACGACGCCAAATTTTATATCACTCAAATTATCATATAAGCAACTTTATCTCTCAAATAAGAGATTCAGTTGTAGTACTTAGGGATCGAATCCACATGGAGCGTGGGCACACAATAGACCAGATGTGTTATGATTAATCTAGGCACTAAATCACAAGGCAATAAATAATAGTGATTGATTAAGGAGTTGATTTTTAAACAATAAGAATAAATAGCTAAATTTAGGGTTTCATGCAATAAAAATATGATATATTGATGATAAGGGTGTGTGATAAACCATCATAGAACTCGAATCGGTAAGTAAGATATCCAGCTCTCGCTACGAGTCTAATAAGATGACTAGGTATTTGTTCCAGCTGTCTCATGTGAACAAGGAACGAATGTCAATCGTTCCTATGGTATGAGTGTCGATCGATACTTCCTTAGGAAAGCATTAGCTTACTAATTTGTATGTTCACTAGGTTAACTAGACCAGCCGCCACATGTATCTTACAACCTAAATCAGCATAACTAATTTATGTAGTGAACCTATTGTCGTAGTTATCACTATCGTAGGCTCAAGGTTCTAGTTAGCTACTATAGAACACAAACAATAAGCACAATTCTAACGAAGAATCCTAGAAGACTGACCTGGCAATTCTATGTCTCAGAAATTCATATAAACCCTAATAGAACCCTAAATCTAACAAGAGAAACAACTCAGATATGATTATTCAAAGCATAAAATTAATTTTAATAGAATGCATAAATAGATATAGTAAGAAAACTGGAGTTTCAATACAAATCTCTGAAGGACTTTTGATTTTATCACCAAAACTAAGTAACCTAAAGCTTCTAAATACGGTGGTGGTTTATTATGTCTTTGCGGCAGTTTTCTAAGTTGTTTATATTTTCCAGACAATGGCAAAACACATAAATACTAGGTATAAAATCGGCCAGGGGTAATGACATGTGTGTTTTTATTGTTCTAGCAGGGTACAAATATCCTAAACAATTAACTATCAAATTAATTCTAGTCTTAACACAGAAGTATTACTTTTGTCAAAAGAGATCATGTGTAGTACTTAGGGATTTAATCTACAGAGGGCAATGACACACAATAGATTTCTTATTTCTAAGGATTAAGCTAGGTGAATATATATATTGGTGTCAAACAATCAGTTAAGGAATTATTCCTTATCAAGAAGTAGAGATGCAAAATGGAAATATGCCAATAATGCAAATATTCTAATAATGCAAATAAGGAAATATTCTAATAAACTAACTAGATGCAAATGTAAATATGTTATATCTAGGGTTTCAAGCCTAATAAACTATTCTGACCCTTTTCGCTCCAACTCTCATATGCGAGCAAAAGAAAAGACCATCGATTGACGGCTAAAGCCTGATGTCGATCGACGGTGAAATCAGAAGGAAGTGTGAACGAGATTTGATAAGTCCACCAGACGTATTAGACCAGCTCTCGCATGCACCTAACAGCCTAGTTCAATGGAATCTATTCTAACACAAGACCTACTCTTGTAGTCGTCCATGTCCTACTTTCGACATCCTAGTTAGCTACTCTAAAATGCAAGCATTAAGCACAACTCAATTGATAGATAATAACTTAACCTAGCAATCCTACTTTTGGGCTTCTTGATAAGGAATAATTCCTTGGTCTTTTATCATTGGTCGACTCCAAGGTTGTGTGGTCGATCGACAGGCTGTTCCAAGGTTGTGTGGTCGATCGACGAAAATCTTGTACTTCGACTGCTCACATAGTCAGCTACAAATTATTCTCCTCTAAATGCTCCAAAACCTCCAAGTATCTCCATATATCTCCAAAACGTTCTTGGACCTGTAAATACTCCAAAACATATCTTAGACACACATAATAGACCCTAAATAGAGCCTATAACATGGCCTAAAAGTGGTAATAAATAGGCTATATCAACTCCCTCATATTTAACCTTTTGCTTGTCCTCAAACAAACTAAGCCTCTGAATGAGGTTTTGAAAGGCGAAGACTCACATAATGTCTAAGTGTAATTGTCACCTTACTTTGTTGAAACCACATCGTATCAAGTCAATCACAAAGAAACTTTATATACCCTATCCTAGTATAGCAACCAAATCCAGTCTACCAACAACTTAGCAAATACTAGTCTGACTCACAACTCTAATGATTTCATTTCTTTGCATAAAATAAAGTGTAGGATTTACCTTCGGAGTATCGATCAAAGGACATATGGACTCTACCTCTGCAAGTATCTCAACAACTAGGCACAAAGTCTTCTTTGGTTCCTTTCTTCCCCCTTTTCTCTCTGAATCTTTTTAGATCTCAAACTTAATGGAAAATGATGCTGATACAGTCCATCTTGCCATCTTATTTTTGATTTTCCTCATCTTTTTCTTTTCTTTTCTTTTTTCTTTTCTCTTTTTTATTTCTTTTGATTTTTGGACAAAGTTGTAGGCAAATAGTGGGGTTATCGGTAATGTACCTACCCGTCACTTCCAACAATGTGTGATCGTTCCTCCAAATTAGAATAGTGGGGTCATAGGTAATGTACCTACCCCTCTGCATCTCGGGAAGTCATCTCATTCTTTTAAGCTATTAGGTAGATGTTGAAGAGAAAGAGAGAAGGGAACCAAAGGTGCAATGACTTGTACCTACATACTTGCAGAAGGAATCCGATCCAGTGTATGCCAAGCCCCAAGCAAACAAATAATGTCAGGATTAGTGTTGGAACTCATCTTTGGTCCTTTAAACTTTCTAAGCAAATGTGATATAGTGGTAGGATGATCCACTTTGGTATCTCTGGTAATGTCTGCAATAACCTTCTAAAAATGGTGCTATAGTGTGGTTAGTCAATAAATCTTCCACTTTGGTATCTCTAGTAATGTCTGAAATAACCTTCTAAAAATGGTGCTAAAGTGTGATTAGTCAATAATAAATCTTGATCATTGTCCCCTTCTTGACTCAATAAAACTTTTATGAAAAACTTATATATATAGTAAAGCTTAAAACAAATCAAATAGCATCAGCGAACCTCCCCCAGACTTAAATTACATTGTCCCAAGTGTAATACGTCACGGATTGATTAGGAAAAATTTAATCATAACTAAATAATTTAAGTAGGAAACTCGATACCGGACTTTGTAAAAGAGTATCGATCGATGGTATGCGTGTATGGTCATTCGATGGTTATGATCCAATGTCGACTGATGGTACCTCTAGGGTGTCGATCGATGGTAGAGTCAAACAGTCTATAAAACAAAGTAAAACTCGAAATAAATAGTAGTATCAGCAAAAACGAAATAGAGACTTACTAAACAGTGGGATGCCTTCCACTCAGCGCTTGGTTATAGTCTTAAGCTCGACGTTGTGAACTCTCTGATTAATAAGGAGTTGGATCAACACTTTGAAAACAAGCGTCTACATATGCTTTGCTCTTCTTAAACCATGTACCAATAAAGCTCCTTATTGCCTCATCTCCTCTGGTTTTCTCATTCCTTGTAACCGCTCTAGCAAACTCCATTGAATGCATTCCCCCTTGTAGTTTCTCAATACTGTGTTGTAGCATTCTAAATCTGGCAGTAGTAGTCTTTGATAAATCATCCAATTGCTGAGAAATATCTTCCTTAATCAGGCACTGAGAAAATGCAATCCCATCAAACCTATGTTCCAATTGTATCTTGCTGTCGTCTTCTGTATGTTGCCCTCAGCATCAAAAGCTCTCGTCCCTTGCTCGAAACGCCAGTTGATCGATGATGGTTTGATCCCATCGATCGGTGGTCTACTCCTTGAATTATGGGCATTGGAAGGACCAAATCCGTTTACCTCCGGAAAGGCTCTATCGATCAATGCTCGATGGGTGCCGTCTATCGATCTAGGATTCTTTGGAGTGTATGGAACATTATGGATCGGCTCGTTCTTCTGCTCCTCATTTTTGATCGATGCGGTATGATGCTCGTCGATCGATGGCTGCTGCTGCTGTCCAAATATATTACCTGATCCATTAGACATAATAAGGGCATCTGCTACATCCTCCTTGGATAAGGGTAGGATTCTCCCATCAAGATCCAGTGCTCGTCCCTTTGGGTCTCTGAAAATTTTGAACTCATCTGATCTAAGATTACTAATATCTGTATCTTCTCCTCCAAGTTCATGTTCTGGTTCGCGTCTGATGTTGTTCAATGGCCAGGAGTAGCCGGTGATCGATGCTTGATTATCCTCTCTCGCGTTCATCACCCAGCCAGCGTCTTCTGATGCTAGGCCATGATATTCAATATGTTCTTGCTCTCTGTAATCTTCATCGTATCCTTCGCATATCGGACGTGTGTCGATCGATGGTGTATGGTGTCCGTCGATCGATGCTCGATAACAAGACTGTTGGGCGAAAATATTTCCAGCTCCATTAGCCATGGGAAGAATATCTGCTATATCTTCCCTCGTGACAATTAGTAGTCTGCCATTCATAGCTCTTGTGTGACCGTCTAGATCTCTCATGATACCGAAATCATCTGGTTGCAGATAACCATATTCCTTCTCGCGTTCTGCAGCTGAATCTAGTTCAAATGTTGCTTCTAAGTCAGTATCAATCGACGGCATAGGGTTACCGTCGATCAATGTCGATTTCCCAAGTTGATGAGAAATATGAAAAACACCAGCCTATTCCATAGAAATACCATTGTACTTGATTATCTCTTCTTCTCTGTAGTCTTCGTCGCACTCGGGGTAGGCTGTGTTGTAACCACCATCTGCGTGGTAGTTTTTGATAGGCTCTGGAGTATGATCGTCGATCGATAGCAAAGGGTGGGTGTCGACCGGTTGCTAAACTGCAAACATGTCGATCAATTTTCTGGGCTGGGTATCGATCGATGCTCCATCCTCCAACTCTTCATTGAAATCATAATCACATAAGCATGTGGCCACAAGTTCTGCATCATCACACAACTTTGTGAGGGCAGGTTTATTCTTCTAAATTTCATAATAAACATTATGATCAATCAAGAAAAGGCACAACCGGTTTGTTCTCATGTCGCAGATAGCTCCTACGGTGGCCATGAAATCTCTTCCAAGTAACAAAGAAGAATTCCAATTGATCTGGACATCCATCACATGGAAGTCTACCGGGACTAATACATCTTGAATTTGCAGTGGGACATCTCTACAAATACCTCCTGAATCCACTCTGGAGCAATCAACAAAGATGAAGGAATCGCTGGAAGGCTCCATTCTCAGTTTCAATTTTTCTGCCATAGCTATGGGTATGATGCTCACCGATGATCCAATATCACAGAGGGCACTGGGAAACTTATGGCTTTCTATCAGACATGGTACCACAAATTTTCCAGGATCACTTTTCCTCTTCAGATGATCCTTTGTTTCTTCATGGGATGACCCTCGGCAGTTTTATCAATCATCATAGGCTCTGATGTACCCATCTTCTTCTCTGGAGTTGTCATATTTGTGATATTTGGAAATGAACATGTTTTGCTGCTGGGAACCGTCGATCGATTCTAAGATCGATTCTTTGAACGACGTTTAAAGATATTCTCAATTCTGCTAACTCCACAGGGACCGTCGATCGATTCTCAGTAACTAGCGTCTATCGATGTTTGTGCGAACTGTCGAGCAAACTCAAATTTTCTACATGGAATCAACCCTCTTGTAGCCTTTCTCTCTTTACTTCTACCCAAAAATCATCATCAATCAATGCATTGAGCTGGTTCTTCTGTCCAGATTCTATTTTCTCCTCAATCTTTTGAGTTACTGCATTACGCATATGACCGTCGAGGTCATGCAGGTCTCCATTCTCATCAGGAATCAACATTAAAGTCGCAACCATCTGAACTCATCTGCTTATGTCGATCGATGCGGGTAAGTTGTTGTCGATCGTTGCTATTTGATCAGTGTCAGTCGATGCTTGAGTTCTGATGTCGGTTGATGATGACTGTAAATAAGTGTCGGTCGACGCGGTATAGGTGCTGTCGATCGATGCTTGTCGTCTTTCTTTGTGGATCGTATGTTAGATTTTATCAGAGTCAGAGAATAGTAGTTCTTGTCCTTTATTGTGGTGTGTCTTTGCATGCACCTGAAAAACAAAAGAAAATAAATATTTAGAAACTTGAAAGTAGTAACAAACCTCGACTAAATCCTAGAAATTAAATCCAATGGTGATCAATGCTCCCCGGCAATGGAGCCAAATTTGACATGCGTGTTTTTATTGTTCTAGCAGGGTATGAATCCTAAACAATTAACTATCAAATTAACCCTAGTCTTAACACACAAATATTACTCTTGCCAAAAGAGATCAGGTGTAGTACTTAGGGATCAAATCCACATAGAGCAATGGCACACAATAGATTTCTTATTTCTAAAGATTAAGCTAGGTGAAGATATATATTTGTGGCAAACAATCAGTTAAGAAAATATTTCTTATCAAGAAGTAGAGATGCAATATGGAAATATGCCAATAATGCAAATATGGAAATATTCTAATAAACTAACTAGATGCAAATGTAAATATGCTATATCTAGGGTTTCAAGCCTAATGGATTATAGTGGATAGAAAGCACAGAAATGTAAATATACTAGAACTCAAATATTAACTATTCTGACCCTTTTAACTCCAACTCTTGTATGCGAGCAAAAGGAAAGACCAGCTCTTGTATGGAAGTGTGAACGAGATTTGATAATTCCACCAGACTTATTAGACCAGCTCTCGCATGCGCCTAAAAGCCTAGTTCAATGGAGTCTATTATGGCACAAAACCTACTCTCGTAGTCATCCATATTTTACTTTCGATATCCTAGTTAGGTACTCTAGAATGCAAACATTAAGCACAACTCAATTGATGGATATTAACTTAACCTAGAAATCCTACTTTTGGGCTAATCTATCATTGCTATCATTCAACCATAAATCTAGTTGATGACTACTCAAACATAATCAAAGAAAGAAAATTATTTTGAATATAATGCATAGATAAAATACTAGGGTTCCAATACAAATCTCCCTAAGGAGATGAAGCTTCTCCCCTAAAAAGCTAAAACTAAAAAGATTTGTAAGTTGTGTCAAGCCTTTGCATGCACTTACACACTCTTTTTTCTCTCAATACATGCGCATAAATATAAAACCCTAAAACTTAGGTCAAAAATCACCTAGGGCATTCTCGTCATTTGTCTTCAAACTTGGGCTTTTAAATCGGCTATCTGCGAATTGGACGTCGATCGATGGCAAGTGTGCAACATTGATCGACCTTGGTCTTTTATCATCGGTCGACTCCAAGGTTGTGTCGTTGATCGACGACAATCTTGTACTTCGACTCCTCACATAGTCATCTACGGATTCTTCTCCTTTAAATGCTCCAAAAGCTCCAAGTATCTCCATATATCTCCAAAACGTTCATGGGCCTGTAAATACTCCAAAACATATCATAGACACACATAATAGACCCTAAATAGAGCCTATAACATGGCGTAAAATTGGTAATAAATAGGTTATATCAGGTAGTCTTGTAATTATATGGAACTTTTGGGCTTGAGTCCTTTTGACTTCAAACTCGCCTGTCTACTCGCGCGGGTGTTGATCAGCACCATGGGGTTAGTGTCGATTGACACTACTTCTTGATTTTGACTCTCGTTTCTGATTTCTTCATAATATATAAGTTACCTCTCATTAAGCTCCAAAATGCTCCATAATCTCCATATTGCTTTAAAACATACCTGAACTTGAAAACACTCTAAAATATACTCCAAACATATATAAGAGACTCTAAAAGCACATATACTATGTGTGAAAACATGTAAAATCCATAGTATATCAGGTACATACCTCAGGGGCACTTCCATGTACTACATCCTAGCTTAGCAACCAAACCATCAAGCCCACAGCTCATCTGATGACTCTAACATACCCCTTTACTGACCTTCTGTAAATAAATGTGTAGGGTAAATCTTGGGAGTATCGGTCAAAAGACACATGGACTCTTACCCCAACAAGTATATGAACACACATATAGTCTTCTCTAATCATTTTCCTCTCTCTTCTCTTCTCTCTTCTCTCTTATCTCTTCTCTCGTCTCTGAATCTTTTCTTTTTTTATCTCTTTTTTCTCTTTTTCTCTCTTTTTCTCAATGTGTAGTCCAATAATGTGGTAATAGAAAATTTTTGTACCCCTCGCTCCCAGCTTTGTGTGATCATTCTTTTGAATTAGAAGGTCATAGGAAAATTTTCCACCTCTCTGCATCTTAGGAAATCATCTCAATCGTTTCTTTTTTAGATGCCAAAGAGAGGTGAGTGGGGAACTAGAAATATACAGACTTTTACATTCCACACTTGCAAGAGGAATCCGATCCAATGTATACCAAGCCCTAACGAGGCAAGTTCAGTTGAATAAGGTTGGAAGTTAACTTCGGTTCCTTTAGACTTTCTCAGCTAGCATGGATGTTACTCGCAAGTGATCCACTTTGATGTTTTTATTCACTACACCATGTAATCAATAACCTCAAGAATAGTGCTGGAAAGTGGTTAGAAAATAAGTAAAATTGAAAAATTTCATAATCCTCTTCTTGACTATATAAAACTAAATCACATAAATCTAAATCTTAAAATAAAACACAATATCAGTAATATCTCCCCCAGACTTAAACAATATTGTCCCAGTGTTATACAGTCTAAGATTGGTGGAAAACAAATCATAAGGACGAACTTAACAAGGAAAAACAGTATATATGCTTCATTGATGAGAGTGTTGATCGACACAGTGAAGTGGTGATCAATACTCGTGATGCTCTATCGATCGACATTGATCAAGTGACGGTTGATACTCATGATGATCTGTCAGTTGACATTGATCAAGTGTTTGTTTTTGCTTGTTACCGACTTGTCATCTTCGTTTTTTTTGTTTTTTTTTAAATATTATTTTGATCTGAAATAAACAAAATATGAAAAACAGTATTAAATGAAAATAAGAAAAAATTTAAAATTTACTAATGGGTTACCTCCCATGAAGCGCTTTTTATAGTCTTTAGCTTGATGTTTTGGGAGGGGGGTTTGGCTAGTATGGAGGTAATGAAATACTTGTTGGAAAACAAGTATCAACATCTTCTCTGATCGTCTCAAACAAGGTGCCTACAAAGCTTTTGATGACTTCTTCTCATTTGGTTATGTGCTCTTGGTGTCTTTGAATGATCTTTGTGTGTGTGATCCAGTTTCAGCTATAGCTCTTCTATACATTTGCTTAACCATTCAATGATGTTATTGAGAGGGTAGTATTATTGCATCAATCTTTCTGTAGAACTTATCAAACATCCTTTCTTAATCTGTAATGATGTCAGCTATCATCTCTTCAACTTGATCTCTTATGTATGTATTCTGGCCGACATGGAGGTGTAGGAAGGACTCCATGCATCTGAAAACATCCTTCAAACTTTGGTAAGCTCAAGTAACGACCTCCAACACTATTTGCCATCTCAAATATTGCTTGTTTATCTTCCTTTGACACATTGACGATCCTTCAGTCCTTAGCCTTAGCATTGCTCGATTCATCTCTGTAAACTCCATACTCATCTGGTGTTGCTACACATATCCTTCTCTTAGGAGGAGTGGCGGTTTCAATTTCTAAAAGTTTCTCAAAATCACTGACTCGTAGGAGTGTCGACCGATGCTGGGTTGAGTGTCGATCAATGCTTCACCGTCATCTTCATGCTCTGCGCCCGAATCAGAATAACACACTGCCAGAAGTCCGGGATCATCTCTTATCCCAATGTAGGGCGTGTTTCCTTTGACCACTCTAACCAGTTCATAGAAAGCATCCTTTTCTATGAGTGTTAGACACATCTGATATTGCACGTTGCAAACAGCTCCTACAGTGGCTATGAAGGCTCTCCAAGTAGTAGTGAAGAATTCCAGTCTATCTGAATATCCATGACATGAAATCCACTGGAACTAAGGTACTGCCAATTTTGTACCTGAAGGTTTCTGAAATCCCTCCTTAATTTACCTTAGAGCAATACACAAAAGTGAATGAATCTTCAGAAGGCTCTATCTTCAGATTCAGATGCTCAACCATCACCCTAGGCATAATACTGACTAAATAACTTGTATCACTGAGTGCATTAGAGAAGTTGTGACCTCCAATCATGTAGGGAACCATGAACTTCCTATGATCATTGTTCTTCTTTAGTGTAATCCTTTGATTCATCTTCTCTCTGATTTGTTGGAACATACGCTCAGTGTCCTCTTATATCCCTTTGCTCTCTCTCTGAAATACATCCAAAGTCTATGAGCCCAATAAGCATCATCGAATGGTATATCTTTAGGGATCCTCAACATCCTCTTGGTAAAACTATATATCCATCTCTTTCTCATTAACCTCTCTTTATATGCTTAGGAACCTTTCTCTTTGTTCTCTTAAATGTTTGTCCCTTTGTATCCTGCTTAATGATCATAGGCTCTAGTGCATCTTCAGGTTGCTGATTGGTGTTCACTGTTGGCTTTGTTGATGTCGGAGACGAGTGTCCTGTTGCATTCAATTGGTCTACATTAATACTTATCAATCAAACTCTGTAAGTCACTGATGGCTGTCGATTGATAACAGTGTGGTGTCTATCGTTGCTTGGCGTTTAACAAGATCATATGAATTCAGAATGGGGTGTCGATCGGTGCTCAACCACAGGGATCGAGCGACACCATTGCAAACTTCCAAAAGCTATAGAACTTTTGACTTGAAAGTCCCCTTCTTGGAGCTTCTCTTCCTTCACCACTTCCCAAAGATCATCATCTATAATAGTACTCATGTGTTACTTATGTTCAGCCTCTCCATATCCTTTTATCGCTTCATGCCTCCTCAGAGCTTCACTAGTCTGAACAACCTAAGTCTCCAACTTCTTCACATGGATGCTAAGAGCTTCAAACTTTTCATTTAGGTTTGTGTACACAACATCTATCTTCCCATTTAAATCCACTATCAACTTCAGCTGACCCTCAGGAACTTGATTAATCATCCTCTCTATCTTGTTTTCTTGAGTTGTTGGTGCGGAATTCCGGTAAGAAGAGGCTTCATAGTTTCTGTTGTTGCATGTTTCTGGTACTGTGAACTCTAGTTGTAATTACTCATTTGAACCGTGCCACATTGTTACTGTTTCCACCCTGATTCCCAAACCTCTCAAAACTCGTACCACTGATGTTGTTCACTTCCTATTTGTCGCACTTATCACTAGCGGTATCAACAGCTTCCACATCTTCTACAAAGCTAAGATGCTTTTTGAGAAGCTTATTAACATTGTCCAACTTGGCTTTAACTTCATCCATCTGCTCCTTGCCTAATCTGGCAGCCAATTTTGTCCTCTCTAAATATGTGTTCTTGGTGTTATTGCTAGATGAAAAATTCCCAATAAGTCTCACAGCTTCATCTGGTTCCTAGTGTTAAAATTTCTCTCACTACCAGTGTCTAGAGCCATCTGGTAGATCAGAGTGTTGCCTCTGAAGAACGTACTAAGAAGTCGTAGCTCATTGAACCCATTGTGTGGACAAACTCTCTGACATGACTTGGATCCGATCCAAGAGCTTCTGAAAGATTCTACATGCTCATGTGTGAATGTAGCAATCCTCTTCGTCTTGTCTTCAGATCGCGTATTATCAAAGAAATTAAACAGGGAGGCGTTTTTGATGTCAATACAGGATGTAATAGATCATGGTGGTAACTGATTAAGCCAATACGAAGTATCTATAGTAAGTGAGTACTTGAATAGCTTGCAGAGAAGGTAGTCCTCTCAGGGACTCCATTTGCTTTGATAGCAGATACTATATCCTCGAACCGCTCCAAATGTTCCATCAAATTCTCATGTTGCGACCATGATAAGGTGTATGTCCCACAAGTGTAAGTAAGCAGTCTTTAGCTCGAAATCAAACCTCTTGGAAAATAGGAGGACGAATAGCAGATATGTTGGCGTGTACTGATCTAGACAGTTGTAATCAGCCAACTTTATGGGTCGAACAACATGGACATTCTTATCAGCGGAAGCCTTAGATTGGATGCAGCATTCACAGAATTAGCAGCATCTAGAGCAGCTGTTCTGGTTCAGTGATCATAGCCCCCTGATCATTCGATCTCAGATCTGCTGCAATACGCATATGAACCTCAGTGTCATGGAGGTCTTATTCTCATTCCTCATCAGCACAAGATTCGCGACCATGTTGCTTGCTCGCGGGTTGATGTTGGCTGATTCTCAAAGGGTGTCGATCAACGAAGAAGTGTTAGTGCCGATCGATGTTGCCCACCTCTCTTTGTGGATATTCTGTTGTATATGTTCATGTTCTGAAAATAATAAATCTTTCTCCTTGTTTCTTAGGCATCTTCTAGGCATACACCTGAAAGACACAAGAAATTTTTTTTGTAAGTAAGTATAAGAAAAGAAAAACCTAGACTAAACCTAGAAATCAAGTCTAGCTGCGAATCCAATGCTCCCCGGCAACAACGCCAAATTTGATATCTCACAAATTACCCAAGAGAAACTTTCTCTCTCAAATAAGTTATTCAATTTTATTACTTAGGAATCGAATCCACAGAGAGTGTGTGCACAAAATAAACTATATAAATCAAGATTAAGTTAGGCAATTAATATTAAAACAGTAAATAGCAGTAAACAAGTGAACAGTTGATTGTAAACAATATGAAAAATAGCTAGACTTAGGGTTTCATGCAATCAGAATTATGATGTATAGATTCTAAGTGTGTGTGAAAAACCTTCCTAGAACTTGAATGCAAATAGTAATATGTCTAGCTCTCGCCCTAAGTCTAACAGATGAATAAGTATTTGTTCCAGCTATCACATGCGAACAAGAAGTGAGTGTCGATCGATACTATTGAGAATCGATCGGTACTTCCTTAGACAAGCATTAACGTCCTTATCGATATGTTTACTAGGTTTACTAAGCCAGATTTCCCATGCATCTAACTACCTAGCTCAGAAAAATTATTACCAGGTAATGAACCTACTCTCGCAATTGTCAAGTATACTAAATTATGAGTTCTAGTTAGCAACTCTGGAACACAAGCAGTAAGTCCAATTCTAATGAAGGATCCTAATAACCACCCTAGAAGTTCTATGATTCAGTAATTCAATTAAACCCTAATAAACACTATATCTAATAAGGGAAATTACTCATACTTGATTAAACAAAGCATTAAAGTAATCTGAACAGAATGCATAAATAGGTAAAAACTGGATTTCCAATACAAAAGCTCTGAAGGAGTTCTTGATCTTCTCTCAATGATAACTAAGCTTCTAAAACTGGTGGTAAATTGTAAGGTGGTGTGTTGTCCAGACAATGACAAAAAATATAAATACTAGGTATAAAGGCGGCCAAGGGTATTATAGTAATTATGTGGATTTTCTAGGCTTTAGTCGGTCCTGACTTAAGTCGGCCTGTCAACTCGTGCATGTGTCCATCGTACAAAGGGTGCAGTGTTGATCAACACTTCTTCCGAATATTGACTATGACTTCTGATTTCCTGAACATCTACGAGTTTCTTGATCACCAAGCTCCAGAATGCTCCATAATCTCCACAATTCTCGAAAACATACATGGACCTGAAAGGACTCTAAAATAGATTCCAAACGCATATAATAGACTCTTAACAACCCATATATTGTGGCTGAAAACTGGTAAATTACATAGTATATCAAATCCGCCATACTTATACTTTGCTTGTTGATATCACTCAATTTGCCCTATGAGAAATTTTCTCTCTCAAATAAGAGGTTCAGTTGTTGTACTTAGAGATCGAATCAACAGGGAGCATGTGCACACAATAGACTAGATGTGTTATGATTAAGCTTGGCAGTAAACTATAAAGCAATAAATAGTAATGATTGATTAAGTATTTGGTTTGTAAACAATAAGAATAAATAGCTAGACTTAGGGGTGAATGCATACCAAGCCCCAAAACAAACAAGTTAAGTTGATTAAGGTTGTAAATCAGCTTTTGTTCCTTCAGACATTCTCAGCTAGCATGGACGTTATTGGTAGGTGATCCACTTAGGTGTTTCCATTCGTACACCTGCGATCAATAATCTCAAAGAATGATGCTAGAGAGTGGTTAGATAATAAATAAAAATTGAAAAAATCATCATCGCTTTCTTGACTCTATCAAACTCTTTAAAAACATATAAAGCTCAAAACAAACACAATATCAGTAAAACCTCCCAAATACATAAACAACAATGTCCCTAGTGTTATACAATCTAATTTGGGTAGGAATAAATCATAAGGATGAAATTTGACAAGGGGTGAGTGTCGATAGACATAGTTAAGTAGCGATTAATCGATGCTTGTGATGCATTGTCGATCATCATTAATCAAGTGTCGGTATATGCTCGGTGCAGACTCGTCTTCCTCGTATTTTTTTTCCCTGAAATAAGATAAATAAGAAACTAAAATTAATTTAAAACTTACTAAATGGGTTGCCTCCCATCAAACGATTGTTTATAGTGTTTAGCTTGACATTTTGGATGTTTTGACTACTATGGAAGTAACGGAAGACTTGTTGGAAAACAAGTATCCACATCTTCTCTACTAATCTCAAACCATCTGCCTACAAAGCTTATAATGACTTCTTCTCCTCTAGTTATGTGCTCTTTCTGTGTCTGAATGATCTTATGTATGTAATCCACTTTCAGCTACAGCTCTTCCATACACTTACTTAACCATCCAATGATGTGGTTGGGCGGGAAGTAGATTGCATCAATCTTCCTGTATAACTCATCAAACATCCTCTCCTGAGCTGTATTAATGTCAGCTATCATCTCTTCAACTTGATCTTTTGCGTAGATTTCAGGTGCTGGCTGACATGGAGGTGTAAGGTGGGCTCCAGGCAGCTGAAAACATGAATCATAATCTTGTAGACTCAAATAACAGCCTCCCTTACTATCTTCCATATCAAGTATTGATCTTGTATCCTCTTTTGAAACATTGATGATCCTTTCATCATCATCATGTGCATTGCCCTCTTCATCTCTATTAACTCCATGCTCATCTGGTGCTATTACACTGACTTTTCTCTTAGGTATAATGGTGGTCTCAATCAAAATTTTTTATCAGAATTCTAGAGTTGCAGGGGTGTCGATCGATGCTGGAGTCTGGGTGTCGATTGATGCCTTGTCGTCATCTTCGTACTCTGTGCCATAATAAGGAAAGCAAACTGCCACGAATCCTGGATCATCTCCTGTCTTAATGTAGGGTGTATTTCCCTTGACCCCTTGAACAGGGTCATAGAAATCAGCCATGAAAGCTCTCCAAAGTAATAGAGAGGAATTTCAGTTTGTCTAATTAGATGGTATCTGGTGAGTTGTGGGTTGGATGGTCAGGTTGCTAAGCAGAGGTCAAGTACATGGAAGTTTCTTCTAATTTTGGTAATGATTTGATGTGTCTTGCAACATTGCAAAGATGGTGGTGGTGGTTCTAGACAAAGGTGAGTTTCGATGTTTCAAAACCTCATCTACATGTTCATTTTATGTTTTGCTCTAGGAAAAGCA